>JAVIAB010000160.1:64764032-65064032 GCA_032433765.1 Megaustenia siamemsis
GGTCTTGTTGTGGGGACGTTTGGGCTGGTAGTAAACAAGACACAGTTGGCTACCTGGAGCAGGTTGTGATCGATTTGTGATTTCAAAAGTGCACTTTAGTCATTGCGATCAAAATAGCAACAATTGCAGTCGCTTACGATCATTCCGTGACTCTGCACAGGAAGTGAACGATTACGTTAGGGCTCTATTTTCTTGACAAGAGTTAGGTGAGATATTTACTTCTTAAGGTATCTCGTGTTGTGTCTTAAGTTGGTGGTGCTGTTGTTGGGTATGTTGTTGTTATTGTTGTTAGTTTTGCTTGCATTGTTTGTTGTTGTTTTTGTTATTATTGATATTATTTTTATTGTTTTTGCTTGTATTGTTGATTTTGTTGCTTGTTTTGTTGTTATTATTGCTTGCGTTGTTGTTGTTGTTGTTGTTGCTTTTTGTGTTGTTATTGAAGTTATTTGTGTTGTTGTTGCTGTTGCTTTTCTTCTTGTTGTTATTGCTGTTGATTGTGTTGCTGTTGTTGTTGCTTGTGTTCTTGTTATTGGTGTTGTCATTGTTGCTTGTGTTGTTGTTATTGTTGTTGTTGCTTGTGTTATTGTTATTGGTGTTGTTGTTGTTTGTGTTGTTGTTACTGTTGTTGTTGCTTGTCGTGTTGTTGTTGTTGTTGCCTGCATTGGTGTTTTTGGTGTTGTTGCTTCAGTTGTTGTTATCCATTCTATTGTTGTTGATAATTTCGGACACTTTTCACAACGATAAGTCAACACCACGCAACTTAACTTTCTTCCTGGTCAGTTTTTATCTTCATGAAATCACAGTCGGGAATTCGCCACATCCGCTTCATAATATTTCACAAAGATTGGAGCGACTTATTTTGAAAAGGTCGACCGTTGTGCAGTCTCAATACGTATCAGGGGCGACAATTCCAAACGACTTCAATCGAAAATAGAGTGCGCAGTCACTTCCTTACTCCACTTTCCTAGAAAACATATTTAAAACGAACAGAGCAACCGAAACGGATTGAGCGAATTCGCTAGTTTCCGCAAAAATTGGGCGACATGCGACCATTTTACATTGTCGGTAGCAAGGTCGATCGAGGAACGTATTTTTAAAGTGTCACAAATAGCGCCTGGGGGGGGGGGGGGGGGGGCTGGTTGGTCTCGAGGCAAGACGCCGGCCCTCGAGACAGAGAGGTTGTGGTTTCAAATCCCGGCTACACCGGTTGGGATTTTTATTTATGATTTATCTCTGCGGCAACCATCCCTGGTCTCAGCAGTGAAGCCCGGCTTGATTCGTCAATTACTCATTGACGGAAAAAATATGAGTACCGCCAAAGTCGGAGTTATCTGCATGTGCGGCGAGGGACCCCTGTGCAAACGGCTGCCAGGGGAAAATGGATTAACATGCATAATTCAGTTCCTAGTTTCTAGGGACTTCGTCAGAGGTCAAAGCTGGCGAATAAAAAAAAAAATAAATAAAAATAACGCCATTTGACTGCATATCATTTGCAGAACGTTCCACTCTGAGTAAGAACTCTTATTTATAGTTTGATTAATTTCTGTCTTTGTGTGGCGTGTTTGCAGTAAAGTGGAAAGAAGTATTTTCTTTTCTCTCTTTAATGGGTTCAGTTTTATAAAGACGAGCCTTTGTCTCAGACATTGGTCACAACCGTTTGTCATTACTACTTTAGTTGATTTGTGGCTGTCCAAGAAGGTAAAACACTTAATGCTTCTATTGTATACTCAAAGTGTTTAGAAGAAGGTGAACTATTTAATTTGTCAAGCCGAGTAATTTTACCTGCTACTGTATGCACTAAACAGCACAACCTGTGGCTGCGCTGCTGACTTGCAGGTAAGCAAGGGAGAGTAAAAGGCTAAGGGAGGGTACCCCGAAGTAAAACAACCCCACTGCCTTGTGGGTGAGACTTTTTAGTCAAAGGCTAGCGGAGCCAACCGTAAACAAACCGACGGAAGGCCACAGAAAACCACCGTCGTAACTTCTTTGTATAATCATGAATCGCCACAACAAACAATCATCATTTTTTGGCCATGTAAATGAGAAGAGAACAACTGGAATATATTTTAACAACTGAAAAAATTGAGGGACGAAGACATATAAGGAAACAAAGACAAAAAATAACAGACAGCGTGATATAATGGCTTGGCAGAAGGTCAACAACAGAAATTATAAATAACTGCTGAGATCGAAAGTTGTGGAGAGACATGATCACCTACGCCAGTAGGCCCGATACTTGATGATGATGAAATATTTAAATGTAAAATCTCGTGTCGTTAAAAATGGAATATTGCAACCCGGAAACTCAAATGTGCCTATTTTTTCATTTTTAGTGATGAGAAGTATTTGAACAAAAACGTTATTCGTACATTCATCCTTTAGCTAAAGTATTTAACGTTTTGTCTGTTTTTTTCGTCACAAACTTAAACCACTTCTATAAACTATCAATGTTAAAATTGAGCGGAATGTACAACATTCAGGACTTATTTATCAATAAATGCTGCAACGTAAATTTCCAAGACTACAGCACAAATTTCACTTTTTGATAAATAACAAACAGCTGTTATATGTTGCTTCAAAGCAAGAGACAGAGTGGAATGGCGCTCCATGGTAGTCAACCTTCGATGCGGAGACGGCACTAATGATGATGATATATTGATACTTTCTTTTCTTTTTCATTTAAAACTTCAAAAAAGTTAAATGTTTGAGGTCGCTGAAGTTGACCTGCGTGACCTGATATAATTGCATGGCCAGGGACCGAAGTTGTTAAGAGACCGGAACCAGTCAGAAAGTAACAACAAATTAGTGGCTGCAGAAAACCAAGCATTCAATATTCACAGATTTAAATATGGGGAACAACTGGCTATAAACAACATCGGACAGAGGAAATATACAATACAACGGCCACGTCAAAAGACATAATAGGATGGATAGAACAAAAATGGAAGGAAAACAAGACAAGTGCAACCAAGAAGGGGAGATTTCAGGACATGAAGGAGACATTGGACATGAAAACAGAAGAAATGGGAGATCTGGCGAGAGAGAGAGAGAGAGAGAGAGAGAGAGAGAGAGAGAGAGAAATTCTTTCAACCTAACTGTGGTGAATGCAACGTTCTGCAAAGTACATGCAACCTGATGATTTTATTTCTGGCACTAGCAAAGATTGGTTCATCTAACTACTCAACGATACTAAATCAGACAGAGGGTAATACTTCTCACAATATTGTTACTCCGTTTCTAAGATGGTGGGGCTAGTTCACGTTCTCTCGATCGCTGCAGAAAGTGCATTCGGGGTCTGATTAATTTCGGTTCTCCATTGCACTTTTCTGCGTTAAAGTCAGAGAGATGTTCTACTTAATATATCTGCGCCTATAAAGCGGAGTCGTACACCGGCACATTTCTTTTTTGACAAATCAAATGTTGTGAATGCGACCTTCAACCGTCTAGAATTGATCTGCGCCTTACGTCACATTGGTGCTGTTCATGACCGTTGTTGGAATTGCTTGACGCAAGTTATTTACATTTTAATCATTAATGTGAACTGCTTCGTCAAGTCAGCCGCAGTTTTATCTATTTAGGGCATTCATTTGCACCGTGTTTCGTTCGTCGTAGGCTGCATTCTCTAGAGTAATCAGGAATCTTAAGGGCGCAGACATTGTTGTGTATGCTACGTCATCGTTATGGCTCATCGTATATCCATAGACCGGCCATACGCTAATCTTACGGTCTGTTGTTTGATGTGCGACGGGGATAATCTGACGACTAACTGTGTGTCTATATGTTCGGAATTGGAGTCAAAACCGATGGCCTAACATCATCACGTGCTATACATTAAAAAAAAATATGACGATCATAATTTTCAGGAGGACGTGAACTTCAGGTATATGGTGGATAGGCGGCAGGAATCTTTGAAGGCTATGTATGAAAAGTGTTCATTGTTGCAGCTTCCTCATATTCTAAATCCGGCTTGTTGCAGGAGCTACTGAGTTAAGTACCCTGTGCACACCGTGAGCTGTGTGTCTCATCCGTTTTGATCATGTTTCGATATTCCAATTCTTAACGATGAATGATGTTTATGTATGACAGGGAACAGTTGGCTGTGTTCACTTTCTGCGCGGTTTCGCCTTATGTCTTTTGGCGTGTGCTAAGACTGCTACCATGGGGACTACAGTTACCTTTCTTTGTTTGGGAGATGAGTTAGTAATTCGGATGATTATGCTGCCACGGGCGGTTGCGTAATTATGGATTTTAATTCGTTTGCTGTGATACCGGGGCCTTCCATAACCAAAGAACCAACCAAAGAACAATATTGTTATTACTGTTTTATTATAGTTTGTATGCAGAATAGCTCTGGCAAAACCAGCTTTCCAAGAAAAATTCGGAAGATGCTGTGCAATCCATTTTTGACAATAGAAACAAGAAAAAGATTTCTTAAATGTTATGTAGAGCCAGTCTTAACATATGGATATGAATCATGGACAATAGGAAAACAGACAAGAAAATCACTGCAGGCTGTAAAATGTGGTTTTACAGAAAAATGTTGAGAATACCATGTACAGCTAAGAAGAGAAATGAAAACGTTCTGAAAGAGGCCAAATGAAAAAGAGAGTTAATTTCCAATATTAGGAAGAAACAATCATCATTTTTTGGCTATGTAATGAGAAGAGAACAGCTGGAATATATTGTAACAAATGGGAACGTTGAGGGACGAAGAGATGGAGGGAAGTGGAGAGAAGAGATACCAGACAGCTTAAGAGAAATGCTTTGGCAGAAGGTCAACAACAGAAATGATAAATAACTGTCGAAATCGAAGTTGTGGAGAGACATGATCACCTACGCCAGAAGACATGGTACTTGATGATGATAGTTTGTAAAAAAAATATCAGCAAAAACACATCGTTGAACCATTGATCATAAGTTTAGGATATTTTCTAAGTGAGTTCTAGTTACAAATAAAGGAATAAAGAAATACAAGGTAAAGAGGCAGAACACAGACCAAGACTAACATGGACGAGTAACATCAAAAGATGGACAAGTCTGCCTTTGACAACCTGCACTTTCAAAGCAAAAAACAAGAGCGGGAAGGCGCTCAATGATAGTCAACACTAGATGTGGAGACAACACTCATTAATAATAATAACAATAATAATAATAATAATAATAATAACAATAATACAGAAGAAAAAAACGAACAATGGAACGCTCTTGAGCCCATGTCTCCAGCGACAGACGCCATATTTCCACATCTACAATGACGGCTTGTTGAATACCCGTACAGTGTTGTCACCTGGAGGAAAATATTTATGTCTTTTGTAATAAAACCACCAACCTACAGGAAAATGTTTTCTCGAAATTATGTTGCAATTGTTCGGGATTATGGGTGCTATGACCTGTCACCTCGCATACCTCAAAATTGTGAATGTCATAATGAAATCTTAAACCTGGTGTTGTTATTTTAGGAACGCCATCCCGGAAGCAGGAACTAGACCGTGCTATCATGAGAAGTGTTTTCTTGAGAACTAGCACGTACTCTCCACTCCCACAATCTTATGTTATACCTTTACTGTTAGTTATTATTTATGTAGATTTTTCTTTGCCTGTCACTCTTATTTTATATTATGTACAATATACGTTTTTTTAAAAAAGGTTACCGAGATAGATGTATTTTTTCTCTTCCTTTAATGGATAGATTTCTACATTCTTGATGTTTTATCGTTTGTTATGATTATTTCTTTCAATGACTTCTGCCATTACACATTCTTTCAACTATAAAATCTTTTTTTTTTTCATTTTTCATTGAGTGTCGTCTCCGCATCGAAGGCTGGCTACCATGGAGCGTCATTCTGCTCTGTCTTTTGTTTTGATGGTGCAGGTTGTGATAGACTGACTTGTCCATCTTTTGATGTTACTCGTCCATGCTAGTCTTGGACTGCCTCTGGTTCTTTTACCTTGTATTTTTCTTTCCAAGATTACTTTTAGCAGGCTGTTGTGCCTTTTAACATGCCCCAAAAATGTCATTTGTCTTGTTTTAATGGTGTAAAATCGATTTTTAAAAAAATTTATGAAATGAAAGTTATACTTTTAACTTTATAAAATACTAACATATTTGATCACCTTAGAACGGTCACTATCGTTAACATATTTGATCACCTTAGAACGGTCACTATCGTTAACATATTTGATCACCTTAGAACGGTCACTATCGTTAACATATTTAATCACCTTAGAACGGTCACTATCGTTAACATATTTGATCACCTTAGAACGGTCACTATCGTTAACATATTTGATCACCTTAGAACGGTCACTATCGTTAACATATTTGATCACCTTAGAACGGTCACTATCGTTAACATATTTGATCACCTTAGAACGGTCACTATCGTTAACATATTTGATCACCTTAGAACGGTCACTATCGTTAACATATTTGATCACCTTAGAACGGTCACTATCGTTAACATATTTGATCACCTTAGAACGGTCACTATCGTTAACATATTTGATCACCTTAGAACGGTCACTATCGTTAACATATTTGATCACCTTAGAACGGTCACTATCGTTAACATATTTGATCACCTTAGAACGGTTATTATCGTTAACACATTTGATCACCTTAGAACGGTCACTATCGTTAACATATTTGATCACCTTAGAACGGTCACTATCGTTAACATATTTGATCACCTTAGAACGGTCATTATCGTTAACATATTTGTGAATTAGCGAAATAGCGCCCATGTCAACCAACAGGATAGATGGTCTTAGGAGAAATGCGAGAAAACTATAATTACTTTAATATTGTTTCATGTCTTCGATTTTTTAGTTAAACTTCAAACCAATGACAGAAATAAGACAGGAGACTACACAGGACTTTATATCCAATTAGGTTAGAAAGGGAGGATGGAAATACCTTGGCCACGTTCTCAGAATAGACGTTAGAAAGCAACATCACCAGGCCTTTATAGGGAGACCTGCAGGTAAAAGAAAACGAGGATGACCGAAAGAAACACTGGGTAGAACCATCATCAAAGAGAGAGCAGCTATGGGTATCAGAGACAAATAAGAACTAAAACAGGTTGTGTCTGACCGTCAGACAGGGACAACTAGGACTTCTGTGTATGCGCCGTATTCAACCCAAAAGGAAAATCAATCAATCAATCAATCCATTCATCAATCAATCCATCAATTAATCAATCAATCAATCCATCCATCATTCAAGTTTCGATTGTTTGTTAAATTATCTATCACTGTAGTAGTCGCCATTTCTGCCAGTTGGTTCACTCAAACGACACGCTGGTATGACGTCATCTACAAACGGTAACACGCAAATACGGTCAAGAGCAGAGCTGGGTTAAAAAAAAAAAAATCAAGAAATTGACATGTCTGGACTCCACTAGTTAACAACGGAGGAAAAAAAATCTATATGAGAAAAGATATGTTCAGAGGCAGCGCCTCAAGTGATTTGACTAGGCAAAGAAAAATAAACAAACCACTGCGTCAGCCTTGCAACTCCCTGTGATTATTTCTAAAGTCTGCATACACTGACGTAATGATTTAACCTTAGCCGTACTGGTAACATTGCTTCCGTACAAGTCAGCTTTAAGGGTTAAGTCTTTCATGTCTGAGCAGTATACCAGCATCATCATCATCGTCATCATCATCATCATCGAGTGTCGTCTCTGCAGCGAAGGTTGATAACCATGGATCGCCATTCCAATCTGTTTCTTGCTTTGACGGTGCAGGTTGTCATAGATTAACTTGTCTATCTGTTGATGTTACTCGTCCATGTTAGTCTTGGTCTGCCTCTGCCACTAGTACTTTGTATTTTCCTTTCCAATATTACTTTTAGTAGGCTGTTGTGTCTTTTAACATGCCCCAAAAATTTCGTTTGTCTTCTCTTAATTGTATTTAGTAGTTCTCTTTTTATTTTCAGTTGTTTTAATACTTCATCGTTTGTTTTCTTTTCTTTCCATCCAATTCTATCTATTCTTCTGTAAATCCACATTTCAAAGGCTTTAATTTTCTGTTCTGATTTCTTGTCTAATGTCCATGTTTTTGCACCATACATGAATATTGAGAAGATGTAAAATTGTGCTATTCTTACTTTCAGCCCTGCTGTTATTTGTTTTGTTGTTATTGGTCGTTTCAAATCTAAATGTTCACGATTAACATGAAATATCTCCTCTTTCCCTGCACTTACAAACTTGATTTTTTGCATCTGGTCTTGTTTTTCCAAGGTCCCACCGATTTCACAAAATTTAATGATGTAGGAAGTATGCTTCATCATGAAGCAGCACTTTCCTTTGATCTCAGTGAATTTACGGATCTTTTTGCTCCTGGAGAAAATAATTTACCGTACATTAATGGAAATCAGCTTCTCGGCATAGGCGTCTCTACACAACTTGAAAGTTGGAGGCGTTTATCAACTGTTTACTTTCTATTGTTTACTTTCTTTAAAATACTATGAGAATGTCAATGTTATAGCCTTTACAGACGGTCTAAAACAAATCAGCGTATAAACAGTTCCATTAATGAAAACTATTTAAACAATATACAACAAAGAATACATTTAAAAAAATTAATTATCCGTTGCGAGCGATAACGAGCATGACATATCAAGCAAAGTTATTGTTTATGGGTACGCATGTGACTAAAGAGTCCGATGTAAGCACGGGATCCTCTTCACTGTAAAGAGCTACATTGTTCGTTTTATGTCTTTCCATGTGACTTTCATTATTTTACGTAAACAAGACATATGAAAGTGATTTAGTTTCTTTGCATGCCTGCAGCACACATATCAAGAATCTTTACATTTTCAAAACGTTATCAACTTTAGCTAAAGATTGATCATGCGGACATATAAAAACGTCCATTATTATTTCATTTATTCTGAATCAGAGGAGTCTAACATATTGATTACTAATCTGGGCTGAACGAATAGTCCATCTTTTTTCCAATAGTCATTTTCTTCTTTTAAGACATGATCTTCACATTTGCACCAAAAATCTTTGTCAATCTGTGATAGAGCAGCATATGTCAGTCCTTTTATATCGCATAGTTTAAAACTTGTATTCTCAGCTGCCACCTGCCCTTTAATTTTTGCCCAAACGAGTTCAATGGGGTTTAATTGTGGATGATAAGGGGGCAGTCTCAAGCACGTATGACCATGCTGTTGAATGATTTTGTCTATTTGGAATACTTTGGTCTTTTGCGATTTCTTAACAAGTGACAGTAATTCAGGTTTCAAAAATCCCTCGTTAAATGGAATTCCTTCCTTTCTTAGCCAAATCTTTATAACATCTTTTGTACTGGTAGATGTAGGAATTTTGTCTTCTTCTGCCACAGCGTTGTGGTACGACGCGTTGTCCATTACCAGACAGGATGGTCTGTCTAGAATTGGAAGAAGAGTATTTTCAATCCACTGTATGTCTGTGTTAGTCACATCTCACATCTTTGTGTGTCCGTGTCTGTGTTAGTCACATCTCACATCTTTGTGTGTGTATGTCTGTGTTAGTCACATCTCACATCCTTGTGTGTCCGTGTCTATGTTGGTCACCTCTAGTGACTCGGGCAGATGGTGCTCGTAAACCTGGGAGGGCCGACCATCTAAGGGCAGAATCCCCCTACAGAAAAGATCATCTGCTGCCTTGCAGGAAGATTGGGGACAATCAAAGGCTAGGGAAAGCAAACCCGAATAAAATGCTGGCTGAAATCGGATGCACTGGGCCACTGGCGCAGAACACAGTGCAACGTATTAACGAGTGTTCAGTCAGAGTGGATCTGACAGACTCTAATTGTGATGTTCTGTCTGTGGGGGCGATCAACACACTTAGCCTGACAGCTGACTTCATATGAGAGTCTGGAATCCTTATTCTGACTGAGTCCTGAACGCAGAGAGAGAGAGAGAGAGAGAATCCACTCTCTAAATATATGGCCATTCATCTCGGTGTGATAGTCCCTGTTGTCAGTATAATTAGAGGTGAATATAAGTTCTGCATTTTTCACCAACCCTTCTTTTCGGCTGCCTGCATGTGCCATTATAATACGCTGTCCTTTTCCAGTGGGTACACATCTTTTAATACTTCCATCTGATAACTGCCATTCCTTGGCACTTGTGTGGTGAGAATTTATCCAAGATTCATCTAGAAATACAATATCATAACCTTGGTTACGCATTTCCCGTACTTCACGTAAATATTTACTCCTCATAGAAACTAAGTGCGGCTTCTCGCAGATGACATTTCTACCACTATCGTACTTTCTAAACGTAAAACCGATGCTTCTAACAGTTCTCCATAATGTTGTTTTCGACACAACAATGTCATTTTCTGCTCTCAGTCGAATTTTCAGTTTTCTTAAAGTCACAGTTTCTTTGGAATCGAACATTTTACAAATTGCTCTTCTAATCACTTCCTTGTCAAAACTATCTACTACTTTCTTTCTTCCTAGCGTCCTAGTCTTGATTGAACTGGACACTCCGTTAGCTTTAAGCACTTGTTTGAAAAAGCGTTTGCTTATACCCAATGCGTGAATAGTTCTCTTTTCTGGCTTTGAGATGCTTCGATACAGTTTTCCACGCTTAGCTTCTATGCAAAAATATTTATACACCTTTATTGCCACTGATTGCAATGTAAGGAACTTTACTTTTATACCCATTGACTAACAGATCACAAATTTAACGAAATTACCCAATAATTAGGATACGCCGTTGCACATAAATCACAACAAAACGACAGGAAATGGGATGCACCGGATATAAAATTATAACTTTGACGCGTTTTATGTGTTTTTTAGTGCTTAAAACAGGGAAATTGGCGCGCATTACGTTCAAGATGACAAGTCCGTGGGTGCTCACTCATATGAAGCTGTAATTCCTCCAAATATATGGTTTGACCAAAATGCCTTAAATTTGTATACTTCAAATAAAGAATATTTAAAACTATACGTTTGTTGGTGAGGAAATGAATGTACTTCTTGGGACCAAAAAATCACAAGACCATATGCAAAATTTCAGCATTATCAATCAATTGGTTGCAGAGATATGGAATTTTAAACACCTTCAAAATATTTTGAAACGACCAATAGTACATTTTTCATGGCATTAAAATTACTTTTTGCCATACCTATTCTTTTGTTTATTTCCGTTTTACATTTTCCAACACTTGTTATAGTATGTCCCAGGTAGTTGTAGCTCTGGACTGTCTCCAGATGTATTCCCTCAACGGTGATATTTAATTGTAGGTCTTGAGAAATTTCTTTACTATACCAGCACCCGAACAAAAATAATCATCATCATTATCAAGTACCGGGCCTGCTGACGTAGGTGATCATGTCTCTCCACAACTTTCGATCTCGACAGGTATTTATCATTTCTGTTCTAAACCGTCTGCCAAGCCATTCTCTTAAGCTGTCTGGTATCTTTTCTCTTTGCTTCCCTCTATCTCTTCATCCCTCAATTTTCCCAGTTGTTACAATATATTCCAGCTGTTCCATTTTCATAGCATGTCCCAAAAATGACGATTGTTTCTTCCTAATATTGGAAATTAGCTCTCTTTTTTTGCTTTGGTCTCTTTCAGAACGTTTCCATTGCTTTTCTTAGATATCCACGGTATTCTTAACATTCTTCTGTAAAACCACATTTCTACAGACTGCAGTGATTTTCTTGTCCGTTGTTCTATTGCCTATGATTCGCATCCATATGCTAAGACTGGCTCTACATAATATTTTAGAACTCGTTTTCATGTTTCTATTGTCAAAAACAGTTTGCACTATATCATCCTCCTTTTTTGAGAAGCTGTTCTTGCCTGAGTAGGCTATCACTGACATATTAGAATAAACATTTCAGATATTCCATACGTGGACAAAACAGTCTATCTCAAACATTGACAAAAGAGCAAGTTCAGAAAACTGGATTAAAGGAGTAGATGAGGTATTAAATATATAATGAAGTCCCACGGTATTACGGAGATCGTTTACTGTGTTGAGATATTTCTGTGTAGTCAGACACGCCCTGACACATTCCGATGACTATAACCATTTCTTTTTATACAAGAATAAGGACAGCAGAAAAATATTTGGCGCAAGAAAGAAAGGGAATCATTTTTAGAAAGCAATAATCACCCAGTATTCAGACTTTAACGATTTGGTGCTCACGGAATACGCCATTTGCAAGCAAAATGGAATAGTCATACAAGGTCGGAACATAGTACATGTAGTACATGCACTAATAGTAGAGAAGAATAGTATGTGATTTGACATACACAAAAAATACATGGACTGAAATCGACATAGCAGACAAATCCATTCATGGACATAGTAGATCGACGGTACACGGAAAAGAAATAATTTATTTTTCTAAGAATATTGTTGCCATTTTCCTTTTGTCAGACGGTCTAGTGTAGGCTATTGTGTACTTTTCTGAAGTTGTGTTTTTGTCGAACAGCTTCTCTCGTGGCTAATTCTACCAATGTTTGACAAACACACACGGCCACAGAATGAACAAGTCAGACCCATTATTTCTAAGAATAATTGAAAATGAAAGAATGGAGGTACGTGAATACGGCAGAAAATCCAACTAAATAAATCAGCTTTAATTATACTGCTACGCCTATGAGGCTACCACGTCACACCAACAATTCTTTCGATTGGTTGTAAACATTCGTGGTACTTTTCCAGCACCTGCAGTTCTTGTACAATTTTCCACTCATTGACATTATACCAGGTCAGGCTACTACAATCGATATTATATTATACTCTCAGTTAGTAGTTATTTGTGAATATAATACCTACCTGACATTATTCGTTGTATTATTTCATGTTTTGTATTTATTATACTGAGGCTATCTCCTATTTTTTTTAGACTAGGTTTTGTTTTAAGATTGAATTAAAATAACGTATAGATTGAGAATAGTTTTTGTTTTAAGATTGAATTAAAATAACGTATAGATTGAGAATAGTTTATGTTTCGGTAATGATAAAGATGATCAAATGTCTCATAACCGCGTCTACTTCTTCCTCTTCTACCTTTTCTTCTTTTCTCTTGTCACTGATACCTAAAAGGTGTCGTGGTTTATATCATTTGTCGTTCTTGAGCTGCTCAACTGTCTGAATTAGTGATTTTCCTTTGTTGTTACATGTCTCTGTCACTGATACCTAAAAGGTGTCGTGGTTTATATCATTTGTCGTTCTTGAGCTGCTCAACTGTCTGAATTAGTGATTTTCCTTTGTTGTTACATGTCTCTGTCACTGCATCTATCCATCTTCTTCTGGGTCTTCCTCTTGGTCTTTTTCCATGCATTCTCGAGAAGAACGCCCTTGATGGTGATTGGTGAGGATTCATTCTGACCAGGTGGCCAAACCATTTAAGTTGTTGTTGTTCTATATATTCTTGGCAGGGTTTTGTTAACCGCGTTTTCATAACCGCGCCTACAACTTCCATTATTTTAATTGGCAATTGTTGCTGACCGGAAATCTATTTTCCACTTTACACTATTGGGGTACGTGTAATCTTACAGATGTTAACTGAACTCCAGTCGAAAGTCTATTAATTTAAAATATCAAAATAGATGAAGCAATGAAATATAGAAAGGAATACGTTGTGAGCTGCAAGAAGTTTATTTTTAATGGCAAGAAGTTTATTTTTTTATGGAAAATAAAAGATTTATTTTCAGAGAGCAAATAAAAACGAGTTCATTTTCGGAGAGAAAAGATTAATTTTTTTGTAAACGAAAATTTTTAAGATAGAAGAAAAATATCATACTGTAGATGACATTCATTGATTGAGAAAAGCTACAATTTCTTACTTGAACAAAAATTTATTTTCTACCATGAAATGTTCATGACGAAAGTTCAAACGTGGAACGATCAAATGTTTTCAAACATGTTCAAATTCGAATGTTCTCTCTCTCTCTCTCTCTCTCTCTCTGCGATCAAGACTCAATCAGAGTAGGATTCCAGACTCTCACATGAAAACAGCTGTCAGGTTAAGTGTGTTGATCGACCCCTCAAACAGAACATCACAATTAGAGTCTGTTAGATCCACTCTGATTGTATACCTGTTAATACGTTGCACTGTGTTCTGCGCCAGTGGCCCAGTGCATCCGATTTCAGCCAGCATTTTATTCAGGTTTGCTTTCTTTAGCCTTTGATTGTCTCCAATCTTCCTGCAAGGCAGCAGATTGTCTTTTCTGTAGGGGGATTCTGCCCTTAGATGGTCGGCCCTCCCAGGTTTACGAGCACCATCTGTCCGAGTCACTAGAGGTGACTAACACAGACATGCACACACAAAGATATGAAATGTGACTAACACAGACATGCACACACAAAGATATGAAATGTGACTAACACAGACATGCACACACAAAGATATGAAATGTGACTAACACAGACATGCACGCACAAAGATATGAAATGTGACTAACACTGACACACACCAAGATATGAAATGTGACTAACACAGACATGCACACACAAAGATATGAGATATGACTAACACAGACATGCACACACAAAGATATGAGATATGACTAACACAGACATGCACACACAAAGATATGAGATATGACTAACACAGACATGCACACACAAAGATATGAGATATGACTAACACAGACATGCACACACAAAGATATGAGATATGACTAACACAGACATGCACACACAAAGATATGAGATATGACTAACACAGACATGCACACACAAAGATATGAGATATGACTAACATAGAGAGACACACACACACACACTAAGATCTTGGTCTTTTTCCATGCATTCTCGAGAAGAACGCCCTTGATGGTGATTGATGCGGAGTCATTCTGACCAGGTGGTCAAACCATTTAAGTTGTTGTTGTTCTGTATATTCTTGGCAGGGTTTTGTTCCTACCATTTTTCTTATGGTTTCATTTGGTCTTCTATCTTTTCTTGTGTTGTTTGTTACTTTCCTCAAGCATCGCATCTCACATGTATTGATCTTTATTAATTGTGATTTAGAAAGGGTCCATGTTTGACTTTCATAGCACAAAGTTGGTATGAAGATGCTATTTATCATTTGTTGTTTAGCTGGCATAGAAATGTTTGGATATCTTAGCAATGGTGAAAGCTGGTATTGACAGCATTTGCTTGTTGTATTCTCATGTCAATTTCTCTGTCTAGTTTTCCATCTTCTGTGAACATTGTGCCTAAATACTTGAATTCCTCTACGTGTTTCATTTCTTTATCTTTGATCTTAATGTTTAATGGGTGTCTTAATTTGCTTATTCTCATAGCCTCTGTTTTTACTGTTTTAATTTTCATACTGTAGTTTGTGCAGCTTTTATCTAGAGATGGTATATGTTGTTGTATATATGTTATGTCTTTACCAAGGACAATATCGAATGTCTACACAAGAACAGAAATGACATTAAAGTTGCAACAGTCCGGGCACCTTCGGGTACGAGACGCGTTGCAATCAATCACCGGTAGCGAAAAATCAAAGATCGATGGTTGATTAGCTGGCGTCTTTCGTCTAGTGTAATGTGATTGGGTTTGGAGCGCACTTCAAACACTGAGAAGGTACTTGTTCAAATATGTCATTTTACGTTCAACTGAAGCTTGAAAATCGATGAATGTATCGCTACTTCGTTGCATGCTGGGAAATTTCAATCAATGAACTCTGTGCCGTGTGGAAATGGCGATCTTCATATCTTTCATTCTCTATACTTCGTATCTTTCAATCTCTATACTTCGTATCTTTCAATCTCTATACTTTGTATCTTTCAATCTTTATACTTCGTATCTTTCAATCTCTATACTTCGTATCTTTCAATCTCTATACTTCGTATCTTTCAATCTCTATACTTTGTATCTTTCAATCTCTATACTTCGTATCTTTCAATCTCTATACTTTGTATCTTTCAATCTCTATACTTCGTATCTTTCAATCTCTATACTTCGTATCTTTCAATCTCTATACTTCACATCTTTCAATCTCTATACTTCGTATCTTTCAATCTCTATACTTCGTATCTTTCAATCTCTATACTTCGTATCTTGTAATCTCTATACTTCGTATATTTTAATCTCTATACTTCGTATCTTTCCCACCGGTGTGTATATGATTAGATTTGCCTCTGTAAATTGTGCCACGTATCTTCATCATCTGTCACGGCTAAGACAAGGAAATAGGACAGGGATTCTGCAGGGAAATATAAAAGGGGGAAGAAGAAACAGTAGAAAGAGATGGGAAGATGACATCAAAGAATGAACAGGTCTGGACTTCGCAAAGTCCTAAAGCATGAATAAGATATTGATCAACGGAGAAGGTTGAAAGTCAATCAATAAAGCTCCGACGATCCACACGGTAATGGGATGAAGGAGAAGAAGGAGAGGTTGTGTTATTTACATAGTCTTCTAAAGAAAAGAAAAAAAAAGAAACAAATGACTGCAACCGACGAATCAAAACATGGCTATGTCGACAAGTCAAAGAAGTATTAGATGACGTCAAACTTAGAACAGAGCTGTAGGTATCAGACCGACGCTTACAGAATGGACCTAAGAGACTGCAGAGCACCGAGACTGATATCGGACCACCGAGGTGGATATCGGAGCACCGAGACTGATATCGGACCACCGAGGTGGATATCGGAGCACCGAGACTGATATCGGACCACCGAGGTGGATATCGGAGCACCGAGACTGATATCGGACCACCGAGGTGGATATCGGAGCACCGATACTGATATCGGACCACCGAGGTGGATATCGGAGCACCGAGACTGATATCGGACCACCGAGACTGATATCGGAGCACCGAGACTGATATCGGACCACCGAGGTGGATATCGGAGCACCGAGACTGATATCGGACCACCGAGGTGGATATCGGAGCACCGAGACTGATATCGGAGCACCAAAATTGATATCGGAGTACCGAGACTGATATCGGACCACCGAGGTGGATATCGGAGCACCGAAATTGATATCGGGCCACCGAGGTGGATATCGGAACACCGAGACTGATATCGGAACACCGAGACTGATATCGGAGCACCGAGACTGATATCGGAACACCGAGACTGATATCGTACCACCGAGACTGATATCGGAGCACCGAGACTGATATCGGAGCACCGAGACTGATATCGGACCACCGAGACTGATATCGGGCCACCGAGACTGATATCGGAGCACCGAGACTGATATCGGAGTACCGAGACTGATATCGGACCACCGAGACTGATATCGGAGCACCGAGACTGATATCGGAACACCGAGACTGATATCGGACCACCGAGACTGATATCGGAGCACCGAGACTGATATCGGAGCACCGAGACTGATATCGGAGCACCGAGACTGATATCGGACCACCGAGACTGATATCGGAACACCGAGACTGATATCGGAGTACCGAGACTGATATCGGAGCACCGAGACTGATATCGGAGCACCGAGACTGATATCGGACCACCGAGACTGATATCGGAACACCGAGACTGATATCGGAACACCGAGACTGATATCGGAACACCGAGACTGATATCGGACCACCGAGACTGATATCGGAGCACCGAGACTGATATCGGAGCACCGAGACTGATATCGGACCACCGAGACTGATATCGGAACACCGAGACTGATATCGGAACACCGAGACTGATATCGGAACACCGAGACTGATATCGGAACACAGAGACTGATATCGGAACACCGAGACTGATATCGGAGTACCGAGACTGATATCGGAGTACCGAGACTGATATCGGAGTACCGAGACTCATATCGGAGTACCGAGACTGATATCGGAACACCGAGACTGATATCGGACCACCGAGACTGATATCGGACCACCGAGACTGATATCGGGCCACCGAGACTGATATCGGAGCACCGAGACTGATATCGGAGTACCGAGACTGATAACGGAGTACCGAGACTGATATCGGACCACCGAGACTAATATCGGGCCACCGAGACTGATATCGGAGCACCGAGACTGATATCGGGCCACCGAGACTGATATCGGAGCACCGAGACTGATATCGGGCCACCGAGACTGATATCGGAGCACCGAGACTGATATCGGGCCACCGAGACTGATATCGGACCACCGAGACTGATATCGGGCCACCGAGACTGATATCGGAGCACCGAGACTGATATCGGACCACCGAGACTGATATCGGGCCACCGAGACTGATATCGGAGCACCGAGACTGATATCGGAGTACCGAGACTGATATCGGACCACCGAGACTGATATCGGGCCACCGAGACTGATATCGGAGTACCGAGACTGATATCGGGCCACCGAGACTGATATCGGAGTACCGAGACTGATATCGGACCACCGAGACTGATATCGGACCACCGAGACTGATATCGGGCCACCGAGACTGATATCGGAGTACCGAGACTGATATCGGACCACCGAGACTGATATCGGAGCACCGAGACTGATATCGGAACACCGAGACTGATATCGGAGCACCGAGACTGATATCGGAGCACCGAGACTGATATCGGAACACCGAGACTGATATCGGAGCACCGAGACTGATATCGGAGCACCGAGACTGATATCGGAGCACCGAGACTGATATCGGAGCACCGAGACCGATAACGGAGCACCGAGACTGATATCGGACCACCGATACTGATATCTCATTGTTACTTGAACCTCATCACAGTTGCTTCTAATCTCATTGTTACTGGAACATCATCACAGTTGCTTCTAATCTCATTGTTACTGGAACATCATCACAGTTGCTTCTAATCTCATTGTTACTGGAACATCATCACAGTTGCTTCTAATCTCATTGTTACTGGAACATCATCACAGTTGCTTCTAATCTCATTGTTACTGGAACATCATCACAGTTGCTTCTAATCTCATTGTTACTGGAACATCATCACAGTTGTTTCTAATCTCATTGTTACTGGAAGATCATCACAGTTGCTTCTAATCGCATTGTTACTGGAAGATCATCACAGTTGCTTCTAATCTCATTGTTACTGGAAGATCATCACAGTTGCTTCTAATCTCATTGTTACTGGAGGATCATCACAGTTGCTTCTAATCTCATTGTTACTGGAACATCATCACAGTTGCTTCTAATCTCATTGTTACTTGAACCTCATCACAGTTGCTTCTAATCTCATTGTTACTGGAACATCATCACAGTTTCTTATAATCTCATTGTTACTGGAACATCATCATAGTTGCTTCTAGTCTCAATGTTACTGGAACATCATCAAAGTTGCTTCTAATCTCATTATTAGTGAACGGCCATTTTACGATGCTTGTAAAAGGTAACCAAATTATCTTTTTACTTTGTGTGTGTGTGTGTTGTGTACATTTCGCTTGGCTGAAATTACTAGTAATGGAGTGGGAACTTTGTAGCTACATATAAAACAAATGGTTGTAAATTTTACGTTTTAGAGAGCAACATTAATAGATTTCACCATTTATAATTCGTGTAGCGTATGTACATGTACACTTTAATCTGATTCTTAGTCTTCATCAACTGTGTACAAACTACTATATGTTACTTTTCTGTTAAAATGTATGTGTGTACATTTTCAAATGTATTTGTTTCTTCTCTAATTATTTTTATACTTTTCAATTTGTTTTATTTGTTGTTTCTTAATTACCTCCTTTCATCTGCGCAGATGATTACAATTAGGATCAAAACAATTGATCAGCTCTCTTCTTCTTTGTTTCTCTTCTGTACTCTATTCTTATTTGCTCCCTTCTCTTGGTGTAAGCCTTGTAGGGCATGCAATCACAAAACGCATTTTTACAGAATGATACATTATTTTTATGGTTTATGTATGTAGTTCAAGATTGGCTTAACTCTGATTTTTTTTTTTTTCGGATGTTCTCCTTCATTTTTCTTTGTCCCTTCTAGTCAGTCTATTTGCTTTCTTCATGTAAGAAACAAGTCATAACAATTCAGAATCTTTTCCAACGAAATCATCCTATTCTGAGCAGAAATCATCATTTTATGTTCCCTTCTCATAATTTTGAAATGTCCCAGTATAATCGTTTCAATTCTATTTACACACTTCCAGCCCCGTTTGTAATTATTTTCAATGTTTACCCGTCATTTAAAAAATAAAACTAGCTCTGTAACAGTTTCAATCAGATTTCGTAATGTTTATCTAACCAGTACGGTTACAAGAACTTCATTTCTGTCGCTATTTGAGTTTGCAGCAAATTTCTCATAAGGTATATTTACTGTGTTTAATATAAATGAAGCATAACGAAGTTCATTACCAGTGGCGTAGTAAATAGAAGATGTCTGGGGTTGGGTGTTCATTTCTGGGGGAAATGAAATAGAGCTCATTAGTAAATTTGGAGCCGTGATAGCTCAGTGGTTAGTGAACTGGACTACAAAGGACAAGGGGTAGGGTTCGATCCCAACCGACGGCTTCCGGGTTCACCCAACCTTAAATGGGTACCGGATTTTTTTCTGGGAAAGTAAATTAGCACGGGCGTAATACCGACCACATTACCCCAAAAATCATGTGCTGAAGGTCTGTAAAATATAGGGTCACTAACACCATATTTCCCTATACGCCACTTGGCGTGACGGGGGTAGTTTACTTTTTTTTTTTTTTCATTAGTAAATTTGGAAGTTAATAAGAAGAAAGAGTCCTAACACACATCTGGAGTGACGTTGAGGTTATATTCTGATAGCTTCCATTTTCTACTCTTTCTTTTTGGCCTTTCACTCGTTAAGTGGAGTGGATGATTTCTGTTGTAAATTGACTTCAAAGCTGCGATATCTGCTGATTGTCGGCCGGATATATCAGTCTTCAGCTAGGGTAGATTTTCCTTACAAATTTGGCACGAATAGCATACTATTTTCGACATTTAACTGCCAAGAGTTCTTTAACGTACGCGTGAGGCACACGGGGCCTCCTGTTTTTCGCCGTTACTCAAAAGAGGTAGGCATAGGATCTCACTACACAGAGACTATGGGAGAGAAAAAACCATGGAAAAAAACACGGAATAGAAGTAAAATTTTCCACTACATGTGATTGATTAGAAGTGAAAAGTTACCACTACTTGTGACTGATTAGAAGTGAAAAGTTACCACTACTTGTGACTGATTAGAAGTGAAAAGTTACCACTACTTGTGACTGATTAGAAGTGAAATGTTTCCACTACTTGTGATTGATTTGAAGTGAAAAGTTACCACTACTTGTCATTGATTAGAAGTAAAATGTTTCCACAACTTGTGAATGATTAGAAGTGAAAAGTTACCACTAATTGTGATTGATTAGAAGTGAAAAGTTACCACTACATGTGTTTGATTAGAAGTAAAAAGTTTCCACTACTTGTGAATGATTAGAAGTGAAAAGTTACCACTACTTGTCATTGATTAAAAGTAAAAAGTTACCACTACTTGTGACTGATTAAAAGTGAAAAGTTACCACTAATTATGACGGATTGGAGCCCAGAACCTTCCTTTCAAGAGCTCGACCGCTTCCCTCCAGACCACCCAGTCCCCCGTGATAGTATCTATAGTTTGTAGGCAATCGGTACATCTATTGGCAACGTTGTTCATACAGCACTACATCAGGGCGCCTTCCCACCTTCTCAGTGAAGTCATCGGTACCCATTAAGGCTGGGGGAATAAAAAAGCCGAGGTTCGGAGACTGAGCTAGACCGCTTGTGTTCAGATACCAGTGCACAAACATTGCTCTTCAGCTGCACAAGGCACAGAAAAGGGCACTAAATAAATCTAAGTTATTGTTAAATGCATGGAGAGAGGCACTACATAAATATGTTACTGTTAAATACATGGAGAGAGGCACTACATAAATATAAGTTACTGTTAAATACATGGAGAGAGGCACTACATAAATATAAGTTACTGTTAAATACATGGAGAGAGGCACTACATAAATATGTTACTGTTAAATACATGGAGAGAGGCACTAAATAAATATAAGTTACTGTTAAATACATGGAGAGAGGCACTACATAAATATGTTACTGTTAAATACATGGAGAGAGGCACTAAATAAATATAAGTTACTGTTAAATACATGGATAGAGGCACTAAACAAATATGTTACTGTTAAATACATGGATAGAGGCACTAAACAAATATGTTACTGTTAAATACATGGATAGAGGCACTAAGTAAATCAAGAAGCTACTAAATACACGTAGAGCAGCACTAAATAGATCATAGAGCTACATGAAGATGTTCTCAATGAAATATTACAGCTACCAAATATAAGTAAAATAAAGGTCCCCTCCACGAATTGCTAGCATATTACGAATGTTCTTTTAGCTCTATTTCTCTTTGACCACATCTTATTATTGGGTCAGTATTACGCCAGGCTGCTTTTTATTTCCCAGAAAAATCTCTGGTACCCATTTCAGAGGCTGGGGGAACCCAGGGGGCCTTGTGGGTGCAAAAATAAAAATTTGCCAGTTCTGGGAATTGACCCTGGACTCTTCTGCTCAGGAAGCGGGCGCACTAACTACTCAACTACCAAGAATTAAAAAAAATATGAATGGTTTAAATGGATGAGGTGTCAAACAAATGATATGTGTAAGAGGATGTTCTAATGAGTAAAATGGTAGTGTATAAGGTAAATTGTTGGGACTAACGTAAAGTGTAAAGGATTAGGCACAGGTGTTGTCATAAATGGAAGAGTACCAAATAAAAAAATGCGAGGTTCCGAAATAAAGGAAGTATGCACTTTATGGACACGATTTCTCAGATGTCTCGAATGTTGAGTACGTTAGTTACGCCTCTGCATCATCATCATCATCATCGAGGTGAATGATCTTTGCAGGACGTTGCATTCACCACAGGCCACCGGAAAGAATCTCTGTCTAACCATATCTCCCATAGAACGTTGCATTCACCACAGGCCACCGGAAAGAATCTCTGTCTAACCATATCTCCCATAGAACGTTGCATGCATCACAGACCGTCGGAAAGAATCTCTGTCTAACCATGTCTCCCATAGAACGTTGAATGCATCACAGACCGTCGGAAAGAATCTCTGTCTAACCATATCTCCCATTGAACGTTGCATGCATCACAGACCGTCGGAAAGAATCTCTGTCTAACCATGTCTCCCATAGAACGTTGCATTCATCACAGACCGTCGGAAAGAATCTCTGTCTAACCATGTCTCCCATAGAACGTTGCATTCATCACAGACCGTCGGAAAGAATCTCTGTCTAACCATGTCTCCACATAGAACGTTGCATTCACCACAGCCCGTCGGAAAGAATCACTGTCTCTAGCCAGATCTCCCACTTCTTCTGTTGTCATATTCAATGTCTCCTTGATGTCTTGAAGCGACGATATTTTGTCTGCCCTTGTGTCGTCTTCCAGGAACTGTCTTCCATTATTGTTATCTTCAGCCCACTAAGTTTTCTGTCGTAGCCGTACTATTTTAATTTCCTCTGTAAGCTGTATATATATGCAGTTCCTTCTAATGTTTCACTGTCATCAGATCGCATGTAGTATGCATACACCACATCCCGTTTGAAAGAATCTCCGTCTGTATCCAGATCTTTGGGGGCCTCGGTAGCCGAGTTGGGAAAACCATCCTACAGGGCTACCGACGTTCGGACAACCCGTGTTCGATTACTGCTGGGAGCAGTGTGAGTTGTACTCGTGGTTGAAAAAAAAATACCCCCACGGTCGACCCAACCGTTTGCAGAAATGGGTACCAGGGTATTACCCTGGGAAGGTGAGGAATGTTGCCTAGCATCTGAGTTTCGATGCTTGAGGCGACACTATCCAGAAATTTCCGAACATTTCTAGATAGGCGGCCGAGCACATATGGGTGGAAACTCGCGTGCTAAGACGCCGGTTCAAGTCTCGAACTTGACCTTGACCTTTTATCCAGATCTCCCACTTCATCTGTTGTCATGTTCAAGGTCTCTTTGATGTCTTGAAACCACCTTCTTCGTTGTCTGTCCTTGTCTTATCCTCGAGCCATAACTTTCACTATTGCTCGTAGCCTGTTGTCTTTTACATGGCCGGAGTATTACACATTTTTTTTTCTTCTAATGCTTAGCTCTTTTAATATGTTTCCATTGCTTTTGCAACTATCCAAGGTACCCCAAGAATCCTACGCCCTTGCATGACCTCAGCTTAACTAACCCACAACTACAAATCAACAACACCTGTCGGTACTTCCGATATTGATCTATCGATTAATTCTGTGCTATAGTTTGTTATTTGCATCTCATTTACTCCTACGTACTAGCCGCGCTGGAGTGTGTATTTCCGGCTTGGTAAACATATGTATACGTATGTTATTGCAATATAATTGATACAGCATACATGTGTTCACCTTTTTGGCGGTAGTTGCATTTTTCGGAAGCTCATCGAAACTATACCCATGTTTTTTAACATGTGAATGGTGGTGCCGTAATAAGTTAATGGCGATGTTTTAATAAGTGAATGGTGGTGATTTAATAAGTGAATTGTGGCTTTTTAAATACATGAATGGTTAAGTAACAAGGCTGAGAATGTTAAGACATAACAACAACCTGCCTGCTTGCCTCGCTGTCTGTCTATCTCTCTGCCTACCTGTGTCTCTCTGTCTGTTCATCCTCTTTATCTACCCTATTAATCTTATCTCTCCATTCTATCATGGCAATGTCTATGGCTGTCTGTCTGCCTCTTACATGCATGCCTTGCTCTCTGTTGACAATTAATTCTCCGTCTGACTTTTTGTTTGCATGTAGATCTTCTGTCTGTAAATATCATTGCTGTCTATTCTTCTATTAGACGACCTGTATGAATATCCGTCAGTAATTTAAATTTCTACCTGTCTGTCATTCGTTACTATGCAATCCATTTTTGACAATCGAAACAAGAAAAAGAGTTCTTAAATGTTATGTAGAGTCAGTCTTAACATATGGATGTGAATCATGGACAATATGACAACAAACAAGAAAATCACTGGAGTCTGTAGAAATGTGGTTTTACAGAAGAATGTTGAGAGTACCATGGACAACTAAGAAGAGTAATGAAAATGTTATGAGAGAGGTCAAAGCAAAAAGAGAGCTAATTTCCAATATTAGGAAGAAACAATCATCATTTTTTGGCCATGTAATGAGAAGAGAACAGCTGGAATATATTGTAACAACTGGGAAAATAGAGGGACGAAGAGATAGACGGAAGCAAAGAGAAAAAATACCAGAGAGCTTAAGAAGGTCAACATCAGAAATGATAAATAACTGTGGAGATCGAAAATAGTGGAGAGACATGATCATCTAAGCCAGCAGGCCCGGTACTTGATGATGATGATGTCCTTCGTTTATTTTATTGACTGTCTATTTATCATTATGTATGAGTGCTGGGGTATCTTCCGCAGTCAGATTGTCACCGGTATCTCTTACAGTCAGATTGTAACTGGTATCTCCTACAGTCAGATTGTCACTGGTATCTCCTACAGTCAGATTGTCACTGGTATCTCCTACAGTCACATTGGCACTGGTATCTCCTACAGTCAGCCGGTGGCACAATTCTGTTCCTTTTAAAATTAGAAAGAAAAAAAAAAGAGATTGAAAGGAAGGCTTTTCTCATCAGGACGGGGTCGGTGCAACAGGTGAAACTGATCCGCCAATTAAGAAGCGGCCCGTAAGTCCAATAACGGGACAAGCCACGAGAGTACGAGCCGCATTCAAAGCTGTATCCACTGGGAAGGAAAACCCGAAAAAATAAACACTGCTGAGTAGAAGTTACGATCGCAGAGTGGGCGAAATAGCCCTCCGGCCGACATCCACCCTACGAACAGGAAAACTCCTACGTCAAACCATTATCCTGCCTGTCGAAGGTGAAGTGTGTCAGCCACGGCGCAGTTTTGGGAGGACAAATCAGAACACACAGGTATAGAGTACTGACCGTCAGACCAGGTCATCGTGTGTCATGATTTTGTTCCTACCCTGAAAAAGGAAGAATTTATAAAAATGAGAACAAAAAGATTATCCTAATACGTGGACAACACAGACAGAGGGAGAGAGATAGAGACAACACAGAGAAAGAACACGCAGAGAGACAAAACACAGCGAGATCGAGAAAACACACAGAGAGATAGAGACAGCACAGAGAAAGAACACGCAGAGAGACAACACACAGCGAGATCGAGACAACACAGAGAAAGAACACGCAGAGAGACAACACAAAGAGTGATAGAGACAACACAGAGAAAGAACACGCAGAGAGACAACACGAAGAGTGATAGAGACAACACAGAGAAAGAACACGCAGAGAGACAACACGAAGAGTGATAGAGACAACACAGAGAAAGAACACGCAGAGAGACAACACACAGCGAGATCGAGACAACACAGAGAAAGAACACGCAGAGAGACAACACAAAGAGTGATAGAGACAACACAGAGAAAGAACACGCAGAGAGACAACACGAAGAGTGATAGAGACAACACAGAGAAAGAACACGCAGACAGACAACACAAAGAGTGATAGAGACAACACAGAGAAAGAACACGCAGAGAGACAACACAGAGAGAGATAAAATCAGCACAGCGAGAGACAACACAGAGATACAACATTGATTGATAGAGACAATAAGGAGAAAGACAACGCAGAGAGAAGGACAACAGAGAGTGAGACAACAACGAGAGAGACAACGCAGAGACAGAGAGAGACAACACATGAAGAGCGACAGCGCTGAGAGAGAGAGAGACAACACACATAAATAACACAAAGAAGACAACAAGGAGAAAGACAACTCAGAGAGATATAGAGACAACACGGAGAGAAGGACAACAGAGAGTGAGACAACAAAGAGAAAGACAACGTAGAGAGAGAGAGAGAGAGAGAGAGAGAGAGACAACACAGTGGAGACAATTCAGAGAGAGATAACACAGATAGAAATAGCACAGTGAGAGACAACAGAGAAAGAGAGAGATAACACACAGAGAGATACACAGAGAGAAAGACAACACAGAGAGAGAAAGCACACAGAGAGAGGAATAACACAGAGAGAGAGAGACAACAGAGAGAGAAAGAGAGACAATAGAGAGAGAGACAACAGAGAGAGAAAGAGAGACAACAGAGAGACAACAGAGAGAGAGAAACAACAGAGAGAGAAAGAGAGACAACAGAGAGAGAGACAACAGAGAGAGAAGGAGAGACAACAGAGAGAGAGACAACAGAGGGAGAAAGAGAGACAACAGAGAGAGACAACAGAGAGAGAGAGACAACAGAGAGAGAGAAAGAGAGACAACACACGCAGAGAAACACAGAGAGAAAGACAACAGAGAGAGAAAGAGAAACAACAGAGATAGAGAGAGAGAGACAACACACGCAGAGAAACACAGAAAGAAAGACAACACAGAGAGAGACAGCACACAGAGAGAGGGATAACACAGATAGAGGGACAACACAGAGAGAGACAACGCGGATAGAAAGAGCACCCAAAACTGTCCATAAACCATTGCCCGGGCTTGTGTTTCAGGAGTGTCATCACTTTTCTTTGTTCATTCTTGATCTGCAGTGGCCTATCGCTTTATCTCTTGAGATAGAAACCCTGTTATTATTATATTTATATTGCAGCCACGTATAAATACGTCTATAAATGTATATGTATGTCTCTATGTTTATCTAACAATCTAATTACCTACCTGGCTATCTGTTTATCTACCTTTCTTTCCTTCTGTGCAACTCTCATATTGGTATTCGTATATTGTTATTCATTAAATATACATCACCATCATTTGTCCACGTATTATCCATATAACATACATCACCATCATTTGTCCACTTGTTATCCATATAGCATACATCACCATCATTTGTCCATGTATTATCCATATAACATACATCACCATCATTTGTCCATGTATTATCCATATAACATACATCACCATCATTTGTCCACGTATTATCCATATAACATACATCACCATCATTTGTCCACGTATTATCCATATAACTTACATCACCATCATTTGTCCACGTATTATCCATATAACTTACATCACCATCATTTGTCCACGTATTATCCATATAACTTACATCACCATTATTTGTCCACGTATTATCCATATAACTTACATCACCATAATTTGTCCATGTATTATCCATATAACATACATCACCATCATTTGTCCACGTATTATCCATATAACATACATCACCATCATTTGTCCACGTATTAACCATGGCGACTAAGGAGGTTGATCGATGGCTTGACAAGCTGTCATTGTAAAAAATATTGTTATGGAAACAGAGCCATAAGTTTTGGAAGCAGTGATCTCTGCATATATGTGCCATTTTGGCACGCAAGGTTTCTGTTTTTTCAGATTGTGGTTCTGCCCTATGTGCCGTCTTCGGCTCGAAAGGACGATAGATAGATAGATACATCACCATAATTTTTCTACGTATTATCCATATAGCATACATCACCATCCACTATCTATCCACACACACACACACAAAGAAATTAGGATAAATACAAAAATAAACATTTTCAACTCCAATGTTATTATGTCAGTCCTATTATATGGCTGTGAAACATGGAGAACAACAAAAATGACAATCATGAAGATACAGACTTTCATTAATGGATGCTTACGCAGAATAAAAGGATGGAAATGACAGGACAAAATCACTAACATAGAATTATGGAAATGTACCAGTCAAATACCAGTGGATAAAGAGATACAGCGAAGATGATGGCGCTGGATGGGACACACGTTGCGGAAGCCAACTGAGAGTATGACACAACAGTGCCTTTTTTTGGAATCCCCAGGGAATAAGACAAAGAGGAAGACCATGGTATCTTGGAGAAGACAGATGGAAGTTGAGATGAAGATGATGGGGAAGACATGGAATGATCTTAAAAGAATTGCAAGAAACAGAACGACTTGGAAAGTGTTTGTTAAGGACGTATTCTCCACAGGGAAGAATTGCATCACATCCACTATCTATCCACACACACACACACGCACGCACACACACACACACACACAAAGTACCCCCGTCACGCCAAGTGGCGTATAGGAAATATGGTGGTAGTGACCATACATTTTACAGACCTTCGGTACATGATTTTTTTGGGGGTAATGTGGTCGGTATTACGCCCGCGCCGCTTTACTTTCCCAGAAAAACATCCGGTACCAATTAATGGCTGGGTCAACCGGAAACCGTCGGTTGTGATCAAACCCTACCTCTTGTCCTTTGTAGTCCAGTTCACTAACCACTGAGCTATCTCGGCTCCCATATATATATATATACATCATCATCATCAAGAACCGGGCCTACTGGCGTAGGTGAACATGTCTCTCCATAACCTTCGATCTCGGCAGTTATTTATCATTTCTGTTGTTTACCTTCTGCTAAGCCATTCTCTTAAGCTGTCTGTTATTTTTTTCTCTTTGCTTTCCTCTATCTCTTCGTCCCTCAACTTTTCCAGTTGTTACACTATACTCCAGTTGTTCTCTTCTCATTACATGGTCGAAAAATGAGGATTGTTTCTTCCTAATTTTGGAAATTAGCTCTCTTTTTGCTTTGACCTCTCACAGAACATCTTCATTACTCTTCTTAGCTGTCCATGGTTCTCTCTACATTCTTCTGTAAAACCACATTTCTACAGACTCCAGTGATTTTCTTGTCTATTGTCCTATTGTCCATGATTCGCATCCATATGTTAAGACTGGCTCTACATAACATTTAAGAACTCTTTTTCTTATTTCTATTGTCAAAAATGGATTGCATAGTATCTTCTTCATTTTTTGGAAAGCTGCTTTTGCCTGACCCATTCTGCATCTCACCTCTTTTGTGCATCTTCCGTCTGAGGTTAACAAAGTTCCCATATATTTAAATTCATTTAACTGTTTTAATATTGTTCCACTTGTCTTTATTTTGCAATGATATATATATATATATATATATATATATATATATATATATATATATCACAACGTACAATATATAACATACGTATATATAAACATCTTTACTTTCAGCATAACAAGACCCAACCTAGGTGTCCACTAATCGTCTCTCCAAGATGACTGTTGAAGGTTGCCCGAAGGTTGCCAAATACATCCTTGTTGCATTTAATGTCCTTGTTTTGGTAGGTATTCATTAATTGTGTCGCTTATCACAACTTTATTTTCATAATCAGAAAATGAGAAAACTATCATGAGTATATTCTCTATATTTTCTATAAAATACGAACTTAGTTTTCATCATGAAACTTTTGTTCAGACATAGAAGATTATCAAATAAAGAATTAAATAATTGTAAGGATGCAGTCTGCTGATAAGTATAGAATAATTCATATCTATCTATCTATCTATCTATCTATCTATCTATCTATCTATCTATCTATCTATCTATCTATCTATCTATCTATCTATCTATCTATCTATCTATCTATCTATCTATCTATCTATCTATCTATCTATCTATCTATCTATCTATCTATCTATCTATCTATCTATCTATCTATCTATCTATCTATCTATCTATCTATCTATCTATCTATCTATCTATCTATCTATCTATCTATCTATCTATCTATCTATCTATCTATCTATCTATCTATCTATCTAATCTATCTGTCTGTCTGTCTGTCTGTCTGTCTGTCTGTCAGTCTATCTGTCTGTCTGTCTGTCTATCTATCTACTTGCCTGCCTACCTGCCTGCCTGCCTGTGCTGGCCTGCCTGTGCTTGCCTGCCTGTGCCTGCCTGCCTGTGCTTGCCTGCCTGTGCTTGCCTGCCTGCCTGTGCGTACCTGCCTGCCTACCTGCCTGCCTGCCTGCCTGTGCCTGCCTGCCTGTGCTTGCCTGCCTGTGCCTGCCTGCCTGTGCTTGCCTGCCTGTTCCTGCCTGCCTGCCTGCCTGTGCCTGCCTACCTGCCTGCCTGTGCCTGCCTGCCTGTGCCTGCCTGCCTGTCTGTCTGTCTATTTACCTATTGTCCTTTCGAGCCAAAGTCGGGCAGAACTACAATCTCAAAAACAGAAACCTTGCATGCCAAAATGGCACATATTGCAGAAATCGCTGCTTCTAAAATCTATGGCTCTGTTTCCATAACAATACTTTTTACAATGACAGCTTGTCAAGCCATCGACCAACCTCCATAGTCGCCTCTTACGACATCCCTGGAAGGTCACAGTGTCACTATTCTCTACTTTCCTCCCAAAAAGGAGTCCTGTAACTCACGGAATTAAATCTATGAATAGTAAAATGTTACATTTAGTCAATATTCCTACCTGGTGCAGAAAAGTGGACATTAAACACGAAAAGTGAGCAGAAATTTGAAGCCGTTACAATGTGGGGTTATACAGAAATGGGAGAATTGGGTAGAAGGAAAAGAAGGCAAACAGGCATGCTCTAAATCAGCTGTCATCAAATGTAAAAGAAAAGGAACTAAACACAATTCGATCAGGAACAATTGAGTCTTCTTTCTTTCTTCTTCTTCTTCTATCTTTCCTCCATTGCCGTTAGCCTCTTCTGATGTTATCCCTCCTAGTGATTCTAGTATTCCCTTTATCCATCTCTTTCTCGGTATTCCTCATACTCTGGCGTTTTCGTAGCGTTTGTTTATGGCTTTTAGAGTCATTGTTAGATCTTTTTGCCTTGTTATGTGGCCGAACCAATTTATCTGTTGTTTCTTTATGTATTCGATGGCTGGTTCAATTTCGAGTTTCTTCCTCAGGTCAGTGTTTCTTACTCTGTCCCTTAAGCTGTTTCCTGTCCATCTTCTGACACATTTCATTTCGGTGGTCGTTATCTTTATTATTGTTGAGCCTTCTTTAGGACATAATACCGACCACATTACCCCAAAAATCATGTGCTGAAGGTCTGTAAAATATAGGGTCACTAACACCATATTTCCGTATACGCCCCTTTGCATGACGGGGGTACTTTACTTTTTTTACTTCTTTAGGACACGTAAACAGACACAATACACTGCTAAAAGTGATCTTAGAGGGAAAATAACAATGTAGACGAGACATAAGCAGACCAAGACTAAAGTGGACTGACTGATATTATCAAAAGATAGATGAATCTATGGCAACATGCACAACCAATGCAAGAAAAAGAAAAATGACACTCCATTATAGCCAGTCTTCGATGTGGAGACTGCACCCAATGAATGAAATTATTATACGACTGTATTTCCGTAGAGGATTAGTATGGCACCGAAAAAATACCTTTCTCCTCAATTACCATACAATGAAATTGTGTCTCATAATATTCTTGAAGTGGCGTTTATCCGCTTTGTACTCTTCAATCTTCAGAGATACAATTCTCATTTAATGTTTGTATTTTTGGTTGCTAGGCAACAAAATCGATAAACGTGTTTAAATAGTGCGGCCATTTACCTGGCATTTCTTCTATTGATTGCAGTATAATTTTAACTTTCACAAAAGAGATGAGATCGAAGTGATTGTCGAAGTCGTGCATTATTTAATATTTCATCTTTTTGTGAAAGGTTTTCTTTCTAAATTTTGCATCACTGAATTTCTATGTGGTAACAAACTACATACAATGTTACTTCTTCGTGGTGTATGTGATAACAACGTACATACAATGCTACTTCTTCGTGGTGTATGTTATAACAATATACATACAATGCTACTTCTTCGTGGTGTATGTGGTAACAACGTAATATAATGTTTAAGATAAAAGCAGCAATGCAAACAATGAGGAAGATACTGTGCAATCCATTTGTTGACAAAGGAAACAAGAAAACAGGTTCTTAAATTTTATGTAGAACCAGTCTTAACATATGGATATCAATCATGGATATTATGACAACAGACAAGAAAATCACTGGAGGTTGTATAATTTTGGTTTTACAGAAAGATGAATGTTGAGACTACCATGGACAGCTAAGAAGAGTAATGAAAACGTTCTGAAAGAGGCCAAAGCAAAAAGAGAGCTAATTTTCAATATTAGGAAGAAATAATCATCATTTTTTTTGGCCATGTAATGAGAAGGGAACAGCTGAAATATATTGTGACAACTGGAAAAATTCAGGGACGAAGAGACAGAGGGAAGCAAAGAGAAAAGATACCAGGAAGGTCAACAACAGAAATAATAAATAACTGTCGAGGTCGAAAGTTGTGGAGGTACATGATCCCCTACGCCCAAATGCATGGTACATGGTTATGATGATGATGATGATATTTGTGTCACCCAAAAAAAATGAAAGGAGTCAGCCACGCCACGTGACTCATAGTGGAGAATAGTTAGAGCCCATAACTTTAGTTTATAATAGACTTTCAGCATATAACTTTTAAGATAATGTGGTCGGCAGTACGCCCGTGCCGCATTTCTTTTCCAAAAAACAATCCAGTAACCATTTAAGGCTGGGTGAACCTTGAAGCCGTCGAACAGGATCGAACTCTTTCATTAGTGGTTCAGTTCATTAACCACTGAGCTACCGCGGCTGCCACATGTCATCCAAACATACCAGATCGGTTTATAAATGTTCAAAGATTGACACTGAGACCGAAACATTATATAGTTTGCCAATACATCTGTACTGGTAACGTTTATTTGAAAACAACTGTAAACACTTCAATCTCCATTCGTAATCTAGAAGCCTCTATAGCCTGGTTGGGAAAACCACCCGACTGGGCTACCGACATTCAGACAACCAGTGTACGATTCCCGCTGGAAGCAGAAGGGAATTGTGCTCGTGGTTGGAGAAAAATACCTGCACGGTCGACCCAGCCGCTGGCAGAAATGAGTACAAGAATAGTACTCTGGGAAGGTGAGGAATGCCGCCTCGCATCGTGAGTTTCGATGCTTGAAGCGACACTGTCTAGAATTCTTCGAACACTTCTGAAATGGCGGCCGAGCACATATGGGTGAAAGCTCGCGTGCTAAGATGCCGGTTCAAGTCTCGTACTTGACCTTATTCTAGAGGCATTAACACATTTTTGTTCCATACACGCTATGAACTTGGCATGACCTTCACCGGTATCCAAGTAGGCTTCCTTCTTCTGAACCAGGTCAAGATGACCAAATCTTAAACGGAAGTTGTTGTAATCCACAGTGGCAAAATGTAAATACAATTTTAGGGGAAACCGCCTTCTGAAAGTAGACAACGGAACGGTAATGTTTCCCCAAACAGATTAGTTTCTTCTCACGGCTTTAAGAGCGGTGTGTTTGGATATATCGATCTGGTCTGACATTAGTGGGAGTGTGCGGGAGGGGGGGGGCGGGGTTTGACATGAAGTATACAAGACGACAATAAAGCTGGCAATAAAAAAATAACGATAGAAAGGGTTGAGAGATAGTACACAACAAGTACAGTGTTAGTAAAAATTAAAACATAGTAAAAAATGGTATGTTAGAAGCTTTACGTGATTAGTGGACGACACAGATTAAACGACGTTTCGGCCCAATAAACCTTCAGCAGGAACAAAAAAAAAAAAAACACACACACACGAATATGTAAGTAAAACTAATAACGAAACATCCAAAACAAAAATAATCGAAATATGTTAAAGAAAATAAAAATGTCTTCCCTGTGTGTCAGGCCGAGGTCAAAACAGTGTTAGTAATCAAGTTACCTGGTCATAAGATTATCCTCGTTGCACGCTGGACAATCCATAACTGCTGGGATACATGTTTTCGGTATATCCCTCAGCGTGCTGCCACTGATGACACCAGCTACATGCTGTTTTGCTAGTTGTCTGTGGTTCACTGCATAATGTTGACGTGTATCCTTCTAACTTCCTGTTCTTATAGCTATGGTTACTCGAAGGCCCCGATATCACTGCAAACGAATTAAAATCCGTAATTGCTCAACCGCTCGTGCCAGTGGAATCATCCGAATTAACATCTCATCTCATTGAAGGATCCAAACAAAGAAATACAGCTGCAGTCTCCATCATAGCAGCTACAGCCCAAGCCAAAAGACATGTGGCGTAACCGCACCGAAAGTGAACGCAGCTAAATTGTCCCTCGACGTACGGTATCATTATTCATCGTAAATAATGGGAATATCGAAACACAAGCCGGATGAAATACACAGCTCAATATGTGCACAGAGCACTAAACTCAGTAGCTCCGGCAGCGAGCCGTTCTTTGCTTTTCTTTTTCCTGTTTTTTCATTTCCGGTATTGGGCGCAGATTTGAGACTCCACAGCTCAATTGTTCCAGGCAAGACAATATTTGACGTTGCAGCCATAGGTCTACTTCATTTCTTATACACATTTATTTCAACCATTAATTATTACAACCTCTAATTATTTCAACCATTAATTAATTATCTCAACCATTAATTATTCTAACCATTTATTATTTCAAAGGAAGGGAAAGTAACCTTAGACGAGGTGTGTTAATCAATTGTTTCTCAAGACTGAATGAACCTTCTGCTACTAATTATTTTATCATTAACGGACTCCGACATTAATTTTATTCTTATTTTCTACTTCTTTATTTTTATTATTTTCTTTCTATTCATCTTCTTCATCTATATAAACCTCTTCCTCTACTTCTTCTTCTTCTATATAAGCTTCTATATTTACCTTTTAATCGGGCGTTGATATCTTGTGTCGCTAATTTATGACAACCGGCGGTATCTACGGGCCAGTGGTGAGGAGTGAAGAACACTCCAAGGTATGAAGACAGCTTCACAACGGAGGAACACAACACAATACTGCCGTTTCGGCCTGAGGCCTTTTTCAGAGTACAAGGACAACGAAAACAAACGATGAAACACAATTATCTATAAATGCATGATCAGAAGAAGAGGATAGAAAAGAAAAATGTAGGATGATGAGAAAATGAAAAGAAGAGAGCTAAGATAAGAATGTAGAAAGAATAGGAGAATATATGTATATATAAAATATAAAATATAGAATCACTTAGCTTAAACGACTGGTTCTGCTCTACATTCGCGTCATAGGCATGGGTAGATCGTTAATTCCTTAAAACTGTTCCCCATCAGCGGCATTTTAGCCTACTTTAAAAAAAAAAATACATACCAAAAGTGATTTAACGTGGGCATAGCGTATATGGGGGTGTCCGGTTAGCGCAATCGATAGGCGGTTGGCTTACCACGGCAACAGCCGGGGTTCGTTCCCTGGCGAGGACACCTGGGTTTTACTAATTCCCTAAAAATTAGTGGGAGCCGCGATAGCTCAGTGGTTAGTGAACTGGACTACTACGGCTCCGGGTTCACCCAGCCTTAAATGGGTACCGGATTTTTTCTGGGAAAGTAAAGCAGCACGGGCGTAATACCGACCACATTACCCCAAAAATCATGTGCTGAAGGTCTGTAAAATATAGGGTCACTAACACCATATTTCCCTATACGCCGCCACTTGGCGTGACGGGGGGTACTTTACTTTTTTTTTTTATAGCGTATATGGGTACCTCTGTTTCACCGCTATAGACACTGGATCTCACTACCCAGAGATCGAGGGAATGTAAATTCACTAAAAAACCACGGAATATAAATTCACCAAGAAACCACCGAATGTAAATTCACCAAGAAATTTCTGAATGTTAATTCAACAAGAAACTACGAAATGTAAATTCATAAAAAAACCACCGAGTGTAAATTCGCCAAGTTACTACGGAATGTAAATTCACCAATAAACCACCAAATGTAAATTCACCAAGAAACCACCAAATGTAAATTTAGCAAAAAACCACCGAATGTAAAATCACCAAGAAACCATGGAATGTAAAATCACAACAGAATTGAAAATCGCTTGTGGCGTGATTTGAACCCGAATCCTTCTGGTCCAGAGACCGTCGTACTACCCCTAGGCCACCGAGCTTCCTATTCCCCATGAACATATGTTAATATTAATCCAGTCCCAATAACAAATCCTTTACTATTGGTCGTTTCAAAATATTTTGAAGGTGTTTAAAATTCCATATCTCTGCAACCAATTGATTGATAATGCTGAAATTTTGCATATGGTCTTGTGATTTTTTGGTCCCAAGAAGTACATTCATTTCCTCACCAACAAACGTATAGTTTTAAATATTCTTTATTTGAAGTATACAAATTTAAGGCATTTTGGTCAAACCTTATATTTGGAGGAATTACCGCTTCATATGAGTGAGCACCCACGGACTTGTCATCTTGAACGTAATGCGCGCCAATTTCCCTGTTTTAAGCACTAAAAAACACATAAAACGCGTCATAGTTATAATTTTATATCCGGTGCATCCCATTTCCTGTCGTTTTGTTGTGATTTATGTGCAACGGCGTATCCTAATTATTGGGTAATTTCGTTAAATTTGTGATCTGTTAGTCAATGGGTATAAAAGTAAAGTTCCTTACATTGCAATCAGTGGCAATAAAGGTGTATAAATATTTTTGCATAGAAGCTAAGCGTGGAAAACTGTATCGAAGCATCTCAAAGCCAGAAAAGAGAACTATTCACGCATTGGGTATAAGCAAACGCTTTTTCAAACAAGTGCTTAAAACTAACGGAGTGCCCAGTTCAATCAAGACTAGGACGCTAGGAAGAAAGAAAGTAGTAGATAGTTTTGACAAGGAAGCGATTAGAAGAGCAATTTGTAAAATGTTCGATTCCAAAGAAACTGTGACTTTAAGAAAACTGAAAATTCGACTGAGAGCAGAAAATGACATTGTTGTGTCGAAAACAACATTATGGAGAACTGTTAGAAGCATCGGTTTTACGTTTAGAAAGTACGATAGTGGTAGAAATGTCATCTGCGAGAAGCCGCACTTAGTTTCTATGAGGAGTAAATATTTACGTGAAGTACGGGAAATGCGTAACCAAGGTTATGATATTGTATTTCTAGATGAATCTTGGATAAATTCTCACCACACAAGTGCAAAGGAATGGCAGTTATCAGATGGAAGTATTAAAAGATGTGTACCCACTGGAAAAGGGCAGCGTATTATAATGGCACATGCAGGCAGCCGAAAAGAAGGGTTGGTGAAAAATGCAGAACTTATATTCACCTCTAATTATACTGACAACAGGGACTATCACACCGAGATGAATGGCCATATATTTAGAGAGTGGATTGAAAATACTCTTCTTCCAATTCTAGACAGACCATCCTGTCTGGTAATGGACAACGCGTCGTACCACAACGCTGTGGCAGAAGAAGACAAAATTCCTACATCTACCAGTACAAAAGATGTTATAAAGATTTGGCTAAGAAAGGAAGGAATTCCATTTAACGAGGGATTTTGAAACCTGAATTACTGTCACTTGTTAAGAAATCGCAAAAGACCAAAGTATTCCAAATAGACAAAATCATTCAACAGCATGGTCATACGTGCTTGAGACTGCCCCCTTATCATCCACAATTAAACCCCATTGAACTCGTTTGGGCAAAAATTAAAGGGCAGGTGGCAGCTGAGAATACAAGTTTTAAACTATGCGATATAAAAGGACTGACATATGCTGCTCTATCACAGATTGACAAAGATTTTTGGTGCAAATGTGAAGATCATGTCTTAAAAGAAGAAAATGACTATTGGAAAAAAGATGGACTATCGTTCGTTCAGCCCAGATTAGTAATCAATATGTTAGACTCCTCTGATTCAGAATAAATGAAATAATAATGGACGTTTTTATATGTCCGCATGATCAATCTTTAGCTAAAGTTGATAACGTTTTGAAAATGTAAAGATTCTTGATATGTGTACTGCAGGCATGCAAAGAAACTAAATCACTTTCATATGTCTTGTTTACGTAAAATAATGAAAGTCACATGGAAAGACATAAAACGAACAATGTAGCTCTTTACAGTGAAGAGGATCCCGTGCTTACATCGGACTCTTTAGTCACATGCGTACCCATAAACAATAACTTTGCTTGATATGTCATGCTCGTTATCGCTCGCAACGGATAATTAATTTCTTTTAATGTATTCTTTGTTGTATATTGTTTAAATAGTTTTCATTAATGGAACTGTTTATACGCTGATTTGTTTTAGACCGTCTGTAAAGGCTATAACATTGACATTCTCATAGTATTTTAAAGAAAGTAAACAATAGAAAGTAAACAGTTGATAAACGCCTCCAACTTTCAAGTTGTGTAGAGACGCCTATGTCGAGAAGCTGATTTCAATTAATGTACGGTAAATTATTTTCTCCAGGAGCAAAAAGATCCGTAAATTCACTGAGATCAAAGGAAAGTGCTGCTTCATGATGAAGCATACTTCCTACATCATTAAATTTTGTGAAATCGGTGGGACCTTGGAAAAACAAGGCCAGATGCAAAAAATCAAGTTTGTAAGTGCAGGGAAAGAGGAGATATTTCATGTTAATCGTGAACATTTAGATTTGAAACGACCAATAAGACCTTTATCCAGTTATCCACATTCACATTAAACGTCATGAAATGTATCCACGTCTTCAACCACACATTTATATACCGATCTTACAAACAAGGAGTATATATATTTTAACTACTCAATAAATTATAACTTCATTAATCAATTCTTCCATCAATCCATCTTCCTACTAATTAATTTCTCACTTACTTTATATTTTCATTAGAGTTTTCATTAATTAATCTTCATAATAATCCATTCGATGGTTAATTTGCTGCTTGCTTGTGTTCGCCCGATGATTAAAGTATTCTAGAGTATTCGTAGACTACAGAATTCCTCTTCGTCATCCGCCCTTAAAAGGACGTTAAGTGGGTGCGTCTGCGTTGTGTTGTTTTGACCCTAACATTAATTCTTCCATCAGATACATTATCTTCACACTTATCAATCTCTCCATTAATTCATTTTCTCATTAATCATCCCTCGGTTATATTATCTTAAATTATAGCAATCTCTCCATTAATTCGCCTTTGAATTAATTCATCCATCAGTTACTTTATCTTCATGCTTACCAACTATCTCCATTAATTCAACTTCACATTAATCCATCCCTTCATTATTTCTTATTTTCATGAACCCTCAATTAATTTATTCCTTTTTAAAATCCATTCATGATGTGACCAGATTGCCGGCGGCTTGGCTATCGGTCTGGGAGTGTGGACCTACACTTCAGACTATGGGGGAGACAAGCTGAGAGAGATCACGGGCAGTAACCTCTACCGAGGGGCGAGCATCGCTATCATAGTTGGAGGATGCATAATTGCCGCCCTTTCTTTTCTCGGATGCTGCGGGTCAATAATGGAGAACAGAGTAATGTTGGGAATTGTAAGTATTTAATGATGTCAGTGGCGTATTTAATGATGTTAGTGGCGTATTTAATGATGTCAGTGGAGTATTTAATGATGTCAGTGGCGTATTTAATGATGTCAGTGGCGTATTTAATGATGTCAGTGGAGTATTTAATGATGTCAGTGGAGTATTTAATGATGTCAGTGGAGTATTTAATGATGCCAGTGGCGTATTTAATTATGTCAGTGGAGTATTTAATGATGTCAGTGGAGTATTTAATGATGACAGTGGAGTATTTAATGATGTCAGTGGAGTATTTAATGATGTCAGTGGAGTATTTAATGATGTCAGTGCAGTATTTAATGGATGTCAGTGGAGTATTTAATGATGTCAGTGGCGTATTTAAAAGTAAATTTGATTGGTTTTTTTATTGACTTATTGTTTTTAGTTTATTATATATATATATATATATATATATATATATATATATATATATATATATATATATATATATATATATATATATATATATATATATATATATATATATATTAAATTTAAACTTATTTTATTATGAGCCAATGTCGCGATGGCTAATTATACCTGATGTTGTATGCAGTGGACAGTACAGCCTGCGGCTGCCATGCTGCCTTGCAGGTATGATCGGGAAAGTAGAATTATAAGGGAGGACACCCGGGAGGGCACCCTAAAGTAAAATAAACCCACTGCCTTGTGGGTGAGACATTTTAGTCAAAGGCTAGCGGAGTCAACCGTAAACAAACCGACTGAAAGCAACAAAAATCCACCGTCGTAACTTCTTTGTATAATCATGTGTCGCTACTATTTTATAATTCAAGACAAGAACGTTAATGGGGATTCCAATGGAATATCCTCTTTCGGTAGAGGACATCATGCGCTACAGGTGATATCCGATCATCTTCAAGCTACTGTAAGCATGATAACGATAGAACAGATTCTGAAAATAGGAACTTGGAACGTAAGAATGGTCATACAACAGTGAAAACTGGAAAACATCAAACAGGAAATGAAAAGGATGGGTTTACATTTATTGGAGCTGTGCGAAATGAGATACACTGGATCAGGGGAGATATATTCTGATGAACATAAAATCATCTATTCTGGAGGTACTGAACACCAAAGAGGAGTAGGTATCATCTTGGATGCAGAAAGAGCAAGCACAGTGAAAAGCTATTGGGCAATATCTGACAGAATCCTTTTAGTGAAATTAAATGGAAAGCCAATAGACATAAATCTTGTACAAGTTTATACACCAACATCAGACAATCCGGAGGAAACTGTTGATACCACGACATTTATGGCACTTCGTCAATGCAAACCGCATGAAAACACCATAGTTCTATGGGATCTCAACGCAAAAATAGGAAGGGAAAGAGTTGAGGAAGTTGTTGGTAATTATGGTTTAGGTGAGAGGAATGAAAGAGATGAGAAACTTATTGACTGTGCAAGAACACACAACATGATGATAGGAAACACCTGATTTAATGAACATCCAAGATGTCTGTGGACATGGAAAAGCCCAGGGGACAACGCACGTAATCAAATTGATTATATAATGATAGGCAATAGATTTAGGAACAGTCTGGTGTGTGTGAAAACTAGACCATGGGCAGATTGCAATAGTGATCATGAATGTACTAGTTGTGGGAAGGCTTAGAGTAAAATAAAAAAACAATAAAACGAGCCTCAGTTAACATCAAGTTAAATTTAGATTTACTCAAATCAGACAAGAAGCTGCAAGACAAATATAAAATCACAATTCAGAACCGGTACAATGCAATTGAGAAGATACAAAGCATTGATGAACAGTGGGAAATGCTAAAAGAATCAATCCAACAAACATCAAAAGGGTTCATACCACCAGTGAGGGCAAACTCAAGATAGAAATGGATGAAAGATGACATTTTGCAGCTAATAGATACAAGAAGAAGAAATAAGGATAACAAAGATGGGTATAAGAGATTAAATAAAGAAATTGTAATAAAATACATTGAAGTAAAAGAAGCATAGCTAAAACAGAGATGCAAAGAGATTGAAACGCAGCCAAAAGGAGATGCCAAAGCTATTTACAAACAAATTGAAGAATTAACAGGAAGAAAAACGCAATAAAAAAACTGGATGTTTAAGATCTAAGGAAGGAGAACTATTGAACAAAAAATCAATAGGGAATGATCGACAGAATAAAGATCTTTATAATTATGAACGAACAGAAGTAAATATTAAGGATAATGGGGATGGACCAGAAATACCCAAAGAAAAAGTGGAAGTGTGCAATATGAAAGCAGGTAAATTCTGGACCAAATCATATATTAAATATATAACAAATACATAGAGAAGAGATTGAAGCCATGGGTGGTTTTGGAATAAAGATAATAACAACAATATTGAATGATATCTACAAAACCCGATATATACCAGAAGGAGACAAATAATAATAAATTAATATTATTATAGAGGAAAACTTCCGAGGTGATAATCAGCGAATCATTTCAGATGAATAAGTTTTTTACAACACTCGAAAAAAATGACAAATAATCAACAACAGAAAAAAATATGCACCAAGGAAGGATCGAACCCGTACTCAGTGGCACAGCGCCTTGCCACGAAAAGATAAAGGCTAGGGAACACTGCCACTCAGCTTACGAAGCTAATTTTTAGTTAGCTGAGTGGCAGTGTTCCCTAGCGTTTATCTTTTCGTGGCAAGGCGCTGTGCCACTGAGTACGGGTTCGATCCTGCTTTGGTCCATATTTTTTCTGTTGTTGATTATTTGTCAATTTTTCCGAGTGCTGTAAACATACCTCTTACTCTGAATTGATGCGCTATATACCAGAAGACCTGCTCAAATCAATATTCATAGCCCTAGGGGGAAGAAATCAGGTGCGATTGAATGCGATGATCATCGCACAATAAGCCTTATGAGTCATATGACTAAGATATTACTAAGAATCATCATGCGAAGAGTGCGAAACAAAATCAGTCCAGAAATTAGCGATGAACAGTGTGGTTTTGTTGGAGGTAAAGGAACGAGCAATGCCATATATATCATAAGATCTTTAGTAGAAAGAGCCATAAAGGTGAAAACAGATCTATACCGATGTTTCATAGGTTACACCAAAGCATTTGACAAAGTAAAACACCAAGAAATAATCAAAATTTTAGAAATCATAAACATAGACAGCAAAGATCTAAGAATAATAAAGAACATGTAGTGGCAACAAACAGTGGCCATAGAACTGGAAACCAATTGGAAATGTTTCAACAAATAAACAAGGTGTTAGACAAGGTTGTGTGCTGTCATTAGATTTATTTAATTTGTATAGTGATATTATTTTAGATCCATAAAGGACATGCCTGGAATAACAATCGGAGGTCATAATATAAATAATTTAAGGTATGCTGATGGTACAGTCTTAATCGCTAAGAGTGAAAATGAGTTACAAGAATTGTTGGACATTATAGTTAAAGAAAGCAAAAATAAATGACTCAGTCTTAATAGCAAAAAGACAGAGGTAATCTTAACAACAACGAAAAAGACATCACTGCAATGCATAATAAAGACAAGTGGAACAATATTAAAACTGGTGAATAAATTTAAATATCTGGGAAAATGTTAACTGCAGACTATAGAACCAGTGTTAACATACGGGTGTGAGTCATGGACAATAGGACAACAGACAAGAAAATCACTAGAGGCTGTAGAAATGTGGTTTTACAGAAGAATGTATAGAATACCAGGGGCAGCTAAGAAAAGCAATGGAAACGTACTGAAAGAGACCAAAGTAAAAAAGAGAGCTAATTTCCAATATGAGGAAGAAACAATCATAATTTTTGGGACATGCTATGACAATGGAACAGCTGGAATATATTGTAACAACTGGGAAAATTGAGGGATGAAGAGATAGAGGGAAGGAAGGAGAAAAGATACCAGACAGCTTAAGAGAATGGCTTGCCAGAAAGTCGACAACAGAAATGATAAAAAACTGTCGTGATCGAAAGTTGTGGAGAGACATGATCACCTACGCCAGCAGGCATGATGTTTTATAATGATGATAATGTTACTATTATAATTGTCCCCCCTGTATTTCGTCATGATGTTACTATTATAATTGTCCCCCCTGTATTTCGTCATAATGTTACTATTATAATTGTCCCCCCTGTATTTCGTCATGATGTTACTATTATAATTGTCCCCCCTGTATTTCGTCATAATGTTACTATTATAATTGTCCCCCCTGTATTTCGTCATGATGTTACTATTATAATTGTCCCCCCTGTATTTCGTCATGATGTTACTGTTATTCTTTGTTCCCAGTACTTCATCATAATGCTGCTGTTCCTAATCCTGTTTGTGGTGGCGGCTGTGCTTGGATTCGTCTACAAAGATAAAGTAAGGCCCAGTTATCGTTCTTTCACGTTGTTTTATTCTTAATCTGTACACTTTCATTGTGTTTCTCTCTAATCTCACTTATACACTTCTCTCTGTCTAGATACGTTTTGTTCTCGTTTGGGATAATGAAAACACAGCTGAGCTTGAAAACACACGTTGTGAGGATCATGTTTATTGATTGCCAATCAATCATCATCATAATCATCGTCATCATTATCATGTACTTTACTTGTGAGTGCAGGAAGCTGATAGGTAAAATATTTACTGCAAGTCTACGACCTACTTATTCTTTCATTTCCTTCTTCATTCTCTCGTTCTTGTTGCTCTTCTCTTCTCCTCATAACCTTGGAGACCATTGGTGCACAGCTGACTTTAACAACAATGCGACTCTATCTTCATCTGACTTTATCAACTGAGACAATGCAACTCTTATCTTCCTCTGACTTTATCAACTTAGACAATGCAACTATATCTTCCTCTGACTTTATCAACTTAGACAATGCAACTCTATCTTCCTCTGACTTTATCAACTTAGACAATGCAACTCTATCTTCCTCTGACTTTATCAACTTAGACAATGCAACTCTTATCTTCCTCTGACTTTATCAACTTAGACAATGCAACTCTTATCTTCCTCTGACTTTATCAACTTAGGCAATGCGACTCTATCTTTCTCTGACTTTATCAACTTAGACAATGCAACTCTATCTTCCTCTGACTTTATCAACTTAGACAATGCAACTCTATCTTCCTCTGACTTTATCAACTTAGACAATGCAACTCTTATCTTCCTCTGACTTTATCAACTTAGGCAATGCAACTCTATCTTCCTCTGACTTTATCAACTTAGACAATGCAACTCTTATCTTCAGTAAGAAGAATGAGAAGCCGAGGCCTGTCCATTCTTTGATGTTATCTTCCAATCATTACAAGTAGTGCTCTGCCCATGAGCGTAGTAATTTGATGCTCAAGACATTTTCTGCGAGCATATTGAAGTTTGGGGGTAGATTTTGTTGAGTCTCTCAGAACAGGTCACTATGGTCTCAGAGCATATCTTTACAAGATAGGAATCAGTGACGTTGCAATATGTGACTGTGAGCACCAGACACAAACTCCCGAGTGTAGACTACAGGACTGCAGCACTGCAAACACCTTAAAAATAGAAATGTGTCAACAGAAACAAACCCACATGACCAGCTATGGGGAACTGGTGATGACTAATTGCTCAGATCTCTTCAGATGAATAGACGTCAACGTGTAGCGACTAACGACACCAACGTTGTGTTGGTTGACAAGTCTTATTTTGTTTCCTGCATAGCGCTCTCATCTGTATCTCCCACTTTGACATGATATTCGTGAAGTCTGTTCATGGCTGTTGATTCAAGTGTAGCGCTCTCATCTGTATCTCCCACTTTGACATGATATTCGTCAAGTCTGTTCATGGCTGTTGATTCAAGTGTAGCGCTCTCATCTAACATCTCCCACCTTGACATGATATTCGTCAAGTCTGTTCATGGGCTGCTGATTCAAGTGTAGCGCTCTCGTCTAACATCTCCCACCCTGACATGATATTCATGAAGGCTGTTCATGGCTGCTGATTCAAGTGTAGCGCTCTCGTCTAACATCTCCCACCTTGACATGATATTCGTCAAGTCTGTTCATGGCTGCTGATTCAAGTGTAGCGCTCTCGTCTAACATCTCCCACCCTGACATGATATTCATGAAGGCTGTTCATGGCTGCTGATTCAATGTAGCGCTCTCATTTGACATCTCCCACCTTGACATGATATTCGTCAAGTATGTTCATGGGCTGCTGATTCAAGTGTAGCGCTCTCGTCTAACATCTCCCACCCTGACATGATATTCATGAAGGCTGTTCATGGCTGCTGATTCAATGTAGCGCTCTCATTTGACATCTCCCACCCTGACATGATATTCGTGATTCCAAACTAGCATGTCAGACTTCTCGTTCTCTTACTCTCTCGTACCCTGAAACGAACATGGAACAGACACCTGTTAGAACAGACCTCTCCAGAGACTCCATCTACTGCCGTCGAGCCCGTCCAGTTGCGATCGTTCTGACCATACTCATTGAGTCACTGAGGAAACACATCATCATCATCATCAACAAGTACTGGGCCTGCTGGCGTAGGTGATAATTTATCTCCACAACTTTCGATCCCGACAGCTATTTATCATTTCTGTTGTTGACCTTCTGCCAAGCCATTCTCTTAAGCTGTCTGGTATTTTTTCTCTTTGCTTCCCTCTATCTCTTCGTCCCTCAATTTCTCCAGTTGTTAAATATATTCCAGTTGTTCTCTTCTCATTACATGGCCAACAAATTATGATTGATTTTTCCTAATATTGGACATTAGCACTCTTTTTGGTTTGGCTTCTTTCAGAACGTTTTCATTACTCTTCTTAGCTGTCCATGGTACTCTCAACATTCTTCTGTAAAACCACATTTGTACAGACTCCAGTGATTTTCTTGTCTGTTGTCCTATTGACCATGATTCGCATCCATATGTTAAGACTGGCTCTACGTAACATTTAAGAACTCTTTTTCTTGTTTCTATTGTCAAAAATGGATTGCATAGTATCTTCCTAATTTTTTGGAAAGCTGCTTTTGCCTGAGCCATTCTTCATCTCTCCTCTTTTGTACATCTTCTGTCTGAGGTTAGCAAAGTTCCCAAATATTTAAATTAATTTACCTGTTTTAATAGTGTTCCACTTGTCTTTATTTTGCACTGAGGTGAAGGCAACAGAAAACCACCGTCGTAACTTCTTTGTACAATCATGAATCGCTATAATCTACATACACCATACCCAGATTGTAGAAGACAGACTAGCCCCACAATCATGAATCGCTATAATCTACATACACCATAACCAGATTGTAGAAGACAGACTAGCCCCACAATCATTCTATTGCAAGTTTTCGTGTGTACCTACTTCCCGCTGTGCCAGACCTGATGGCCTGTGTCAAGAACAATAAGAAGAACAAACACTACTGAAATAAAATAGGCTAAACGCATGATAGGATACAGCGCGTGAACGATAAGATCAGAAGTTAAGAACTAAGATATATTAAGAACAATTCTTGGGGTTTAATACATAAAAAAACAGACAGAAATAATAGTTTAGCCACGTGATAGATGGTTCCAAATACGTCACAACAAATCTTTAATGAACTCTACAATCATGGGATCGATTATAAAAAAAAGATGAATAGATGGAATATTCAAAATATTAAGAAGACAACAGCGGGAGAGTCCAACAGAAGAGCAAAAACGGCAAACCATATCTCCGCTCTACTTTGAAAGACAAAAGAGGAAGGAACTACGATAAAGTTTGTACATTCTTCTTCTTCTTCATTCCTTCATCATCTGCCTTACAGCGTCGAGGGGAGATATAATTTGCGGTCTTTTGATCTTCTGTTCGCCTCTGCTGCTGTTATGTTCCCTAGTGCTTCTAATATTCCATCGATCCATCTTTTTCGTGGTCGACCCTTGGGTCTGGTGTTCTCACAACGTTTGTTGAAGGCTCGTTGTGTTGTGATCTTTCTGCCTTGTCACGTGGCCAAACCATTTTTATCTGTTGTTGCCATATATATTTGTACATTCGCTAGTACTAAATTATTATGATTTAATCTGATCATCCAAAATGACACCGCCTAGTTATTTGCATAAAACTAACTCCAAAGGTTGCTTTCTAACTCAGTCCTTATCTCGATCGATTTTTTAAAATATATTTGTATACTCTCGAGCAAAAATACTAATCGAAGTAAGAAAAGTGTTTGCATGCACAAGATATCATGCTTCTGTTATCAGACTAATACGATTACATGTAATATTGATTAATCTTGTATTTTATTATTTAGTATTTAATATTCCTTGTTTATGGCACATATTTTAATTCGTTATCAGTTACTCCTTCATGTTATCACGTGTTGACTAGTTGGTTTCAACATTTGCACTCAGGCAATTTATACTGTTATCTTGTGGTTAAAACTTGAGGTTTGAATTAACTTGACTCACCCTGCAATTCCTTGGTCTACTTGTTATAGTGTGACTCAGTCATGGCGATAATGGAAGAATAGAAGAATATGACGATAGACAGAAGAATAAAAGAATGAGGCGATGACGATGTGAAGTAGGATAGTTTTAGGCGGCGTAGAAAAGACACTCTTCAGAGGATTAGGAAGGAGACGTTAAGTCTACCCAACTCAGTCGCTGAGTCGTAATCAACTTGAAGATTACCAGTGAAATGCGTACAGGTGGTCAGCCTAAAGCCAGACAGATGTTTGCTCTGGTCGACAAAGTTGCGTAACGCAACGACACGGCCGCTGGTTCCTAGGAAACTCTTATATCGGCAGACGCCTTGAAGTCCAGTGAAGACCTGAGATGAAAGCGGACAACTAAACTGCCCCGCGTAATCAAAAGACCAGGTTATCTTTACGTTCAGCAGTGATTACTCTTTGAGTCTCTGAATTGGAAATCGCCTCGAGTTTTAGTTGTTAGGGGACGGACTTAGGAAGATGGACAGGTTCGACAGGAATCCTAAAGTAATAAGACTTTAGAGATAATTAAAAAAGGCGGAGCTAGAGAGATAGTGACGGTCAGGAGACGTAGGTTAGGCCGTATCAGTGGTCGGGGGGGTGTGGTCACCTGGGACTTAAACCCCGAGACCCTGGGAACTAGGGAGATTAGGAGAGGAGAGGCCCAGAATGCTTTTGGGGCGAGGAGCAGTAGCTAGAGAGACATTTAGCTACACTCGGGCAGACTCAGCTACACTCAGCCAGACTCGAGACAATTCGGCCACACTCGGCCAGACTGAGCACATTCAGATACTAGTTCCTCAGCACTATCAGAAAGAGACAGGCAGATGTACTTAAGAATACTATACGGAGTATACGGTCAACAAGATAGATAGATAACCACAGGTAGAACTTTATGAATACGAAACTGCAACAACATTATATTCCTTTCTGAACTATCAGATAGAGACCCTGCAATATTACATTCCTTTCTGTTGCCGTGACGCAGGATTTTATTCTTTTAAAGAAGGACCTGGAAGAAAAAAAAAAAGTAAGAATTTTCTCTTAACCAACTCTGACGTCCATCTACGCACTTCCAGCGTAAACCTACGCACTTCCAGCGTAAACCTACATACTTCCAGCAACGAGTGCAGTCCTCATAATTTGCAAGTACCCATGAAGTTGAGCCTAGTAATGTGTTTGTGTACAACACACCAGCGAACCTTGTCTACAGAAGTTAATCAAGCCTAGCCATCTGTGTCCAAAATAGTACATCGAAGTCCAGCGTAAGAATGGCTGCCTGTTTGTGAGACTACACCCTGTTTATCTTAAAATCCCGAAGAAGCGACTAGAAGTGCCAACCCGCAGTGATCTTTCCCCGAGCTATATCAAAGTAGAAGTGAACATTCATATTCATAAAGTAGAACTTCCTGTAAGGAAAGAAGTAAAAGTGAAATAGACAGAGAGAACAAAATGTGAAAATGATGTCCACATTGAGAACCTGAAAGAAGACTAAGTAGTTAATTATTGTTTTAAATTAGTATATTATTGTGTAGTTGTTAGGATGTTACATAAGTGTGTTAGGTATTCCATGGACTTCAGAAGCATGTAAGTTGGATTTTTCTTATATATTTTAGAGATGCATATGATATGTTGTAACAAGGTTGTGTGAAGTAAATAAGTTTTTTCTTGAGTGTTAGTGGAAGATCGTAGAAATTCTTTGACCGATCTAAACGTGTGTGCGTGTGTGTGTGGCTAGCGAATAAGTTCATTGTTAATTAATTAATTATCAAGATGAAGAGAGGCATGACTCCCACTTTGCAGACCCTGCAAGAAATTAGTAGAGTCATCACCGGTTTAGAAAATAGTTTTAGACAGCAAGAAATGAGTGCCAGTATCTCAAATTACTCTGGCGACCCATCCATGTTCAGACAATGGATGGCAGAAATTGAAAAGTATGCTCTCATTTTTCCTATAAATGAGGAAGACAAGAAATTAATAGCTTTTAAAACAAGTAGAGGCGAAGTATCTGACTTCATCCAGAGAAGGCTAAAGAATGAACCTTCAAGCACATGGAAGTCCCTCAAGATAGAATTAAAAACTAGGTATGCTGCTGTAGGAGATGCCTACACTGCTTTCATACTTTTGAGGAAGTTTAAACAAGAAAGAGGGGAGACAATAACTGCATACAGTAATAGACTTTTAGAGCTAGCAGAGGAATCTGGTTTAGATACCGACAGTTTTGGTAGACAACTAATAGAGATTTTTATAGATGGACTAATATCCACAGATCTAAAACTACACTTAGCGAGGCTGAACCCTGAGACGCTAGATGAAGCGATTAATATCTCTATTAAAGAAATCGGGTTCATGAAGAAATTGAATTTAAACCTACCTAAAGAAAGCCCAACCATCAGTGAATGGTTTAATAAAAGAAAAATAGTAGAAAAGCCTAGGGAAGTTAATCAAGCGAGTATTAGATGGAGAAATAAGGGACGACTAAGTGAATTGAGTAAAGAAGTATATGCAGTGAGAAGGGAAACAAGGCATGTTCACGGAAGAAGATTAGCACCCCAGGAATCTAGGTGGAGATGGAATGACAAAAGACAAACTGCTGGACGTAAGAGCTATGAAATAAATAGTGTAGACAGGATTGAAATGAATAAAGTGAATGGTAAATCAAACTTTTGGACACATCATGTTAACCCAACACCCAGGCGTGGTTGGCAAGATCCCTCTGGAGTCAAAGAGAAGCGCGCAACCAAGCACGTGGATGCGAGAACGACCAAGTGGTCCAAATCAAACGGCCCAAACATCAAGACAAACAGACTGTCTAGCCTGAAACAAAACAAATTAATCAGAAAGGAGAAGGAATTAGAGGGAATGGAACATAATTTAGAAGATAAGTCGAGTCATGCGATCAGCAATAAAAATGAATGTATGTTAGTGAGAATTAAAGAGACTGAGAACAGAATGATCGACAGTGCTACACAAACAGAAGGTACTGATAGAGAAGTATTGGTGACACAGGTAAGCTGTGCACAAACACAGACTGTAGAGGTTAGAGGACAAACTAAACCTAATGATAAAATAACACAAACGAGAGAGGTGAAGAAACAAGTTAGAGACGCCTGTGTGGCTACAAACATCCTAGAAGATGTGATATCAAGAAAAGATGCCGAGATAAGAATTATGGAAAAGAGAAGTGAAAGAGATGAGTTGATGCTACTAGAGCTGAAAGACACAGTAGATAGGCTAGAGTGCAAAAACAAGTGTCTAGAGACAAGAATTAAAGAGCTTGAAGAACAAGAGTCTGAGACTGACAGACACAGTGTATGTATGATTCGAGAAGTTGATGAGATGAAAGCACAGAATAGCCAACTTTTAGGTGAAGTTAAAGTGTCCAAGGATTTAGTTGTAAGTTTAAGAAAGGAGAAATCAGAAGTAGATGACAAAGTAAAGAACCTAATACGAGAGAAGTCTGACTTAGAGGAAGAGGTAGCGTCTCTAAGGCGAAAGAAATCTACTACAGAAAATTTGAAGAAGGAAAACGAGAAAGGGAAACTTGGTAGGACAGAGCGCAACAGTGATACAAATAGTGTAGAGGTTGTAAGTAAAAGTGCTGAGAAGAAAATTAACGAACTAGCAGTGTTTCATGCATTAGAGAAAGCAGCTGATAAATATGCGCGTGAAATGGACAAGGAATTAGAGGATATGGCAGATGGGGTAAAAGGTAGCAAGAAACGTCCTGAAACTGACAGATTGCCTACAATACGAGAAAGGAGGGTTGCTGCCATAAATGAAGAGTTTGAAAAGACCCAAATAGAAAAGGCAGAGCAAGTGAAATTTTGGCCATTGGGAACACCAGAACGTGATGCCATTATCGCTGAAAGAAGAAGAAAAGACGATGAAAGAGTCAAAGTAGACCTGCCTTTTGCCATACGATTGGGACGACGGCAAGAGTTTTTTGACCACCAGAAAGAAATAGATAAAGGTAACAGATTCAGAGAAGATCATAGGTCAGAAAGAGGAGACCTGGCAACCACTAGTGATGGGAGAGATAAAAGATACAAAAAGAAGAAACATACATATTAAGAATTGTAATTATTTTACTTGTGGATGTTGTAACTAATAAGGTGTAAGAGTCTACTAACTTTTAGACGAATTTTAAATGTATAATGTCAGTGTGCACTGAATGATGAGTAGGAGTCTGTAAATGTACTGTTGCCTTAATGAGGAGACAGAACTATATGTATGAAGATGTTAGTGAGTCACCTGAAGTAAACAAACAAAATGGTAACCATGTTTACATCGGTTTAAAAAGTTTGAGTCAAGTTAAGAGAACTCAGAATTTACAGAAAATAGAGTATTCATGGAGAGAAGAACATAGGGAACTAAGAAGAGTGAGTCAGTGACCCGAGTTGGAGAGACTCTATGAGTTATATAGGAATTCCAAGTGTGGAACAGCACTGTGAGATGTACCGATGTGTGTATGGTGTGTTGTGGATATTTTCTTATGTAAGTCTAGACAGATTAGATTCTGTATCAAGTTTAAGTCATAATTTTGATTGCTATGTGTCTGTGATTACTTCTATGCTTCAATGTTCGGTCTGTCCAAGACTGTTGTGTGTATAATTTGAGGAGAAACATGTGAGATGCACATTTTTTTAAAAAAAGACAATTTTATGAAAATGTAATTATATGTAGACGGAGAGAATTGCCTAAAATTTAGGAATATGTCAATATGTGGTGAGAGAGAACACATAAGAAGACTTTCGACCCGACAAGAGTGGACCAGTAAATTAAGCCTGTGGGCTGAGAGATTCTATAAGAAAGCGTATCTCTATGCAGACAACTTTATTAGCAATGCCAGAAGAGCACGTGTTACAGGGGGTATAAGAGAAGAGAGTAGACGGGTCTTGTTTCTTTTTCAGAAGTGGCACAGATATGATGCCGAAGAAAGACTAAACACGTCTTATTAGGCAATTAAGAGAGTACAGTGCGAAGGCCGATCGAGCCTTAAATATTTCAGAATTGATGTTTCCACAAAATGTTTTGTATACATGAGACACATGTTGTGTCGCAAAGATGTTTATTGAATGTCATGATATTGTTGTAGAATTATGAATGTTGTATATGTAAACACCAATTACAGAACCTACCGGTTTAAATTAAGAGACGGAAAGAAATGTGGGTTAGACATAGACAAAACAGACGATGACCTCAATTTAGCTGGCCTACACTCAGGCTAGGTCCAGAGTGACGTCACGTTAGTCAGAGGCTTCAGAGCAAAACAAATTGGCATGGCAGAGCCATGTTGTAAGATGATTGTATACATGATGGATTTTTTTTTTCAGATTCCAGTTTATAGATGTTGAATTTGTATTTCTAATTGTTGTAATAATTGATGTACAATGAGAAAAAGGAAATTAGTTAGCCCATTAAGGAAGTAGAAAGAGAGCAGTCACACTATGTTTTTATTTTGAGTTAAATTGATCTATGAATATATCAATTCAACTGAAATGTTGACGGAGATATATGTTATAGTGTGACTCAGTCATGGGCGATAATGGAAGAATAGAAGAATATGACGATAGACAGAAGAATAAAAGAATGAGGCGATGACGATGTGAAGTAGGATAGTTTTAGGCGGCGTAGAAAAGACACTCTTCAGAGGATTAGGAAGGAGACGTTAAGTCTACCCAACTCAGTCGCTGAGTCGTAATCAACTTGAAGATTACCAGTGAAATGCGTACAGGTGGTCAGCCTAAAGCCAGACAGATGTTTGCTCTGGTCGACAAAGTTGCGTAACGCAACGACACGGCCGCTGGTTCCTAGGAAACTCTTATATCGGCAGACGCCTTGAAGTCCAGTGAAGACCTGAGATGAAAGCGGACAACTAAACTGCCCCGCGTAATCAAAAGACCAGGTTATCTTTACGTTCAGCAGTGATTACTCTTTGAGTCTCTGAATTGGAAATCGCCTCGAGTTTTAGTTGTTAGGGGACGGACTTAGGAAGATGGACAGGTTCGACAGGAATCCTAAAGTAATAAGACTTTAGAGATAATTAAAAAAGGCGGAGCTAGAGAGATAGTGACGGTCAGGAGACGTAGGTTAGGCCGTATCAGTGGTCGGGGGGGGTGTGGTCACCTGGGACTTAAACCCCGAGACCCTGGGAACTAGGGAGATTAGGAGAGGAGAGGCCCAGAATGCTTTTGGGGCGAGGAGCAGTAGCTAGAGAGACATTTAGCTACACTCGGGCAGACTCAGCTACACTCAGCCAGACTCGAGACAATTCGGCCACACTCGGCCAGACTGAGCACATTCAGATACTAGTTCCTCAGCACTATCAGAAAGAGACAGGCAGATGTACTTAAGAATACTATACGGAGTATACGGTCAACAAGATAGATAGATAACCACAGGTAGAACTTTATGAATACGAAACTGCAACAACATTATATTCCTTTCTGAACTATCAGATAGAGACCCTGCAATATACTTGCTGTTGTTAACTGAGTAATCCCTTTTTGATGACGTGTTCATTTTCTTTGTTATTTTTTTTTTTTTGTTTATGCTACTCTCCAGTTAAATTGAAGCCTTTGAAATGTTGATTTATAGAAGAAAGGGAAGTATTGGATGGAAACAAGATTAATGATGAAGCTTTAAAACAACTACAAATAAAAAGAGAATTACTAAACACTCTTTGTTCATACTTGTTAGTCTGTCTATTGGCCCAGGCTTTTTAGCCTGTCTTTTTGTCTAGACTTGTTAGTCTCTCTATTGGTCTAGACTTGTTAGTCTCTCTATTGGTCTAGACTTGTTAGTCTGTACGTTGGTCCAATCTTTGTAGTCTGTCTATTGGTCCAAGCTTGTTTCTCTATTGGTCCAATCTTGTTAGTCTGTACGTTGGTCCAATCTTGCTAGTCTGTACGTTGGTCCAATCTTGTTAGTCTGTACGTTGGTCCAATCTTGTTAGTCTGTACGTTGGTCCAATCTTGTTAGTCTGTCTATTGGCACAGGCTTGTTAGTATGTCTATTGGTCCAAGCATGTTTGTCTATTGGTCCAAGCTTGTTTGTCTATTGGTCCAAGCTTGTTTGTCTTTTGGTCCAAGCTTGTTTGTCTATTGGTCCAAGCTTGTTTGTCTATTGGTCCAAGCTTGTTTGTCTATTGGTCCAAGCTTGTTTGTCTATTGGTCCAAGCTTGTTTGTCTATTGGTCCAAGCTTGTTTGTCTATTGGTCCAAGCTTGTTTGTCTATTGGTCCAAGCGTGTTTGTCTATTGGTCCAAGCTTGTTTGTCTATTGGTCCAAGCATGTTTGTCTATTGGTCCAAGCATGTTTGTCTATTGGTCCAAGCTTGTTTGTCTATTGGTCCAAGCTTGTTTGTCTATTGGTCCAAGCTTGTTTGTCTATTGGTCCAAGCTTGTTTGTCTATTGGTCCAAGCTTGTTTGTCTATTGGTCCAAGCTTGTTTGTCTATTGGTCCAAGCTTGTTTGTCTTTTGGTCCAAGCGTGTTTGTCTATTGGTCCAAGCTTGTTTGTCTATTGGTCCAAGCTTGTTTGTCTATTGGTCCAAGCTTGTTAGTATGTCTATTGGTCCGAGCTTGTTTGTCTTTTGGTCCAAGCTTGTTTGTCTATTGGTCCAATCTTGTTTGTCTATTGGTCCAAGCTTGTTTGTCTATTGGTCCAAGCTTGTTTGTCTATTGGTCCAAGCTTGTTTGTCTATTGGTCCAAGCTTGTTTGTCTAATGGTCTAAGCTTGTTTGTCTATTGGTCCAAGCTTGTTTGTCTTTTGGTCCAAGCTTGTTTGTCTATTGGTCCAAGCTTGTTTGTCTATTGGTCCAAGCTTGTTTGTCTATTGGTCCAAGCTTGTTAGTATGTCTATTGGTCCAAGCTTGTTTGTCTATTGGTCCAAGCTTGTTTGTCTATTGGTCCAAGCTTGTTAGTCTATTTGTCCAAGCTTGTTTGTCTTTTGGTCCAAGCTTGTTTGTCTATTGGTCCAAGCTTGTTAGTCTATTGGTCCAAGCTTGTTAGTCTATTGGTCCAAGCTTGTTAGTCTATTGGTCCAAGCTTGTTTGTCTATTGGTCCAGGCTTGTTTGTCTATTGGTCCAAGCTTGTTAGTCTATTGGTCCAAGCGTGTTTGTCTATTGGTCCAGGCTTGTTTGTCTATTGGTCCAAGCTTGTTAGTCTGTCTATTGATCTAAGCTTGTTAGTATGTCTATTGGTCAATTCTTGTTAGTTTGTCTATTGGTCCAGGCTTGTTTGTCTATTGGTCCAGGCTTGTTAGTTTGTCTATTGGTCTAAGCTTGTTAGTCTGTCTATTGGTCCAGGCTTGTTAATATGTCTATTGGGCCAGGATTGTTTGTTTATCCGTTGGTTCAGAATTGTTATAAATAGCATATCAATGGTAGCAGGTTTGTTTGTCTATTTGTCTAGACTTGTTAGTCTGTCTGTTGGTTCAGACTTGTTAGTATGTCTATTGGTCAAGACTTGTTAGTCTGTCTGTTGGTTCTGACTTGTTAGTATGTCTATTGGTCAAGACTTGTTAGTCTGTCTTTTGAACCATACATGTTAGACTTCTGTTGGCCCAAACCTGTTAGCCTATCTATGGTCTAGACTTGTTAGTCTGTCTGTTGGTCCAGACTTGTTTTTCTGTTATTCCAGACTTATTAGTCCGTCTGTTGGTCCAGACTTGTTAGTATGTCTGTTGGTCCAGACTTATTAGTTTGTCTGTTGACCCAAAGATAAAACCTAAAGTGCAATTTTGATCTTCTGTTGTTCGAAGATCCTGACACAAGCAGTCTAATATGAGTCTCTGATCACGTTTAGCTCATATTCTCAGGCGTTTTGTTCCAACGTTTTACGGCTTTAATCCGAGGTACATCAAGTTTCTGTTGTTCTTTCTATCTAGCCTGAGTCCTTTCGAGCCGTCACGGCACATAGGGTTGACATTCTAGACTCTTTATCATCAAGCATAAGCCCTCGCACAGGACCGCATTGTATCTCGCAACTCTTTTCTGGGCGACTTGTTCAATCTCAGTGATGGAGCTGAAGTCTGCTGTTGTTGTCTCTCGCCTCAGTACTGTTTTTAGTGTATCTTAAAGTCGACTTCTTTTCTTTTACCCTGAGGTTCCCATTTGAAGTCCTGCTTTGATGTTCTCTTGTTTTCTTTATCATGTTACTCTTCTTACGTCCTGTTGTCAACATCGACATCTGATATTACTATTTCATTATGAGCCATCTCCGCAAATAAAGTTACCTGCAATAACACAAATTCCTATTCTACATCGCCATGTAGTTAAATTTATGTGTATATCCTTATATATTGATTTGTTTATTGTTCCAGCTGAAGGCCTACTTGGACGAAACGTCGTTCGACTTTGTTTCTCACCTAAGTAAAGCCTGTTACTATACCACTTTTCCCTTTTTTTACATTTTCATTCTGGTTCTAACATTGTTGATACATTCTTTAATCATTTATCCAAATTTATCGTTTGTATTTAGAGTCAGTTATAGAGGGAAAAACAAGGTCTGAAACAATAAACTTTTACCGTACGTTTCGCCGCACAGTGCGTCACTATCAATTTGATTAGTGTACACCGTTATCAAACCATATTCTTTTTACTTATCTTGTATCATCTTGGTATTGGTGAAATCTAATAGCTTGTTTAATTTTCTAAAAAATAATATGTTATATGTTAAATAAATATGTAGATTGATTAATAAAACCATGAACAATTTTATCTCTGAAATTTCTTCCATCGTGCATCGGTGAAAAGCTTCCGTATGGAAAGAGTTTGATTGATTCAAATTGAAGTTGTATTTGTAATTTTTTCTTCATGACTTCCATATATTTATAACTCTATCAACGTAGCTGAAGGATGAGCTGAGCAAACAGATGGAGAAGACGCTGATAAATGACTACTCTACGAACACTAATGCGAATGACAACAGCAAAGCAGTAACTAATGTCTGGGACGATGTTCAGAAAAATGTAGGTCTCTTAGCTTGTCTCCCTTGATGTTTGTATCTATATAACTGTTGTGCGTTATCTTTGCAGCTTTTCTCCTTTGATTTTTGTATCTACATAACTGTTGTCCAATTTCTTTTTAGTTTGTCTCCCGTAATGTTTATATTTATATAACTGTTGTACATTATCTTTGCAGCTTGTCTCCCTTGATATTTGTATTTACATAACTGTTGTCCATTCTCAGTATAGCATGTCTCCCTTGATGTTTGTATTTACATAACTGTTGTATATTTTCTTTGTAGCTTGTCTCCCTTGATGTTTGTATGTATATAACTGTTGGCCATCATCATTCTAGGTTGTCTCCCTTGATGTTTGTATTTACATAACTATTGTTATAATTCTAATAATTCATCAATCCATCTTTTGCTCCTCTGTTTGCTTTCCTGCTGGTACGTTTTCTAGTGTTTCTAATAATTCATCAATTAATCTTTTTTCACTGTAAATTAGTGAGTCTCTGTTTTTCTCGGAATGTGTGTTAAAGATTCAGACAAATAGTAATACAATTAAGATATAATTTCCTCTGATCGACAAAATTGATGTGTTGAAGAATCATATTCAGATGATATTTTTCAAGTTATAAAATGATCAAAGCGTTAAAAAACATTTTTGATTAAAATATAATGAGAGAAAATTTGGCAATAATCTAAACATCTTGCTATACAAAGTACAAAGTCGTGGATAGACATGATTACCTACCGTAGCAGGGTCGGCGACTCATGCTGCCGCTCCACATGATTAGTTTTGTTTTCTGTCATGTTTCCACTGACTGCTAACGACCGTTGCCTTGATGGAAAGTAAAGGAAAAGCTGAGACTAGGTAAGAAGAAAGGTGATGGTTCGGGGGAAGGGGGAGGGTGGTGTAAAGGGATGACGAGAAAACAGAACCACCAGATCGCAAGGCGAAAAAACACAGTGCAACACGATCCACAAAGTTAGTCTTCAGATTATCCTCATCTCTCATCGAACAACGGTCCATAAGCGCTCAGGTCTTCTCACCAGCAAACCCCGCTGTGTGATACGATAAAGTGGTTCACAAGTTCTTCACCCCTTCCCCTCGTAGCTCTCCTGAATCCTCTTGACTAACATGAAGATCCGCTAGTAGTACTAGCCTGCAGATTCACGAACTCCGTCGAAATCATCATCATCATCATCATCATCATCATCTCTCCTTCTTTTCCAGCCTATGGCCGGGTTGTGGGTAGACAATCGCCCATCATGATGACGTCATATAAACGTACTTAGAAAACACATTAATTTCAGACGAACATGATTAAATCATGAGCATGCATTAAATGTGGGGGGAGCCGCGATAGCTCAGTGGTTAGTGAACTGAACTACATAGGACAAGAGGTAGGGTTCGATCCCAACCGACGGCTTTCGAGTTCACCCAGCCTTTAATGGGTACCGGATTTTTTTTCTGGAAAAGTAAAGCGGCACATGCGTAATACGGACCACATTACACCAAAAATCATGTGCCATAGGTCTGTTAAAGTTATGATCACTAACACCATATTCCATATACGCCACTTGACGTGACGGGTGTACTTTACTTTACTTTACTTTACTTTACTTTACTTTAATTTACTTTACCTTTACTTTACTTTTCCCTTACTTTACTTTACTTTACTTTACTTTAATTTACTTTACCTTTACTTTACTTTTCCCTTACTTTACTTTACTTACTTTACTTTACTTTACTTTACTTTACTTTACTTTTACCTTACTTTACTTTACTTTACTATACTTTACTTTACTTTACTTTACTTTACTTTACTTTACTTTACTTTACTTTACTTTACTTTACTTTACTTTACTTTACTTTACTTTACTTTACTTTACTTTACTTTACTTTACTTTACTTTACTTTACTTTACTTTACTTTACTTTACTTTACTTTACTTTACTTTACTTTACTTTACTTTATTTTACCTTTACTTTTCTATGCATTGAATGAAGAACAATGTGTCCATGTTACAGTTCAAGTGCTGTGGAGTTGAAGGGAAACTAGGCAGCCAAAAATCATGGTTCATCTGGCAGAGCAGTAATTGGTACAATAGCAGTAAGTTAGATAACCAATAACGTGTGTGTCTGATTCTGTCTTTCTCAAATAACGTTTCATCAGTTTGTCTATCTGTATTTATCTTCATATCTATTTGTATTTATCTTCATGTCTATCTGTATTTATCTTCATATCTATCTGTATTTATCTTCATATCTATCTGTATTTATCTTCATGTCTATCTGTATTTATCTTCATATCTATCTGTATTTATCTTCATATCTATCTGTATTTATCTTCATCTTCATATCTATCTGTATTTATCTTCATGTCTATCTGTATTTATCTTCATGTACAATTATTTTTTAGTCTGCCTTATTGTCTTTCTGCATAATACAATATTAGGGAACGAGATAAACATCGAGTGTGGTGACATCATTACATATGAGAACAAAAGAAAGCTATTGACGTTTTGGCCCACATGCGATCGTCCTCAGAAAATGATAACAAAAAACAAATGGATGCGCAAGGAAACATAATCTAACTACATTATAGGAAGCAACTAAAACTTGTGAAAATAAGGAAGAGAAAATATGTGAAAAGAAAAGCTTAGCTTTTTGCTGAGGTCCAGATCATCCAAGCGGATGCCGGACGGGGGCACCAACTTTACAGCAGCATCGCAATAATTTGCATATTCCTTCATAATTGTGTAGCAGTCGGCCAGTCTGTCTGTCTGTCTGTCTGTCTGTCTGCCTGCCTGCCTGCCTGCCTGCCTGCCTGCCTGCCTGTCTGTCTGTCTGTCTGTCTGTCTGTATCTATCTAAGTGTATCAATCATTATTTGTTTCATTTCTTGTTGTAATTATCTCCCTGTACCACTAACTTAGTGTTTATGTCTATCTATTAAAACTACAACAATAAAACATAAGATCTACAACAATTACTTAATGTAATAAACATGACAAGCAAAATATATGGACTAGATGTGATTATCAAAAGGACTAAACCTATGATCATAAACAAAACAAATTCTCAAGACCTACAATTAAATATCAAAGTTGAAGGAATGCAAACAGAACAGAAAATTGAAGCCTTTGAAATGTGGATTTACAGAATAATAGGTAGAATTGGATGGAAAGAAAAGAAAACAAACGATGAAGCTTTTAAACAACTAAAAATGAAAAGAGAACTACTAAACACAATTAGAACAAGACAAATGAAATTTTTGGGTCATGTTAAAAGACACAACAGCCAAATAAAAGTAATATTGGAAGGGAAAATACAAGGTAAAAGAGGCAGAGGGAGACCAAGACTAACATGGACATGTAATATCAAAAGATGGACAAGTCAACCTTTGACAATCTGCACCATCAAAGCAAGAGACAGAGTGGAATGTCGCTCCATGGTAGCCAACCTTCGATGCGGAGACGGCACTCAATGATGATGATGATAAAACTATATCAATCTGTTTGTCTGTAACTATCTTCTATACAAATCTCCTTTAGTTTTATGATATGTCTGAATTTCAGTTAATCTTTCTTAGTTTGCTCCCTTATATTTGTGTACAACTCTTGATTAGCTTTTCATCTGTCCTTTTCTTATCTTTCTAAAACCTCTGTACAGTCTGTGTAATCAATGCATCCAACAATATATCAGCTGTTATCATGGAAAGATGAGAAAAATATCAGCTTTGAGATGAGAAGAGACAACAAGGGAATCTCAAAGCAACCCCTCAATTAGGAAACATAGGGAAGGAGAACGTCAACCTGGAGAAACACTAACAAGAGAACTGAGGTGAGGAGCAATCATAGCAGGCATAAGCTCACTTACCTAGGTTGATAGGTTCGCTGAGAACAGGGCCGTTTGGTGAGATACAATGCGGGTCAAGTGTAAATTCTGACACATAAGAGCAAAGATCATCTGTCGAGAAGAGTCTGGCATTCCTGCCCTGTGTGATGTCATCGGCTCGAAAAGACAATAGATAGATTAGACCGTCTGTCTGTCTGTATTTATTTTTCTGTACCATTTTCATTTAAAAGTCGGTCTCTCTCTCTCTCTCTAGTTCTGTATAATTCAGTATTAGAAATTGAGCCCGTCTGTTTCGTTTGGTTATATATCATCATAGTCTATTTCACTATTTATTTTAAATCCATAATTCTATTTATAAGTAGTTTTGCCTGTGACGTTTTGAAATATTATCTATCGGTCAACTTGAGATAGGTCTATACAAAAAAAAAATCGCTTTATTAGTCGCTTTATTAGACCATTATCTGTTTTTTATTATTTTTACTAGCATTCTTTTTGTCTGTCTATCTTTCAGTTAATCCCTTTACAGGCCCGATTGTTTGTCTTATATTAACAATATATATATTATACATCACTGAGTTTATTTCTGTTTCATTTTTGTCTGTTAGAAACACGTTAATTGTAAGATCAATTTTCCCTTCTATTTGTATTGTTATTTATCTCAAATTTACTTAACATATTGTCAATTCATATGCAGGGGTTGACATATTGGTTCCTGCCAGTTGTTGTGCTTCTACTACAGACCTTGCTAAATGCCAACAAGCAAATTTGTCTAAACCTAAACAGCCGGCACAAATATACTACAACGTTACGGAGGAAAACCCATCTCTGTACTCAACGGTAAGTCTTTATCATCATCATCATCATCATCATCATCATCATCATCATCATCATTATCATCGTCGTCATCATCATCATCATCATCATCATCATTATCATCGTCAAGTACCATGCTTGCTGGCGTAGGTGATCATGTCTCTCAATAACTTTCGATCTCAACAATTATTTATTATTTCTTTTGTTGACCTTCTGTTAAGCCATTCTCTGGAGCTCTTTACTATAATAATAATAGCAAAATCAGTTACAATCTTCATCCCAACGTTGTGCTACCAATGCCAGACCTGGACCCTAGATGCAAGAACAATAAGAATAAATAACCACCTCTGAGATGAAATGTGTCAGACGAATGACAGGAAACAGCCTGAGAGATAAGATCAGAAATGAAGAACTGAGAATAAAAAGCTGACAATAACATCCGCCATAGAATATATAAAGAAACAACAGATAAAAAGGTTTACATCCGTGACAAGGTAGAGTGATCAAAATACAACATAACGAGCTTTCATTAAACGTTACGAGAACACCAGAACCAAGGGCGGACAACGAAAAAGATGGATTGACGGAATATTAGGAACACTAGGAAACATAACAGCAGCAGAGAAGAGCAGATAAGAAAAAAAATTTGATTAGATTAAAATTAGATCTCCCCTCGACGCTGAAAGGCAAATGAGGAAGGAAAGAAGAAGTAGAATATCAGTTTCAACATAATAAACCATAGCGCGTCCTGATAAGAAAGTTATCTTCATCACAGCCCGTCTGAAAGAATCTGTCTCTAGCCAGATCTTCCACAGAACGTTGCATTCATCACAGCCCGTCTGAAAGAATCTGTCTCTAGCCAGATCTCCCACAGAACGTTGCATTCATCACAGCCCGTCTGAAAGAATCTCTGTCTCTAGCCAGATCTCCCACAGAACGTTGCATTCATCACAGCCCGTCTGAAAGAATCTGTCTCTAGCCAGATCTCCCACAGAACGTTGCATTCATCACAGTTCGTCTGAAAGAATCTGTCTCTAGCCAGATCTCCCACAGAACGTTGCATTCACCACAGCCCGTCTGAAACAGTCTCTATCTCTAGCCAGATTTTCCTCTTCTGTTATCATGTCCTTAAACCACCTTCTTCTTAGTCTGCCCCTGATGAGTTGTAAAGATAATTTTCGATTTAGATGCAAGGCGCCCTAGAGGAACAGAGCTGGAAGCTGTCAGCGATCCACAGCTGATGGCTTGCATCTTGATCGGTGAACCAGAACAACCCAGACCCTGCTTCACCTCTTTGCGGTGCCTCCAGGAACAGACTTTCCAGTCTGGTCTAGTCAAACGAGTAGGGATTGAAGAGGGAAGGCACCTGGTACTTACAAAAGTCGTGCTGAAGTCGGATGTGTTGGGCCATAAGGCACAGATATCACATTTCTTCTACAAACTACATTATAACGCATCTGTGATCATTTTACGTCATATTAGGAGAGATGACGAAGGGAGCTATCCTTTAGCAGTCATTGGGTGAACGCCAGGAAAAACGATTTCGTTTTTTTTTATAATCCGTTCTTCTTCTGCTTCTTCTTCTGCTTCTTTCCTTCCTCATCTGCCTTTCAGCGTCGAGCGGAGATATAATTTGATGTCTTTTGCTCTTCTGTTCGCCTCTGTTGCTGTTATGTTTCCTAGTGCTTCTAATATTCCATCTATCCATCTTTTTCGTGGTCGACCCTTGGGTCTGATATTCTCACAACGTTTATTGATGGCTCGTTGTGTTGTGTTTTGATCTTTCTGCCTTGTCACGTTGCCAAACCATTTTATCTTTTGTTTCCTTATATATTCTATGGCAGGGGCTATTCCCAGCCTTTTCCTCAGTTCTTCATTTCCGATCTTATCTCTCAGACTGTTTCCTGTCATTCGTCTAACACATTTCATCTCTGTAGAGGTTATTTTTCTTATTGTTCTTGCATCTAGGGTTCAGGTCTGGCATTGATAGCTCAACGTGTAATTCGTTATTATAACCATTAATAACATCAACATCCCACGTATTGTCAAATTTATAATTACCATCAGTGTTGTCATTTTACCACCAATGTCTTTATTGTTAACACTAAATTCACCCTCATCATTCCATTAAACATCATTTGTAAGTTGACCACCAACTTTACAATCAAGATCATAATTTCTTCCATTTCAAATGTATGTGTATTTACTGAGTACGTAACCTATCTAACTCCTGTGCCTCCCTTATTATTTTAGTTAGTATCACTTCCATAAGAAACTATTTTAATGCTAATTAAATCCGGACAGGGCTGCATTGACAAAATGATGGACGAGATTGAGAATCACATTGGAGCTATTGCTGGCATTGCTGTGGCTGTGCTCGTTGTCTTGGTATGTTTGACATATAGCTTACCTTACCTCACTCCATGTTATCTCACCTCGTCTCACTTCATTTATTCCACCGCTCTTTACTTCAACTCATTCATTTATCTCACATCTCCTCATCTCATCTCACCTCACCTCACTTCATTGTATCTCACCTCGCTTCGTTTTATCTCACCTCGCTTCTCTTCAGTTAACTCAGCTTACCCCATTTCATTTATTTTACCTCTTTTTACTCCGCCTCACCTCATTTTATATCGCCTTTTTTCCCACCTCACTTCATTTTATCTCAACTCACTTTATTTTTGTTTCATCTCATCTCACTTCATTTTATCCCACCCCACTTCATTTCATCGCAGCTCACTTCATTTTATCTCACCTTACCTCACTTCATTTTGTCTGATCTAATCTCACTTCATTTTATCTCACCTCACCTAAGTGAATTCTTCCTCACTCATCTCAGTTCATTTAATCCCGCCTCTTTTCACCTTACTCACCTCAGTTCATTTAATCCCACCCCTTTTCACCTTACTCACCTCAGTTCATTTAATCCCATCTCTTTTCACCTTACTCACCTCAATTCATTTAATCCCACTTCACTCACTTCAGTTCTTCATTTGCCTTCTTTCTTCCATCTTTTCCAAGACAGTGTATGTTGTCCATTTTTGTTTTTTGTTCTTTTCCTTTTTGGGTAAGATGTCCTAAGTTTCTTGTGTGCTTTTCTTTATGCATTGCCATTTGATTGTAACTTTTTCATTAGGATTTGCTCGTCTGTATTGCTCAATCCCTTCTTCTAGCTGCTTATGATAAGTGTTCTTTACTTGTATCTTTAACATCTTTTTTATATCTAAAGCTGTTATGTCTATGGTATTGTTGATGAATTAGTCTTTTGTTTGTTTCTCTTTAGTTTGATTTTAATTTTCCTCATTGCAAGATTGTGATCTGAGTCAATATCTGCTCCTGGATAGGTTTTGGTTTTCTTGACGCTGTTACGGAACTACCTCTTTTATCATTATGTGGTGTTTTTGATTCCTCTTCTGATCTCCAGGGATTTTCCATGTGTACAGTGAAACATCAGGATATATAAACAGAGGAAGATCTAGGGTGACACTGAAAAGAACTCTGATAAGGAAAGCAACATTGGCAGGCATAGATTCATTAGATAAGTTCTAACATCTCGCCCAGATAGGGAGGGATAACGGAAAGCACCAGGAGCCCTATGTGACGTCACTCGGCGCTGGAAGGATCTAGATCAAGTAGAAATATGAGTTTAGAAAAAAATAGGTAGAATTAGATAGACAAAGAAGGAAACAAATAATAAAATTGTGAAACAACTGAAAGGTATAAGGGTATAAAGGTATAAGGGTATAAAGGTATAAGGGTATAAGGGTATAAAGGTATAAGGGTATAACGGTATAAGGGTATAAAGGTATAAGGGTATAAGGTATAAGGGTATAAGGGTATAAATGTATAAGGGTATAAAGGTATAAGGGTATAAAGGTATAAGGGTATAAAGGTATAAGGTATAAGGGTATAAGGGTAATAAAGAACAGTTTTAAACATAACTGAAGCTAGAAAGTGAAGTGTTTTCATTATATAAAGAGACATCACTCACTTAACGTCCATGATAGATGTTACAATACGGGACAAAAGAGGCAGGGCAGGAGAAAAAATTTACTGAAAACGAGTGATAGAAAGAGAGAAAGAGAGAGAGAGAGAGAGAGAGAGAGAGAGAGAGAGAGAGAGAGAGAGAGGGAGGGAGAGAGAGAGAGGTAGTAATATAAACTGCTGAAATAGTGAAAATTTTTATCCAAATAATAAATGATAGCCCAACTTTTTAATGATCCAACTGCACACAAATGTGTGAACGAAGCCATATTTCAGTTAATTTAATAGCTCAGTTTTATAGGCGCCATAATTAATAGATTATATACATTTATAGAATATATGCTCGTCTTATATATATAGGAGAGTAGAAGCATCTTTTGAACTCTGAATCTAAATTCTCTCTAATGTAGCCTTCATTTACTACATTCGTCGAAATTATGATCGTTCGAAGTCAGAAGTAACACTGTCAATCATTCATAGGCTACAAACAAAAATAGGAAAGATAAGGGCTCTCTGTCTAAGAGATGTTGATGCAATCTACAGAGCTCTAGTGCTAAGAGATGTTGATGCAATCTACAGAGCTCTTGTGCTAAGAGATGTTGATGCAATCTACAGAGCTCTAGTGCTAAGAGATGTTGATGCAATCTACAGTGCTCTGGGTCTAAGAGATGTTGATGCAATCTACAGAGCACAAGTGCTAAGAGATGTTGATGCAATCTACAGTGCTCTGGGTCTAAGAGATGTTGATGCAATCTACAGAGCTCTAGTGCTAAGAGATGTTGATGCAATCTACAGTGCTCTGGGTCTAAGAGATGTTGATGCAATCTACAGTGCTCTGGGTCTAAGAGATGTTGATGCAATCTACAGTGCTCTGGGTCTAAGAGATGTTGATGCAATCTACAGAGCACAAGTGCTAAGAGATGTTGATGCAATCTACAGTGCTCTGGGTCTAAGAGATGTTGATGCAATCTACAGAGCTCTAGTGCTAAGAGATGTTGATGCAATCTACAGTGCTCTGGGTCTAAGAGATGTTGATGCAATCTACAGAGCTCTTGTGCTAAGAGATGTTGATACAATCTACAGAGCTCTAGGTCTAAGAGATGTTGATGCAATCTACAGTGCTCTGGGTCTAAGAGATGTTGATGCAATCTACATTGCTCTGGGTCTAAGAGATGTTGATGCAATCTACAGAGCTCTAGTGCTAAGAGATGTTGATACAATCTACAGAGCTCTAGTGCTAAGAGATGTTGATGCAATCTACAGAGCTCTAGGTCTAAGAGATGTTGATGCAATCTACAGAGCTCTGGGTCTAAGAGATGTTGATGCAATCTACAGAGCTCTAGAGCTAAGAGATGTTGATGCAATCTACAGAGCTCTAGGTCTAAGAGATGTTGATTCAATCTACAACGAAGACGATGGAGCTGGATAGGACACACACTGCAGAAGCCAACTGAGAACAGTACACGCCACACCATTTTTTCGAATTTCTAAGAGAAAAGGCAAATAAGGAAGACCATAATAATTCTTGGAGAAGACATTTGGAAGCAGAGAGAAAGATGATGGAGAAGACATAGAATGATCTTAAAGAATGACAAGAAACAAGACGGCTTGGAAAGTGTTTGTTGAAGACCTATGCCTAGCAAGGAGTTGTAAGGTAGAAGAAGAAAAAACAAAAATAAACAACAGCAATTTTTCAATTATTGTTTCGTTTCTTTTCCCTAGCTGCTGAGTGTCATTTTCTCAGTGTGTGTTTGTACAAGCATTGGCAAGGACGGCATGGTAATCTAAAAAGTTTGACCTTCCACCACAGAGGTCCATAAGTGCCACATAAACCTGAATGTTATGTTTGTTTCGTACCTTTATGATTTTATTATATACAACTTGTGTAAATATTTGTAGTGGACAAACACAGAAGAAATGTAGCAGGCATTTGAATTTTGGTAAGGGAGACACATGAAATATAAATGTTTGGATTAACGGTTTTTAATTCTGTTGATCCCGAGGTGAGCAAATATTCGGCTTTATATAAAAATTTGGCTTTACAGACCCTTAGCACACTGTTGGTTGTGCCCCAAAGCGGCATTTTTGTTCTAACCTTACTTTGTGTAGCATTTATGGTAAAGCTACTGTGAGCCTAATACATTCCACTCATTCTTATATTTGATTTGTTGTGGGAGTGGTTCTACTTTGAGATAGCACATAACATGTAATTTCTCTAGCTGATTTATGTTTGTCTTAGTGATGTTTTTGTAGATCGATAAGTTTGAGTTACAACTTTTTCACGTGTTTTACAACATTAACAATCTCTGGTGTGAACATTCATCTTGTCAACAAAAAAAAAAAAATAAATTTTTACAAATATCTATCTATTGTCCTTTCGAGCCGAAGACGGCACATAGGGCAGAACCACAATCTCAAAAACAGAAACCTTTCGTGCCAAAATGGCAGATATTGCAGAGATCACTGCTTCTAAAATCTATGGCTCTGTTTCCATAACAATATATTTTTTACAATGACAGCTTGTCAAGCCGTCGATCAACCTCCTTAGTCGCGTCTAACGACATGCCTGGAAGGTCACAGTGTCACTATTTTACAAAAAAGGAAGACTTATTTTACCAATATAGACCAATATAACCTATTTTACAAAAAAGGAAGACTTATTTTACCAATATAGACCAATATAACATATTTTACAAAAAGGAAGACTTATTTTACCAATATAGACCAATATAACCTATTTAACAAAAAGGAAGACTTTTTTTTACCAATATAGACCAATATAACCTATTTTACAGAAAAGGAAGACTTATTTTACCAATATAGACCAATATAACCTATTTTACAAAAAAGGAAGACTTATTTTACCAATATAGACCAATATAACGTATTTTACAGATAACTTAACAAAGATTAATCGGAATATAGTGCTGGAAGATTCATATTTAATGCGTACTTCAGAAAAGTGAAATTACATTAAAATACAAGCAGCAAGCATCTGTCAACGCAATAAACAATCGACTCAACTGTTTTATTCAACAAATGTTGCACTCAGCTGATGTTGAGTTCAACTATTGTTTAATTCAAAATGCGCTCCGTTTAACATCCAGTCATATAATCATGACGCATGCCATGAGGCGTTGGATATTAAATCTCTGTATAACCGTCTCCGCTGTAGAACAATCCCACCGTTGGTCTTTTCCCGTGCCACGCTGTGAAGCCATCCACATATTTTCCCTTTGGCAGCCCCCCCTATCTATTACCTTCTATATCTCCTCTTGTTTTTTACTGAACCCGTATCTTCTATACACCTACCCCATAAATCTAAACTTAACACATCTTCCTATCACTTAGCATACCTTTTTATTACAACACAACGTACCTTCATACTACTTAATATATCTTCCACTACTTAACATACCTTCCTACTATTAAGCACACCTTCCTCCTATCCTACTTAGCATAGTTTTCTACCACTAAACACACCTTCTTCATACCTAAATACCTTCCTACCACTAAGCACACCTTCTTCATACTTAAAATACTTTCCTACCACTAAGTACATCTTTCTCCTACTTAACATACCTTCCTACCACTAAGCAGACCTTCTTCCTAATTAACATACCTTCCTACCACTAAGCACACCTTCCTACTTAACACACCTTCCTACCACTAAGCACACCTTTATACTTAACATACATTCCTACCACTAAGCACACCTTCTCTCTACTTAACATACCTTCCTACCGCTAAGCACATATTCTTCCTACTTAACATACCTTCCTACCACTAAGCACACCTTCCTACTTAACATACCTTTTTACCACTAAGCACACCTTCTTCCTACTTAACATACCTTCCTACCACTAAGCACATCTTTTTCCTATTTTTAACATACCTTCCTACCACTAAGCACATCTTCTTCCTATTTTTAACATACCTTCCTACCACTAAGCACATCTTCTTCCTATTTTTAACATACCTTCCTACCACTAAGCACATCTTCCTCCTACTAAACATACCTTCAAACCACTTAACATAACTTTCGGCTAAATAGATGCTTTGCTACACAACTCAACAAATTATTCACTTAAAGACCTTCTTCGTAAACGAGATTTGACTCAATGGATATTTCCCTTAACTAAAACCCAATAAAAGCTTTGATAAATCTTTCTTTTTTTTTTTTTGAAAGAAAACTCTAATAAGGTAATCACTTATTTCAAAACTGCCCGTCATGCATTTTCATCTATCGACCTATGTCGTCAGTGTCTGTATTTTCCTTCTCGTTAATAAACTCTTCATCTACTGAAGCCAGCCGATTGGTCTGTACAAATACCTAAAGGACCTGCTGCATGGAATGAAAGACATGATCGATGAACAGTCCACGCTCAAACATCAACAGGCACGGGTGACAATTCAAAGGGAAATAATCACGTTTTAAACCAAGAGTGACCATTTTAAGAGCACGAAAAAATATAGTTGGCAAGAAATTTTCCAATAAAGAAAACGTTTCTATTGGTTAATGCTTTAGGCTAATGTTTTTGTGAGTACAAAATCCCCAAATGTGGAGAATTATTTTTGCGAGCCAACCTGGCAACTGTGTCAACCAGTCTAATCAAACTAGTAAATATTGTAGCAGAAAATGTTTTTGGAAAGGTTGGTGACATGACGTGATGCTGACCATATCATATATAAATGTGGCAATGTGATTGTTAATAAATTATTAATTTATAATTGGCAATTTTACACCAACAGAGTAATCAACCACAAAGTGGGTCTAAAAATTGACTCTGTGGTCTTGTACCCAAGGAACATGTTGCAGGTTATTTCTCCCTAGAGTGTCTACTACCTGACGTGGATCGTCGCCTCAGCTGTTTATTGATTCTCTTCTAAGTCTACGTTTTCTTCTCATAATTAACCCATGTTCCTGTTCTGCTCTGTTCTGTTCATGGAATCAGTATCACTGCGGTCGGGAATTCCCCACATCCGTTGTGTCCTGGTCACAGTATCCGCTAAAGCGTGGTGGTAAATTCTGTTGACATGGTCGACTACCATGCAGCAATATCTCGGAGCACAGGCAACGATTTCAAACCACTTTCATTGAATAGTGAGTGAGTACACAGTTACTTCCGTACTCCTTACTTCCTCACTGTGTTTTTGATTAATTAACCTATGGTGACAACAGTGAGAGAGAGAGAAGAAACCAGAAACGAAATGGGATTCAATAGAACGTGATCATAAAGAAGAGAGAGAGAGAGAGAGAGAGAGAGAGAGAGAGAGAGAGAGAGAGAGAGAGAGAGAAAGAGAGGAAGAATGAGAACTCGCCTAAATAAAATGAGATATTTTATTCTCAAACAAACAAACATGTTGTATAAGAGTTGTATATTTAATGTTGTTTGTTCTTGTCCCGTAGTTATCAATCACGATAACCCATAGTGGTGTAGGTATAAAAGTCAACATTATCCTCTTATTGTAGCGAATGTTGAACACAAAAGGATACACAGTGTTTCTGTTAAAGACAATGCTACCTTCAGATGAACTGAAATTTCGTTGGATAATTTTGACATCAGTAAAACATGAAGCAACAAAATAAAGGTGTGACAGCTAAAACAAAACTGTGCGAGGTCGAAATATAATGAGCCTCCAAATATTAACAAAGGAAAAAGTGCTACTCAAGTCCTGGAAAGTCATAAATTTAGTATTAATTATTTTAATCATGACCAAAATTGTTGAACATAAGAGTTGATGTTAAATCAACATTAATGTCATGAGATTTGGTTTGTTTTTTGTTCTTAATTTAGCGTTTCGTATTTGTTAAATGAGAATGTGTGTGTACATGTGTCAACACTGTTTCCATTAAAGTTTTTTAGAAAAATAAAAGACTCCACTTTGTATGTACATCGTGAAATTGAGTAAGAGAATGGAAGAAACACAGACAAACATACATACAGAGAGAGAGAGAGAGAGAGGTTTGATTCAACGCTGTTGACCTATTTCCTCTTTGTTTCTTCTGTTTGAACCGTCAGCCATTTGAGAGAGGAACTCTGCGTAGATCTAAGAGCACAGCTAGAGCTGCCTGGTTTTATTTATCGACTGGTTTCATTTTTTTTTCATTTTTTCTTGTTTCTGGGTCATTCTTCTGTTCTTTAGCCTAAATTTGTCCGGGTAGTGCTCTGTACTACAGCCGTAAGTGGTTGCATTTCATGATCGGTCAATTCGTGCACTGGAAATATCCGTACAAATTGTGTACAAGTTTAACTTCATTACTCTACCATTTCCCTACTCAATTTATACCGCTGCTACTTTGTTTTCTGTCATCCATTTTTGTGTGTGTTCTAGTCAGACTCATCACCATAACTGTTCGTTCTCTCACCCATTTAGATAACCTCTCGTCAGTATCCCCTCTATAATATCTGTCTAATATCCTCGAACATGTAGCACATCTCTTTCTCATCTCTAATCCCTCGGTCCACTTCTCCTTAACTTACTTGTCCCAGTCATCCTAGATGATGCAGCATTTATCTGTGCTTCATCGTTTGTTGTTGTTCTTCTCGTTTTCTGAAAAAAGGCCGCATGTAGGCCAAAACGTCAACACTTGGTTGTTTTCATCTTTTTTTTAAAGCTGTCACCATACCTTGTAGGAGTGTAGCTTACACCCAACTACTTGCTCCTTGCTACCAGCTTTACCGCAGCATTGCAATGTTCCCCAATGAGTTCATTGCTAGTTAAGAAGACATGAAACTACGCAAAAAAAAGAAAATCTGATGTAGCAAACGAAGAATACGGAGAGGAAGCAGTTACTTGCTCTTGTTTAAAGAGCCTATGCCGTTGTAAAAATGTAAGTAAAGAGCCCCGGTTACGCCAAGTGGCGTATAGGGAATATGGTGTTAGTGACCATAAATTTTACAGACCTTCAGCACATGATTTTTGGGGTAATGTGGTCGGTATTACGCCCGTGATGCTTTACTTTCCCATAAAAAAATCCGGTACCCATTTAAGGCTGGGTGAACCCGGAAGCCGTCGATTGGGATCGAACCCAACGCCTTATCCTTTGTAGTCCAGTTCACTAACCACCGAGTTATATCTGCTCCCTCTATACCGTTGTACCGGAACTGTATTCTTCTGTTGCGTCTTCTTTCTCTTCACCTCCTCTTGTACCCTTTCGATTGTCGAGGGAGATACAAAGTTCCGGTTCTCTCCCTTCAGGTGCCATCAATCATTTCCAATGGATGTTGTTGTAAAGTTTCTTTGATGTTGTCTGTCCATCTTACTCTGCGTCTGTCCCTTACTCTTTTCCCTTCTCCTTTTTTAATATCTGCTTTGTATGGTAAGGAAAAAAATGAGAAAGAAAGTTCATCGGTGCTATATAGAAATAATTCTGACCTATGGAAGCGAATCATGGACAGTAGACAAATAAATGAAAAGACGATTAGAGGCCACAGAGATGGGATTTCTCATAAAAATGTTGAAAGTTCCCTGGACAGCTAAAAAGACCAATGAGGAAGTTCTTAAAGAGGCCAACACAAAAAAGGAGCTCTTAAAAAACACCAGAAAGAAGCAATCAACATTTTCGGGCACATCATGAGAAGAGGAAAGTTGGAATACTTGGTTACAACTGGCAAAATAAAAGGAAAGAAAGATCGCGGGCGACAAAAAGAGAGAAAATACTGGATAGCTTGGTGTCATGGCATGGAAAACAGTCAACAAGAGAACTGATACGATGCACTGTAGATAGAAGATTGTGGAGGGACACGATCACCTACGCCAACCGGTATGGCACATGATGATGCTGGTGAGGAAGCACGCGGCGTTCTTTACAGATAGGCAAACGGGAACTGTACCTAGTAGTACGGCCATATTACTGTCCGTCCAGTCGATGCTTGACCAAGCTCCAGGCCACAGAGAAGTGACTTATTTTCCTTATTTGAGAGTAAAGCATATAATTGCCATGTAGTTAGATTTCTGTGTAAAAAAGTAAAGTACCCCCGTCACGCCAAGTGACGTATAGGGAATATGGTGTTAGTGACCATAAATTTTACAGACCTTCGGCACATGATTTTTGGGGTAATGTGGTCGGTATTACGCCCGTGCCGCTTTACTTTCCCAGAAAAAAATCCGGTACCCATTAAAGGCTGGGTGAACCGGAGCCGTCGGTTAGGATTGGAACCTACCTCTTGTCCTTTGTAGTCCAATTAACTAACCACTGAGCTATCGCGGCTCCCAGATTTCGGTGTATATCCTTATATATATTGTTGTGTTGTTGTTCCAGCTGAAGACCAAATTGGCCGAAACGTCGTTACACTTTTGTTTCGTTTCTCACCTACGTAAAGCTGTTACTATATTACTTTTTCCTTTTTAAAATACATTTTTCAATATTATCTTCAGTTTAACAGCAACTTCACATTTCTATGCGTCTTGATGCCCTAACGCCTTTACATCAGTGGCGTATTCTATATGCTACCGCAGCTACCGCAGCTTCCGCCGGTAGCCTGAACATATTAACGAAATACAAAAGGAAATGATAATTTATTATATTTATTTCATAATTATATTACAAATTTCCGAATATTCGTTTACAAATTGCGTATTGCTTTGATTTGCATTTATTAAAGCAAGGTTTTGCTGTGGCCACTGTAACGTTTGTGAATTAAGCCGAAACTACTATTTAAAAAATAGTACATGAAACCGCTAATCAGCAGAGGTAAATTTCACTTCTCTCCGACCATGACATTCAAAAATTCCTGTCAAAATTATACAGGCGAGAGCTACCAATTACAAAATGCTGTTTCATGGGTTATTTTTAGCTCTAGCCAATCAGAATCGTCAAAAGTGAAAGTGAACCTAGGTCTGATTACCGGAACTTCCTAACCTATTTATAACCATGTTATGCGCATCGGCATCTGTAGAAAGAACTTTTTCTGCTCTCAAGAGAATCAAATCTTATTGTCGCTCAACCCAGACACAAGAACGCTTATTTGGTTTGGCATTAAAATCCATTGAGAAAACATTCCCTCAGAAACTTAGAAACCAACCCAACAGTACTTTCAATGACAAAGTCATCGAGACATTTTCGTCCCAAAACAAAACGGATAGAATTTACATATAAATAAGTAAGTACTTTAAAATGTAGTGATGTCATTAGCAAATATTACTTCATGTTAGCCTACTGAAGATCATGAATGTCTTTATTTCTTATGTCAGCGGTAGCCCAGACTCCAAAACCAGTATACGCCACTGCTATACATGTACTTAATGATATCCTGGTCTCTCAGCTCAAGACACAAATGAGGTTTTCTTCAGTACAAAGTTTACACTTTTTTTTTAATGAATACGCAATGGTAAGAAGTACAATCAGCGAAAATTGTAATTAGCAGTTAAAGCTATAGAGGGACGAGACAAAAACGTTTCGGCAAAAGCATTCATCCGCTAAAACCAAAGAATTTTAAGTATGATTTTTTTTTTCGAGCATTGGAGTTCAGTTTTCTTATGTCGATTAAGCCAATGCCAAAAGTTTTTTAACGTGCTCAGTGTGCACATAAAGTTTATACAATTTCTACTGTATCAGGAGAACCCTAGACAGCAACACTGTCATAAAGAAAAGTGACATCAACAGTCGCTCCGTAGCTCGGAGAAAAATGTAGCTCAAAAATCTTGTGTACGATACAGGGACATAACTTTGGGTAGAGGGTCTGTAGTGTTAGCAACACATGTGTGAAAGTTATGTCCCTTTGTAACCTTTTGTTAATGTGAAATATACAAAATTGAGGTGCCAGAAACAAATATGAGGAGGTGCTAAGGACAAATATGAGGAGGTGCTAGGAGCAAATATGAGGAGGTGCTAGGGACAAATATGAGGAGGTGCTAGGGACAAACATGAGGAGGTGCTAGAAACAAATATGAGGAGGTGCTAGAAACAAATATGAGGAGGGGTTAGAAACAAATATAAGGAGGGGCTAGAAACAAATATGAGGAGGGAACAGAACAAATATGAGGAGGGGCTAGAAACAAATATGAGGAGGGAACAGAACAGATATGAGGAGGTGCTAGGGACAAATATGAGGAGGTGCTAGGGACAAACATGAGGAGGTGCTAGAAACAAATATGAGGAGGGGCTAGAAACAAATATGAGGAGGTGCTAGAAACAATTATGAGGAGGGGCTAGAAACAAATATGAGGAGGTGCTAGGGACAAATATGAGGAGGTGCTGGGAACAAATATGTGGAGGGAACAGAACAAATATGAGGAGGGGCTAGAAACAAACATGAGGAGGTGCTAGAAACAAATATGAGGAGGGGCTAGAAACAAATATGAGGAGGTGCTAGGAACAAATATGAGGAGGGGCTAGAAACAAATATGAGGAGGTGCTAGGGACAAATATGAGGAGGTGCTGGGAACAAATATGTGGAGGGAACTGAACAAATATGAGGAGGGGCTAGAAACAAATATGAGGAGGGAACAGAACAAATATGAGGAGGGGCTAGAAACAAATATGAGGAGGTGATAGGGACAAATATGAGGAGGTGCTAGTGGCAAATATGAGGAGCTGCTAAGGACAAACATGAGGAGGTGCTAGGGACAAATATGAGGAGGTGCTAGAGACAAATATGAGGAGGGAACAGAACAAATATGAGGAGGGGCTGGAAACAAATATGAGGTGCTAGGGACAAATATGAGGAGCTGCTAAGGACAAACATGAGGATGTGCTAGGCACAAATATGAGGAGGTGCTAGAGACAAATATGAGGAGGGAACAGAACAAACATGAGGAGGGGCTAGAAACAAATATGAGGAGGGAACAGAACAAATATGAGGAAGTGCTAGGAACAAACATGAGGAGGTGCTAGGGACAAATATGAGGAGGTGCTAGAGACAAATATGAGGAGGTGCTAGGGACAAATATGAGGAGGTGCTAGAGACAAATATGAGGAGGGACAGAACAAATATGAGAAGGTGCTAGAGACAAATATGAGGAGGTGCTAGAGACAAATATGAGGAGATGCTAGGGACAAATATGAGGAGGTGCTAGAGACAAATACGAGGAGGTGCTAGGGACAAATAAGAATAGGTGCTAGAAATAAATATGAGGAGGTGCTAGGAACAAATATGAGGAGGTGCTAAAAATAAATATGAGGAGGTGCCAGAAACAAATATGAGGAGGTGCTAGGAACAAATATGAGGAGGTGCTAGAGACAAATATGTGAAGGTGCTAGGGACAAATATGAGGAGGTGCTAGAGACAAATATGAGGAGGTGCTTGGGACAAATATATGAGGAGGTGCCAGAAACAAATATGAGGAGGTGCCAGAAACAAATATGAGGAGGTGCCAGAAACAAATATGAGGAGGTGCCAGAAACAAATATGAGGAGGTGCCAGAAACAAATATGAGGAGGTGCCAGAAACAAATATGAGGAGGTGCCAGAAACAAATATGAGGAGGTGCCAGAAACAAATATGAGGAGGTGCCAGAAACAAATATGAGGAGGTGCCAGAAACAAATATGAGGAGGTGCCAGAAACAAATATGAGGAGGTGCCAGAAACAAATATGAGGAGGTGCCAGAAACAAATATATGAGGAGGTACCAGAAACAAATATGAGGAGGTGCCAGAAACAAATATGAGGAGGTACCAGAAACAAATATATGAGGAGGGGCTAGAAACAAATATATGAGGAGGGGCTAGAAACAAATATGAGGAGGTACCAGAAACAAATATGAGGAGGTGCCAGAAACAAATATGAGGAGGTACCAGAAACAAATATGAGGAGGTACCAGAAACAAATATATGAGGAGGTACCAGAAACAAATATATGAGGAGGTACCAGAAACAAATATATGAGGAGGTACCAGAAACAAATATATGAGGAGGTACCAGAAACAAATATGAGGAGGTACCAGAAACAAATATATGAGGAGGTACCAGAAACAAATATGAGGAGGTGCCAGAAACAAATATGAGGAGGTGCCAGAAACAAATATATGAGGAGGTGCCAGAAACAAATATGAGGAGGTACCAGAAACAAATATGAGGAGGTACCAGAAACAAATATGAGGAGGTACCAAAACAAATATGAGGAGGTACAAGAAACAAATATGAGAAGGTACCAGAAACAAATATGAGGAGGTGCCAGAAACAAATATGAGGAACCAAGGTAGAGCTGTGGACAAGAATAATAAAGTGGTGCGGACAAGTAATCAAGAAGAACATTAATGCAGTGAAAAAGCATCTCGAAGAGATTCGACGGTACGACCACGGGACACCTTCGACATGGAAACAGACATAGGCATAAGCAGAATTGTGTGAATAGTGCAACATAGGTATTCAGCCCTACGGGAGATACTTGTTTTAATAGTTTGTCTGCCACGTAGGTATTCAGCCCTACGGGAGATACTTGTTTTAATAGTTTGTCTGCCACGTAGGTATTCAGCCTTACGGGAGATACTTGTTTTAATAGTTTGTCTGCTACGTAGGTATTCAGCCCTACGGGAGATACTTGTTTTAATAGTTTGTCTGCCACGTAGGTATTCAGCCCTACGGGAGATACTTGTTTTAATAGTTTGTCTGCCACGTAGGTATTCAGCCCTACGGGAGATACTTGTTTTAATAGTTTGTCTGCCACGTAGGTATTCAGCCTTAGGGAGATACTTGTTTTAATAGTTTGTCTGCCACGTAGGTATTCAGCCTTAGGGGAGATACTTGTTTTAATAGTTTGTCTGCCACGTAGGTATTCAGCGCTACGGGAGATAATTGTTTTAATAGTTTGTCTGCCACGTAGGTATTCAGCCCTACGGGAGATACTTGTTTTAGTAGTTTGTCTGCCACGTAGGTATTCAGCCTTACGGGAGATACTTGTTTTAATAGTTTGTCTGCCACGTAGGTATTCAGCCCTACTGCAGATACTTGTTTTAATAGTTTGTCTGCCACGTAGATATTCAGCCCTACGGGAGATACTTGTTATAATAGTTTGTCTGCCACATACGTATTCAGCCCTACGGGAGATACTTGTTTTAATAGTTTGTCTGCCACATACGTATTCAGCCCTACGGGAGATACTTGTTTTAATAGTTTGTCTGCAACGTAGGTATTCAGCCCTACGGGAGATACTCGTATTAATAGGAAATTACTGATATACAATTTATTTCCTACTTGTATTCGTAATCCAATGCTCTAGTCATGAGTACACATGCATGGAAGACATTGCCAATGATAGCTATAATTTTAGGTAGCTTAATTGGCCGTGTGCTCTAGCGTTTGGTTCTCGTGGCGAGGCGCTGTCCCGATGACTACAGATTCGATCCTGCTTTCGGATTATCAATTGTTTTTTGCTTTTTCTGTTATTGATTATATGTGTTGTTTTTTTTTTAAAGTGTTGTAAACATACCTCTTCACCTGAATTTATTCACTTTCTTGCATTTTAAACGAAGCCATGGTTAGTGTTTTCGCTAGCGTGTTGTGTGTGTTCTTCAAACTAGGGACATCTGGAAACGGAATCTGAATACTTTGGAGCTGTCCGATGTACAATGAAGATAATCTGTCAACTAAACTAAACTTTACTTCACTGAATGTCATAGAAGAAATCTGAAGAGTATCACTAAAGTAAATGAGACAGCACTGAAACAGGTCAAAGAGTTCTGTAAACGCATAGAAATATTTAAGTTCTTGTTGTAGATGCAACAAGGCAAGCACAATATATGGATTAGATATGAATATCAAAAAGACTAAAACTATTATCTTAAACCAAGAAAATACTCAAAACCTACAATTGGATATTAAAGTTGAAGGAATAGACCTGGAGACGGTTCAGAGCTACAACTACCTTGGACATACAATAACCAGTGGCGGAAAATGTACAACTGAAGTAAACAAAAGAATAGGAATGGCAAAAGATAATTTTAATGTCATGAAAAATATATTAGCATCAAAACAAATAACACCAGGACTAAAACTCAGAATAGCAAAATGTATTGTCTTCTCAAAATTCCTATATGGTGCAGAAACATGGACATTAGACAAAAAAAACATAACAGAATAATTGAAGCCTTTGAAGTGTGGATATATAGACGAATAGGTTGAATTGAATGGAAAGTAAAGAAAACAAATGATGAAGTCTTAAAACAACTACAAATGAAAAGAGAACTACTAAATACAATTCAAACAAGACAAATGCGATTTTGTGGCCATGTTAAAAAAGCCTACTAAAAGTAATCTTGGAAGGGGAAATATAAGGTAATAGAATCAGACGCAGACCAAGACTAACATGGACGAGTAACATCAAAAGATGGACAAGTCAGTATATGACAACCTGCACAGTATTTTCAACTGCACAGTATTTTCCTTGTGTTATTGATACCTTTCTCTAACAAATTATCTCTTCTAGACTCTACAGTGAAGTGATGATACAGCGTCGGTTACTTTTTGTAAATTAACTTCTTTTGCACCTGTAATGTATAAAATGCTTAGAAACTGTAATCAGTTGCTTATCAGCTAAGAAAACAAACAATTCTTTGAAGAATATATATTCAAATGTTGCGTAATACTTACAGGAACGGTTCGTCCTAATATATCAAACTTAAATGCAACAAATGTTCTACCGTTGAATTGTTGATGAAAATGTTAATATATTTCTTATCTGCTTTAGAAATTAAAAGTTGTCTTCTTTTATTAAAAGGGAAGCAACTCCTGTTAGATTAATAGAAAAAATTCTTGATATTTCAGTATAATGTAAATTGTTTAAAGTATCATTCATATGCATATTGTCTTTCCAAAAAAGAATGATCATTAAATTTGACTTTGTTTTACAAAAATCTATAAGAAAAGTTCAATTTCTGAAGAACCAAACTAAAAACAATGTATCTTCTTTTCATTTGTGGTTGCAATTATCAATTATTTATAATGTCTTTAAAAAAATTAAAGTTATGTACCTTTAGTTACTAAAATGTCAACTAAGAAAACAAGGCTCTGTAAAGAAGTTGTTCACACGATGGAGTTGTGTTCACAGCATGTGTTCAAAATATCCACTGCAGGCCTCAAGACATTCTGAGACTTGTCTCTTAACATTTTCGAAAACCCTCTGGATCTATATATCTATCTTTCGTTCACCTGAAGTATTGTCTATATCTGCAATGTCGTTTCCAGTATAAATGTTACCGTCTTTTGTCATTCTTGTAGTGGTGCATATAGTCTTGTCTGTAGTATTGTATTAATGGTATAAGTGGATTTTCCTCAGTCTACTATATTCAGTGCATTCTTGAAATATGCGTTCCGCTGTCTGGGGCGGCTGTCCACATGTGCATGTAGTTGAGGTACCGATCTTGAATTTTGTAGACACGTGACTGTGGTGTCAATTGTGTCCTGTTCTAATGCGTATAATGATAATTTGTTCCCATCTATTCATATTATAAAATGCATCCTGATTTGGAGCATTTGATCTTCTGATTGATTTGTTTATCTGTATCTTATGATGGTATGTAAGCGGCGCATCTTATTGTGTGCCTATTGCACCTTCTTTTGAATGATGACCTGGTCTCTAGTTTCCTGGTGTTCCATTGTGAGATGGGATCCCCTGCAGGGCAATCCTGTGGTATTTGTAGAGTTCAGTCAACAAAGTTTGCAGTTGTAGAAACTCTGTGTATTGCAGTGCCTGGAGCACTGATCTTGCAGCTGTCAAAAACTCTACAGGCTGTGGGCTAAGATTACTGTTCAGCAGTTTTTCTAGTGCCAACTTTATTGCTTGCATTTCTGCAGCGTTATTGTGATAATATTACCCTGTTCCTATCTTTTCCATATCCTTAGTGTTATTTTTGGGTACACTATGTAGACCACTGCTCCCCATTTCTTTTCTATATATTGATCGAGTCACACCGCACAGAGACATTATAAACACCCTATATAAAACTTGTTACTACAAGTTTCATAAATTATTCAGAACTTGATTCTCAATTAAACAATAAAAAAGAATGATTGTCTCTCTATTTTAATTCTTAAGATGTAATTGTCTATCGCTATTTTCATAACAGGATCTTAAGCAGCTTTCATTTTTATATTAGCATTATTAAGAGTTTCTTTCTAAATAGAAGGACATTTAAATGTATCTCTTTTCATACTAAGATTTTAAACTGCTTTTATCTTCATCCTGTATTTTAAATTGTCTTTCTGGTCATTCTATGATTTTCAAAAGGTTAACTTTTGATGCTAGAAATATAAACTCTCTCAACTCTTACATTTTAATCTCTATTAATGCTAGAAATTTAAAATGCCTATCTCTCATTCCGATACACATATGTTGGACATGTGATGAGAATAGATAATAACCGAATAGCAAAGCAAGCCATCATGTGGGAAACAACAGGCAAGAGGAAAAGAGGAAGACCCAGGGAGACACTGAGAAGAACATTGATGAGAGAGGCAAGAGCAGCAGGATTCGGCTCCCTCTATGAGATAGAGCTGCTTGCACAGAACAGAGACAAATGGCGAGATTTGATAAAATATCTTTAAAAGAATTGAAAACTGCTAGACCATAAATTTAGATAAGAGAATGAGTATCTTGGTCTACGCCCTATGGGCCGCCTACGGCTCGAAAGGTCAATAGAATCTCTCATTCCCTATCTTCTAAAAAAGTCTGCACATGTGGCAATTTTCTGGATTGCAGTGCTTGTAGTACTGATCTTGCATCTATCAAAAACACTACAGTCTGTGAGCTAAGACTACTGTTCAGCAGTTTGTCTATTGCCAACTCTATTGCTTGGATTGAAATTGAGGGACGAAGAGATAAAGGGAAGCAAAAAGAAAAAAATAACAGACAGCTTAAGAGAATGGCTTGGCAGAAGGTCAACAACAGAAATGATAAATAGCTGCCGAGATCGAAAGTTGTGGAGAGACATGATCACCTACGCCACTAGGCCCGGTACTTGATGATGATGATTGCTTGGATTTCTGCATCGTAATTGTGACGATGTTTCCCTTTTGCTATTTTATCCATATCAATAGTGTTATTTGGGTATTCTATGTATGCACCTGCTCACCCATTCTTTACTGCATTCTGTACTGACCCTTCTCTGTACACACGAATCCATAGTTCTTGTGGGTATTCTTCATCCAAGAAACAGGGTTATTGTTTTACGATGCAGGTTATTCTGTTCATCCTTGTCAAGTATTCCTTTCACTTATGTACGTATTTGTTTTGACAATCCTGATTCCTCTGTTAAGGGAGTCTGTTCTGGTATGGGCAGTAGGGGGTTAACAACTCTTGGTATGACTTGTGTTTGTCTACAAAAACCTTCTGGATAATGACCGCTGATATTTGTTGTCTCTGGGTGACGATTGCTGCCTTCAGGTCATTATCTGTCCTCAGAATATTCAATAAACATTTCTTTTCAGCTCACCCCCACAGATAATAATTAGGCGGAGTTAGGTCTGGTAATAATTAGGCGGGGTTAGGTCTGGTAATAATTAGGCGGGGTTAGGTCTGGTAATAATTAGGCGGGGTTAGGTCTGGTAATAATTAGGCGGGGTTAGGTCTGGTAATAATTAGGCGGAGTTAAGTCTGGTAATAATTAGGCGGAGTTAAGTCTGGTAATAATTAGGCGGGGTTAGGTCTGGTAATAATTAGGCGGAGTTAAGTCTGGTAATAATTAGGCGGAGTTAAGTCTGGTAATAATTAGGCGGAGTTAAGTCTGGTAATAATTAGGCGGGGTTAGGTCTGGTGAACAAGCAGGCCAGATTACACGTGAAATAATGCGATTTGCTAATACGCTTCCCTAATAAGTAAGTGCTGTTGTTGCGGATGTGTGTGCTGTTGCCCCATCCTGCCGAAACCGAGCTTCTTTAATGCCCCGCTCTGTAAGGTGGGCTATGAATGATTCCAGCATTAAAGTACGGTCATGTTCTGCGTTGATTTTTGCATTGAAAAAAATGTTTCCCAATTATCCGCATACGACTTTCTGAACGTAAAGCGGTACTTGATGTAATTCATGCGGGTTTTTTTTAAACTGCTCTACATACGGTTGTTCTTACTTGTTGACGCAACCGGAGAGATGAAACCGTGCCTCATCAGTGAAGAAAGCCACGTCAAGGACTTCATCACCTTGTTCAGAGATAAGGTTCTGAAACCACATGCAGTAGTTCAATCTGGATTCACAATCTCTTGCATGGAATTAAGACGATTCAATTAATCTGTAAGGACAATAGTGCAGCTAACACTTCAGAACCTTGTGGACGGTATTCATTGGAAAAGTTTGCATGTTGAGGCAACCACCTTAAAGATTTATTAGGGCTCATTGTAATTCTGGTCTGCATATCAAGTTCTGTGTCTTCTGAAGTTGAAGGCCCTTCAGATCCGTATGCACCTACAACACTATCCGTAGCACGAAACTTGTCAATCAAAGTCATAGCCTCATTGCGGTGGGAGACTTGTGAGTCTGGACATTTCAGCACAAATTGTTGAATAACTTTTTCGGTATATTTGCTATCATTACCAAAGGCGTATAAAATAAAAATATCCTGTTTCCATTGTATAACATCATTTCTCTTTCCACAATGAAACCGTGAATATAATAGCGGCATACTGTGTTATGTTTGTGACTGTATTGTGGACACAGAATGTGATGTAAATTTCATCAATCGGTGATTTCATTTCAAGAATATTGATCAAGTCCCTCCATAGCGACATTATAAACACCCCATGATCAAGTCCCTCCATAGCGACATTATAAACACCCCAAGATCAAGTCCCTCCATAGCGACATTATAAACACCCCATGATCAAGTCCCTCCATAGCGACATTATAAACACCCCATGATCAAGTCCCTCCATAGCGACATTATAAACACCCCATGATCAAGTCCCTCCATAGCGACATTATAAACACCCCATGATCAAGTCCCTCCATAGCGACATTATAAACACCCCATGATCAAGTCACTCCATAGCGACATTATAAACACCCCATGATCAAGTCACTCCATAGCGACATTATAAACACCCCATGATCAAGTCCCTCCATAGCGACATTATAAACACCCCATGATCAAGTCCCTCCATAGCGACATTATAAACACCCCATGATCAAGTCCCTCCATAGCGACATTATAAACACCCCATGATCAAGTCCCTCCATAGCGACATTATAAACACCCCATGATCAGGTCACTCCATAGCGACATTATAAACACCCCGTATTACACTTTATTCTACAAGTTTAATCAATTATTCTGAACTTGATTCCCAGTTTAAAAATAAAATAAAAAAGAATGACTGTCTCTCACTACTTTAATGCTTGAGATGTAATTGTCTATCTCTCTTTTCATAACATTATTTTAAGCTGCTTTTATTTTTATTTTTAGTATTTCTAACTGTTTCTTTATTAATAGTAGGATTTTTAACTGTATCTATTTTCATACCAATATTATAATCTGCTTTTCTCATCGTGCTTGTATTTTAAATAGTCTCTCTGGTCATTCTAGGATTTTTTAAATGGTTAACTTTTGATGCTAGAAGTATAAACTTTCTCAACTCTCTTAACTCCTTCATTTTAATCTCGATCTCTATATATTGCTGCTAGAAATTTAAACTGTTTCTCTCTTCTATCTATATCTTAATGTTTAATAAACTGCATCTCTTTTGTTTCGCTCTCTCTCTCTCTCTCTCTCTTAATGTTACGATTTTAGTGCTGCAGTGCCACTTGCTCTTGAGTTTAGTAGAACGGTAACAGGCCTCGGCCCTGCCTTGGTACGGGCTGTAAGATTTCTCGAGTAAAAATTTGCCACAAGCTGGACCGCGGTCGGGTCAAGTGTCTCACGGAAGTGGTGGCCTTACTTCATTTGTTGGGACAGCGAGTGTTGTTGTGGCATGCTCACTAATCTTAAGTCCACGGTTTTGTCGCTAACACATAGAGTTATGCTGCTTGTGACGGACGTTACAGTGGCTCAGGTGTGTCCATTATGAGCTGCACGCCTTTTGTACAGAGTTCAGCGCGTTCAATATTACACAGTTTTCTATGCATCAAGTAGCCCACCATTTTGACAGAAGAACTTAGCGTGTTCTATGGAAAAGTATGAACGATCGAGATGGACATTTTGTTGGTTGCTGGCTGAGCAGATATGGAGGTGCCCAGACTGTAGTGAAGCCATTCCGTTCTAAAGTCAAAGCTACGGCACAGCTGCTTGTTTCAATCTTAAAGTGGCATTTTAATTTCAACATTGAAACGTTTGCAGCTTTAATATGTGAAGATGGTCTGAGTCTGCAACATTTTGCCCTTTCAAAAATGTATATTGTATGGGAGTGGTTTCAAATTATGACACCAGTCACACACACACACACACGCACGCACGCACGCACGCACGCACGCACGCACACACACACACACACACACACACACAAGCACAAGTGAAGCTTTTAGTCAAGCTAACAAGTAAAAGTTACGGTTCACTTCCCTGCCTTGCTAGGCATGTGTGGAATATGGTGTTAGTGACCATATGTTTCCATGACAACGCAAGTTGTTCAGTGAGGCGGTCGGTATCACTCCAGGCCGTCTATATTTCCCGGGGAACAAAAAAAACATCATATACCCATTTACATAGACTGGGTGAAGATTGAAGCCTTGTCGGTCCGAAAATATCCACTTCTGGAAATCGAACTTAGATCCTTCTAATCAAGCAATGTTCACACTAACCACTCAGCCACCGAAGCTCCAAACTTGTGGCTTAATTAATCCGTGCATGAATGATGTTAATAGAATAATACTAGTAATTATCATTGTTTTTTCTTCAAAAATTGTCAAATTTGACACGTTCTGTTTTGAAATAATTAATTTTTCAACGCCAAATTTTCTCATTATTTAAGATATATAAATTCGTGCAATCAACTTGAATGTACAAAATACAAAGGATATGCATTTCTCAAAAGAGACAAATAGCAAATCAAATAAAATATCAGTGACAAGGAGTTGTGACGGATCTGTCTGAAAACTATCTTTATGGTATTTTCCCCTTTTTGGAGTCTGTCGGGAGCTGCATCCACTCCTGCTGCAGACATTCTCTATCAATCTTCTGTTGCATACTTTGAGAGTCAGTCACCAAGACTGCGTGATCCACATTCTGTGTAACCAACCCTGTTATCTCCACCGTTGCTGCTTCTATCTCCGTTCTCGTGCTGGACACCGTAATGCTACACTTGCCAGATTTCCTGGCCACTTTCTCACAGACTACACCAGCACCTTCTCAAAACTTCACAATCCACGCATCACTCCCAAAGCAAGGTAAGCCACATACAGACTCATATACAGCATGACACCCACAACAGAAAGAGAAGCTCACATATCAGGACAAACAGCCAAGTGCCAACTTTGCAGACGAAACATACAAGAAACGGAAGAACACATATTCTACGAATGCAACACAATCATACCAGTAAGAACGGCGTTACAACTTACACTAGAAACACACAGAACGTAGACATATACAGATCTATCATGTTCAACACACTGCCAAAAACAACACAAGAATCCTACACTAAAACGCTAATTCTAATATCCGAATATAGAAATGTAGTGTGGACCTGTAGAAATGATAACGTTTTTCCAATTCAAAACTTTTAATGCCAACCTGTATGTACAGTTATATAATCATAAATCAATGTCCATCTTTAAAACAACATAATTTAATTTGTGAGAATGAATGAATGAATGTCCAATATTCATTTAGAAAGACACATCTTTCAAGTGTTTCCTTTCCCTTGTTTGCTACATTTGTTGGTGATAGGCGGAAGGCGCCAGTCATCGGTCAATTTTGCTTTACAGACGCCGACGAGACGTCACACCTCCCAAAATAAACTGTGACGTCACACCCCCTTAAATAAACTGAGATGTTGAGGTGCTTTTGTCTTCATTGTCGCCTCTGGTGCTCCTGGAAGTCCTTGGTCGTATGATATCATATCTTATTGACCTCTTAATTACATCTAAAATATATGTAACATCTTTCACTCCCATTATTGAATCATATAAATTAAACCAATTCTGACCTATGGAAGCGAATAGATGGAAGCGACAGTAGACAAACAAATGAAAAGACGATTGGAGGCCACAGAGATGGGATTTCTCAGAAGAATGTTGAAAGTTCCCTAGATAGTTAAAAAGACCAATGAGGAAGTTCTCAAAGAGGCCAACACAAAAGGGAGCTGTTAAAAGCATCAGAAAGAAGCAATCAACATTTTTCGGGCACATCATGAGAAGAGGAAAGTTGGAATACTTGGTTACAACTGGCAAAATAAAAGGAAAAAGAGATCGCGGACGACAAAGAGAGAAAATACTGGATAGCTTGGTGTCATGGCATGGAAAACAGTCAACAACAGAACTGACACGATGCACTGTAGATAGAAGATTGTGGAGGGACATGATCACCTACGCCAAACGGTAAGGCACATGATGATGATAAATTAAACTATTTTTATGTACTGTGATGATTTAAATTTGAAAATAAAATAAAGATTATTATTTTTTAAAAACATAATGTGCTACATAAATCTAAAAATCACATGTGTTTACACACACAAAAGTGAAGTCGTACAGGCGTGATAATTGTGTTGACAGCTTTACACATTTAAGTCAGTTAAAATCACCGATGTTTACATAAACACGAGAATCTATAAGTATCGCTTTTTGTTGTAAACTAGTGGGACAATTTATACACTCCCAGATAAAAGTTGAGAGCTGGAGAGTTAGATTTGGGGTTTTCTCACTTTCATACCACGCATATACATAGACGAACACATACATGAAAGAAAGCTGACATTTGTTATGTGTGTGGTATAAGGTTTACAGCACGTTTTAACTTTCAAAAGCATGTGAGAACACACTCGTGAGACTGATTATTATGTCGTACAGAGCGTTGGGGCGGTTAGTATGTGTGCTGTATGCATCTCCTTCGACATCGTTCCTTTGACAGGAAACAGTTGAAATCTCACCCCAAGGATGGTCTTCTATCCCGTGTATTTCCTCGTTAGTATGTGTGCTGTATGCATCTCCTTCGACATCGTTCCTTTGACAGGAAACAGTTGAAATCTCACCCCAAGGATGGTCTTCTATCCCGTGTATTTCCTCGTTAGTATGTGTGCTGTATGCATCTCCTTCGACATCGTTCCTTTGACAGGAAGCAGTTGAAATCTCACCCCAAGGATGGTCTTCTGTCCCGTGTATTTCCTCGTTAGTATGTGTGCTGTATGCATCTCCTTCGACATCGTTCCTTTGACAGGAAACAGTTGAAATCTCACCCCAAGGATGGTCTTCTATCCCGTGTATTTCCTCGTTAGTAGGAGGGAGAGGTCCTGGGAGAATTGTGGTTGTTGTGCCGGTACTGGTGGTGAGTGGATGTTGACCATGGTGTATCGCTGTCCGACGTCTTTTATTTGGATGATGGTCGTTCTGTAACAGCGACATCAAGTAATGGTATAACAGTAACGGAGTCAGTTGAGAATGGAATTTTTCTAAAGCATGGGAAAGTTGTTAATAGAACAGCACGTGACTGGTGACACGTAGAGAATAGGTCGACAACAGGTAGACTACATCCGTGAGATTATCGAGGCCAAAAGTTCAAGGTAGAGTTGTCTGGAGACTTGGAAGGTTAGGCAAAGTTGAGTAGTGACGTGTTGTTTTGATAAATTAGAGACAAAGATAATTCTGCGTGTCGAATTTTGATTGGTTGAGCGGGTGAAGCTTGGGAGAATGAAACTGGAGTATTTAAACTTAAGCACATAGGATTTACAGGATATAGACCAGATCTAGAAAGAGTTTAGAGGTCTACGGTATAATATAGATATTTACCTACAACTTTGTTTTCTCAAAACTGTTGTTGTTTTTCTTGGGAATACACACCACGCCTCCCAAGGTCTCGAGTAAAGGAGCCAAGTAAGTGTTTTCAATGCTATAATGATTTAGTTAACTTTTGTGCCAGAAATCCACAAGTGACACAATTTGCCCAAGAGTCTCAACCACGTGGCTGCCACTTCAGCTGAATTCACACGATACTTCCCAATCCACGGTGTCGATCTCGAAAGTGGAAAGATTCACAGAAAAAGGGAATGTAGTAGCGGACATCCGCGGGCCAGAAGCCCATAAAATGATCCACTCAATCTTCATGTGTATATTGATGAGGCCAGTCGGCCTCGGAACCAGCGTCGAGGCCACGCTATACCGCTTTGCAAACCCCCGTAAGTAGTTTTTTTTTTTTTTTTACATTATCGGCAGCAGCCCACCTAACCCACTATAAAAAAAAAAAATATATGACAAAGAACTCCACCTGAAATCTCCATAAAGTTGCAACATATAGAGAAAGAGCATAGCACCTTGCACATAAATTGTCAGCCGCCATCATTGTCATATAAAACAGTGGAAACCCCAGGGACCTCCACAGAGGCGTTGACCGGCAGAAAACACCGTCAGCTCAGACAAGTGAAGGAGTCGCCTGAGCATAAGATTCAGGCACGTGGAGCACCAGACACAGACAGTGAAGACGATACACTGAAGGCTCCCGCTACTCATGGCCTGTTTTGATTGACACAGATTGCTCCCATCTTCAGCATGGATAAAAGTAACATCGCCACAGAAAAAGAGCGAGGCGCAAAAGAACAGAATACATTAATTAGATTTTAGATTATTCAATAGACTATACTAAACATAAATAAACCATAAACATATACAATTTAGAATGTTTAATTTTAGTAAATTTGTTGACCATGGCTAACATTAAGATTATATCCATCAATATTAGGGGCCTAAGGGCCAAAACACAGCATATCATTTCATTAATACACCAGTACAAACCAGACTTCATTTTAGTGTAAGAAGCGAACATACACACAGACTACCACGCACAACAAATAACACAGTTAGGCCTAAAAGATTCCTGTTTCAGCGTGGCGGTCCAAACATTAGGGTCCGGTGTCGCTATACTCCAGACCTCCGACAAGTGGATTCTTGGGAAGATGTGCAGGGGCAGTGATGGCAGTACAGTCATAGTGCAAGCTAAAGACGACTGACACACATACACGACAGTTAACATTCATGCACCACCTCACCAACGAGATCAGCCCCATTTCTACGAACACCTAGTGAATCGACAGACAAATACGCAGGACAAGACATTATTCTCTCTTAATGACATCCACATGTGGTTTGACAATAAGTCTCTGATACAATCAACAAGTTCTAAATTTTCTTATAAATGTGACATTACTATAGCGTTATTTGATGGAGTCTATCGGCGATGATTATCATAAGTAACTTCGTGATCGTATTAATGTTCTTCGTCAATATATGCATATAATACTAACTTGAGAACTTAATGTTCTTCGTCAATATATGCATATAATACTAACTTGAGAACTTAATGTTCTTCGTCAATATATGTATATAATACTAACTTGAGAACTTAATGTTCTTCGTCAATATATGCATATAATACTAACTTGAGAACTTAATGTTCTTCGTCAATATATGCATATCATACTAACTTGAGAACTTAATGTTCTTCGTCAATATATGCATATAATACTAACTTGAGAACTTAATGTTCTTCGTCAAAATATGCTTAAATATAATACTAACTTGAGAACTTAATGTTCTAAATCCAAAATGTGTGACACAAAATCTCTAGACGACTGTTATAAACTGCCTGACTCTTAATTCTATCTTCTGCCTTGAAGTAGGTATCTAATCTTATCTGCTCGCGTCTAACATTTCTGTCTTTTTTTTTTAATTGTATCTTTAAATTCCATATTACAGTGCATGATAGCATTCATGAAAAACAAAATGGAATAGCATCTCTCACATTCCATCCATAACATATCAAAGAAGAAAGAACATTTAGTATTTATCTCTTTCGTTCACATACTTTCATGCTCAACAGTAAAACTTGTATATTTTAGTTCCACCAGCAACGTTTACAAAAATAATGTACATATTTTTTATTGTTTATCTCTTTCGTTGACACACTTTCATTCACAACAATTAACTTGTTTATTTTAAGATGGATATTGTTCTTTGGTTAAAAATGTCCAGGAAAAGAAAGGAATTAAAATTCTTACATTCGTACATAGCCTCATTCCTGCAGGTCCATATTATATGAATATATGTATTCTGATAGTAGTATAAGTAATTTTGTAAAGAGATCTTGTGTTGTTTTTGGCAGTGTGTTGAGCATAATAGATCTGTATGTGTCGACTTTTTGTGTGGTATGTGATTTTAGCGTGTGTTGCAGTGCCCTTCTTGCCGGTATGATTGTACTGCACCTATAGAATAGGTGCTCTTCTGTTTCTGGAGTGTTTTGTCTGCAGAGGGATGTCCGTATTAATCTGTGGGTTGGTTTCGCTGTAATTTGTGTCGTGTTATATATGTCTGTATGTGACCTCCCTCGCTGTAATTTGTATCGTGTTATATATGAGTCTGTATGTGACCTCCCTCGCTGTAATGGGTGTCGTGTTATATATTAGTCTGTATGTGACCTCCCTCGCTGTAATTTGTGTCGTGTTATATATGAGTCTGTATGTGACCTCCCTCGCTGTAATTTGTGTCGTGTTATATATGAGTCTGTATGTGACCTCCCTCGCTGTAATGGGTGTCGTGTTATATATTAGTCCGTATGTGACTTCCCTCGCTTTGGGGGCGATTTGTTGGATTGTGGAGGTTTGAGAAAGTGCTGGTGTAGTCTGTAAGAAAATACCCTTGGCCTCTTTTGATTTTGTGATGTAGTGGAGGTGCTTGTTGTTTAATTAGGTGTTTGTAGATGTTGTTTGTCCCTTGGTGTAATCAACAATCATATCCTTGGATGGCCTGTAGACATGCTTTGTAATATGTGGGTGTGGTGCCGAAATGGTGAGGCAATGTATTAAGTTTTCTGAATCTGGTTAAGCTCAGCCCCAAGTTGTAGTGTGCAAGGTGTGTTTGTCTGGTTGTTTGATGATGCGACTTATGTGATTTATTCTGAGAGCTTTTATTTTTGTGCGTATGTCCTGTAGTGAGATCCCTCCCTGTCTTTTGTGCTGTATTAGTGTTTTTGCTTTATGCTGTGTATTGTGTGGTCAAATACAAAGATTCTTATCAGTTTGTTTATCTCTTTGATTGTTGATTGCGGTGGGTCGAAAACTGTGGCTGTAAATCAATTTGGGGATGATGTATGTGTTTACTATGATGTATGTGTTTACTATGATGTATGTGTTTACTATGATGTATGTGTTTACTATGATGCTCCGGCTAAAAATTGTTGTTTTGTATTTGTATCTCTGTAGCATGTCTGCTGTCTTTATGACTAGGTTCTGCCATGTTGGTTTGTGTGTTTTATTTGGGTTGCATGGATATGTTATCCCGTATAGTTTTAAGTTGGTGACCGGTGTTAGAGCTGAGGGAACGTCCTCTTTTTTCCACATGCCTATACCCATAATAAAAGATTTCTGTATGTTTATCTGTGCCCCGCCGTTTATCTGTGCCACGCTGTTTATCTGTGCCCCGCCGTTTATCTGTGCCACGCCGCCCTGCCCAAACTCTGAATGCGCTGAGGATGTTATCTATTGATCTAGTGGTTGATGGAAAGAAACAGTGTCATCAGCGTAGGCTAACAGCTTCTGTTCTCCTTTCCCTGGTATGAGTGTGCCTGCTATGAAGTTGTCTTGTCTAATGCTTTCTAAGAGTGGCTCTGTAGTCAGTACGTCTTCACACTGACCCAATCAGTGAGACAAGGATGCTCCTTGTCACCACTACTCAACGTCCTAGCCATTGAGCATCTGTTTGATAAAATCCGGCAAGACGACGCCATCAGAGGAACTTTCACGCCAGGTGGTGGCGAAAAGAAATTGATTGTGTACGCCGATGACACAAATTTCTTCCCAAGGAACATCGAATCAATATGCCACATCATCAAAACGTTCGTGGATTTCGGAACCGGACGCTGAGCCAACATCAACGTACAAAAATCGTCCATCATGGGAATTGGCAGGTGGAAGAACAAAGTGGATTGCCACCGAGAATGACCCCTGTCAACGTCATAAAAATGTACGGCATCATCTTCCATCAGCTCCCTAGAATACGCAAACCCATATGGCGGATTGTAATCGCACAGAGCACCATTACACTCTAACGATACAAACACAAAAGGCGACCATCTTCGGAAGAAGTGTTATAGTAAACACGTACATCATTCCTAAACTAACCTACACGGCCATAGTTTTTGGTCCACCCCTTGACGTCTTTAAGGAAATCAACAAACAAATTAGAAAATTCGTTTTCCGGAACACAATTCACAAGATGCAACACAAAACGCTGATCCAAGACAAACAGGAAGGAGGTACTTCACTTCAGGACATCGCTACAAAAGTCAAAGCCCTCAGGATCAGCCATGTGGGTAGCATCATCCACATTCCGGAACGCTATACCTTCGCCCACTACTACATGGGTCTAAGATTATTAAAATAGAAAAAAAAACTATGCAACGACAAACCGCATCACTTCGGGACAATGCCGTCCTTCTACAAGATCTGCGTCCAACCCTTGTAGAAAACGACCGCCTGATGCATCACAAAACACGACTCATCTACAAACAGCTCGTCAAGCAGCAGGAACCTTCACTCCAACGTGAAATCAAATGGACTTACACCTACTTAACACTACAAAACTTAAAACTTCAAAACCACTTTTAAAAACCTGCATCAAGCGGACATCAACCCAAGAGCCAGAGAGGAAAACCTACAGGCTGATTTATAACATGACACCAGTACAACCACACGTAGACCGCTGCCAACTATGCACCGAAAACCCACGAGAAAACCGAAGAACACATCTTCTACAGATGCCCGACAGTAGGACCAACAATAACATCATTATAACACATAATAGAAGCTCAAACAAATCAGACAACAGACATGTCCAATCATTCATGATCAACACAATGCCTACAACAACAAAAGAGGTTCACAATAAATTAATTCTATTGTTAGTCTGCTATTGATACTAATAGTGGACTCGCCGTGTTGGGGAAAATATAAGAATAGGCGTTTTAATTCCCGAACTTTCTTGTACATTTACAAAAATAAGAAATGTTCATTATAAAGTAGTGTATTTTTAAAGTAGTAATTTTTGTCCCATTGTTAGATTATTTTACATTGTAATTTTAAGCAATGCATGAAATTTAACCTTATGTATGTATTCTATCAGTATTTCCTTTACTCCTTAAGTATTGGATACATTGTGCTTTAGCATTATATTATAACGGAATGAAAATCAATGTCTATTGTAGCTTATAAGTAATTTAATTAATATTACTAACAATAGATAACACTAGATTAGAAAATGTTAGGGGACTAACATTAGAGAAAATAAGGCCAGTGTCCACGGAATCCACGATGATGCAAGTTTAAAGAAAATCACACAAGGGATCATACACGCCTCTAGCGCAGATCACGGGCAGGTTTTTCAAATTCTCCTGTCGCTGTTTCCTTGTAGTGCAGGAGGAAAAGAACAAATCACTGAGTGGGAACACAAGATATATATATTTACCTAAATTTTTAAATTAATATTTAAATAAAGCATCAGTTTCATGGTTCTCCCTTAACAATCATATCGTTAATACGACCACACCGGTAGTACGAATGGGAGCTGATGAGGTGACCAGGGACAAGTTGATGACATACCTCGGAGTTAAGTTTGATCGCAGCCTGTGTTTTCGGGACCACGTTGACCATGTGATAACAAAATCCCGCAAAAGGATTAGCCGCCTTGAAGGTCATGGCAGCTGCCAACATCGAGCAGAGGCTACTTACTCTTCTGTTCCAGGGATTAGTCCTCGCACCAATCGAGTATGCCCTGGCCATTCTTACTGTCAGTACGACTCAAATTGATAGGCTGGAGAAAATACAAAATGAAGCCATGTGCATTATCTTCGGATGTACAAGGGACACTCCCTGTGTAACAATGAGGTTTCTTCTTGACTTTTCAACCATGGATGACAGAATCAAGATCTGGAGAGCACGAGCATACCTGAAGATTAGTAAAGATACAGAGCATCCATTGCACCACGTGCTCAACACAGAGAAAGGTACCAGGCTAAAAGAGGCAAATCATGGGTGGGCCGAGCAGAAGATGTCATCAAACAGGTCTGTGGGCTTACCAATATCAGCGTTGGTGAGGAGTGGATACCGGTGCCTACGTCATTCAAGGGGACTTTCTCATGTATTGTCACACTCGACAGGAAAAGTAGGGAACAGAACCCAGTCGTGGTTAATGCTGAGGTCAACGGTCTCATCTGCGATAACACCGATGAGAAAGATGCAGTCATCTATACAGACGGATCTGTAAGACGACACGAAAAAAGTGCATGGGCATTTACAGCACGTTCGGCAGGCAGAATAACCAAGGAAGACAGTGGTGCATACGCCATGACCACGAGTAGCATGACAATGGAGGTGATGGCAGTGACCAAGGCATTCAAATGGTTAGAGTCACAAGACTACATCCACGCATGTATACTGAGTGATTCGATGAGCATGATAAAAAAAGTTGAGGCGGGCTTTGTACGCATGCAATGGGTAGAGTCGTTGCAGAAATCCAAAATACGTAAGGTCACCTTTGTCTATGTCCCTGGACATGCGGGAGTACGGGGAAATGAGAGAGCGGACAGGTTGGCTAGCTGCGCTGTCGTTGAGGACGGGCAACCGATGGATCGGGCGGACGTCATCAATGCACTCCGAGATGTGGGAAGAGCACAGGACTTCGACAAACACAGATCAACGTCGCTTCTTCGGATGATGGAAATGGGAGTTAAGATGGGCACAGCCAGAAATGAGAAACTTGGTGGCCGTGTAAGAAGACTTATCAACCAACATAGAACTGGAGTCGTCAGTCGCTGGACACTGAGGGAATTGCTGAGGAGGGGATCTAAGCACCTATGGACATGTTCGGAGTGCAATGATGATGACCCGCAAATAACTCAATATTTACCTAGACGCAGATAAGAAAGCAGAGAAGGTGCCTCATATGTAGAAAAAAGGAATGATTGTTAAGATTCAAAAAAGGGCAATCTCAGTTTGTAACAACTGGAGAGGCGTGACACTTTTGTCAGTTGCCTCAAAGTTATTCTGCAAAATCATCCCGAATAGAATAAAGCATTCAATAGATACAGTAATGCGTGAAGAACAGACTGGATTTAGAAAAGGAAGAAGCTGCCTTGACCACATTTTTACTCTACGACTTATATTGGAGGAACACATTGACAAGCAAAAACCTTTTGTACTTAACTTCGACTTCAAAAAAACATCCGACAGTATTCATAGACTTTTTGTGGAAAATTCTGAAGCAATATGGCTTGCCATAAAAAAAATCATAAATATTATCAAAGACATGTATGATGGTTACACACGTGCAGTTCGAACAGAGGGAGGACTGAGCGAATGTTTCCCAATAGAAACTGAGGTTAAACAAGGATGTATTTTATCGCCCTTGTTATTTGGAATTGTTATGGACTTCATAATGAAGAAATGCCGCACTGGTAATAAAGCATCGAATGGATACAAAGAGACCATTTGAGGACCTGGACTTTGCTGATGACACAGTTCTCATCAGCAATCAGATAGAAACAATGCAGGGAAACACAAATGAACTATCATCAATAGCCTGCAAAATAGGGCTTAGATCAGTCATGAAAAGACTAAGGTCACGTAAAGCTTAATTCTAACAGATGACATAATATACATGGAAAACAACCCAGTGGAAGAGATCAATCACTTTATCTATCTTGGAAGTCACATTGATCGAGAAGGTGATACAAGCAAAGAAATTAGAATATGAAAAGCTAAAGCAGCAATGTCTTTCAGAAGCCTTGAAAAGCTGTGGAAATCAAAACTCATCAGCACAAAACTTAGACTATTCAAATCAAATGCACTATCAACCCTTACGTACGCGTGTGAAAGCTGGAAAACAATAAGACATAGAAACAAAGTTGAACGCATTCGAAAATAAATGTATAAGGAAAATACTTGGTATAGCGTGGAACGCATTCAAAACAAACGAGGAAATTAGAAAAATCGTCAATCGACCACTAATATCTTCAGTAATCAAGAAAAGACGACGGTCATATGTTGGACATGTGATGAGAAGAGATAACAACCGAATAGCAAAGGAAGCCCTCATGTGGAAAACAACAGGTCAAAGGAAAAGAGGTTGACCCAGAGAGACAGAACATTGATGAGGGAGGCAAGAGCAGCAGGAATCGGCTCCCTCAATGAGTTAGAGCTGCTTGCACAGAACAGAGACAAATGGCAAGATTTTGTAAAAGATCTTTACATGGATTGAAAACTTCTAGAATAAAAATTTAGATAAGAGGAGTATCTCGGTCTATGCCCTTTGAACCAGCTACGGGTCGAAAGGTCAATAGATGGATGGATGGACAGATGGGATGGACAGATGGGATGGACAGATGGGATGGACGGATGGATTGATGGCTGGCTGGCTGGCTGGCTGGATGGATGGGAAGGAACAGAACACTGGAGATGGATTCATAACGACCCGCGATAGCCTAACAATTAATCTATTTAAAGACACGACGATAGTTTCGGTACTGCCGCTAATGGATCACGTGCCAGAAGAAGAATCAGAGTTAGAGCAGATGTGACTGTAATAGAGAAACCATTTAGCTGAGACATTCTTAGTTATAAGTACTGCACTGAGTTATCATGTGCCGAGAATTAAGATAAGCGCAGTTGTGAATGTGCGGAAGAGTTCATTTACATAAGACATTAATGTGATATTGAATAATTAAGATAAGCGCAGTTGTGAATGTGCGGAAGAGTTCATTTACATAAGACATTAATGTGATATTGAATAATTAAGATAAGCGCAGTTGTGAATGTGCGGAAGAATTCATTTACCTAAGACATTGATGTGATATTGAATAATTAAGATAAGCGCAGTTGTGAATGTGTGGGAGAATTCATTTACCTAAGACATTGATGTGATATTGAATAATTAAGATAAGCGCAGTTGTGAATGTGTGGGAGAATTCATTTACCTAAGACATTGATGTGATATGGAATAATTAAGATAAGCACAGTTGTGAATGTGCGGAAGAATTCATTTACCTAAGACATTGATGTGATATTGAATAATTAAGATAAGCGCAGTTGTGAATGTGTGGGAGAATTCATTTACCTAAGACATTAATGCGATATTGAATATGACCACTGTGTCAAGATCGAGAGACTAATGTAATAAACTGTTTTGAAACTTAAGTGCAGTTGTCTATCATTGTAACTACAACTGTTGCGATGTTTCATGTGACGCTGCATAGAACTACTAAATTCCATTAAGGCACGTGATAACAGTTGTTGAGATCTGGTGAGGTTATTGTGCTCAATCTTAGATATTGAATCAAACTAGCACATACTTGACTTTGTTGCTGTGAAAACCAGGTGTGATAGATTCATCCATAAAAGTACTGGGTGAACATTAAGAAGTTGTTAATGAACTAATGAAGTATTATTATTTTTCGAAGTATAATGAATCAGTAAAATACTCATTTAGACATTTTGGATGTGAAATAAATCAAGCTATATGATGAAGCTGGAGAAATTCAACATTGATGGCAAGGATCTGCGAATCATAAAAATCATGCACTGGCAACAAACAGCAGCGATACGAATTAACAACCAAACAGGGCAATTCCAATATATAAAGCATGGAGTCGGATAAGGCTGTGTTCTGTCGCCGGATTTGTTTTCACTTTACAGAGAATATATTAGAGATCAATAGCAGACAAAAAAAAGGAATTGAAGTCAACGGTCACAACATAAATAATTTGCGATATGCGGATGACACAGTCATAATAGCAGAGACAGAGAATGAACTACAAGAAATGATAGACACAATAGTAAAAGAAAGCAACAAGAAAGGTCTCAGTCTGAATAGCAAGAAAACAGAAGTAATGGTTATATCGAAGAAACAATCACCACCATCATGCTGCATAAAAATAAACGAGACAAATCTGAAACAAGTGCAACATTTCAAATACTTGGGAACAATAACATCAGATGGGAGATGCACCACATAAATAAAAATCAGAATAGCTCAGGCCAAAATAGCATTTCAGAAAATGAAAAATATCTTATGCAACAAATCTATGTCAATAGAAATGAGAAAAGAGAGTTCATCGGTGCTGAATTGATTCACTGATAATCGCTTCGGATGTTTCCCTCTATAATAATATTCATTTATTATTATTTGTCTCCGGTGCTATATAGAATCAATTCTGACCTATGGAAGCGAATCATGGACAGCAGACAAACAAATGAAAAGACGATTAGAGGCCACAGAGATGGGATTTCTCAGAAGAATGTTGAAAGTTCCCTGGACAGCTAAAAAGACCAATGAGGAAGTTCTCAAAGAGGCCAACACAAAAGGGGAGCTCTTTAAAAAAATCAGAAAGAAGCAATCAACATTTTTCGAGCACATCATGAGAAGAGGACAGTTGGAATACTTGGTTACAACTGGCCAAATAAATGGAGAGATCGCGGGCGACAAAGAGAGAAAACACTGGATAGCTTGGTGTTATGTCATGGAAAACAGTCAACAACAGAACTGATACGATGCACTGTAGATAGATTGTGGAGGGACATAATCGCCTACGCCAACCGGTATGGCACATGATGATGATGATAATATGAAGCATTTCTTTTTAAAAAAAAATCCCTAAGAATCCAGCTGTCAAGAATATTTAAACAATGTTACAAAGTATAACATGAAAATACGTATTATATTAATAGTATAAATGTTATCAGATGTAACTTACGAAGTAATTCAAGTAGCAAGAAAAGTCAGGCTCAATGCAATGAATTAGCAAGTTATATATATATATATATATATATATATATATATATATATATATATATATATATATATATATATATATATATATTCAATTTAGTATTTAATATGCAAGTCGGACAAATGATCAAGAAGTGGAAATAGCAAAGTTATCATAGTAGCTCAAGACAAGACATGCTCAAGTTAACATAGAAGCTCAAGACAAAGCATGCTCAAGTTAACATAGAAGCCTAAGACAAAGCATGCTCAAGTTAACATAGTAGCTCAAGACAAGACATGCTCAAGTTAACATAGAAGCCTAAGACAAAGCATGCTCAAGTTAACATAGTAGCTCAAGACAAAGCATGCTCAAGTTAACATAGTAGCTCAAGACAAGACATGCTCAAGTTAACATAGAAGCTCAAGACAAAGCATGCTCAAGTTAACATAGTAGCTCAAGACAAGACATGCTCAAGTTAAGATAGTAGCTCAAGACAAGACATGCTCAAGTTAACATAGAAGCTCAAGACAAGACATGCTCAAGTTAACGTAGAAGCTCTAGACAAGACATGCTCGAGTTAACATAGAAGCTCAAGACAAGACATGCTCAAGTTAACATAGAAGCTAGACAGAAGCTAGCTCAAGACAAGACATGCTCAAGTTAAGATAGTAGCTCAAGACAAGACATGCTCAAGTTAACATAGTAGATCAAGACAAGACATGCTCATGTTAACATAGTAGCTCAAGACAAGACATGCTCAAGTTAACATAGAAGCTCAAGACAAGACATGCTGAAGTTAACATAGAAGCTCAAGACAAGACATGCTCAAGTTAACATAGTAGATCAAGACAAGACATGCTCAAGTTAACATAGTAGCTCATGACAAGACATGCTCAAGTTAACACAGAATCTCAAGACAAAGCATTCTTAAGTTATCGAGACAAGTCAAATTTATGCAAACAAGTTCACAACTAAAGAATTCAAGTAACTTCAACCCGTCATGTCACGAGACTCTCAAATATTGCAAGATAACAGAACACATTAAAGACTGATTAAGATTGAAATCGTCAAGTAGCGTACGACAAATCCAGGTCAACTAGGGAACATTGTGACATTGTGAGATCGCCGAACTTAAAACGTATCTGGAGAGAGGGGGGGGGGGGGGGAGAGAGCGAGTGAGGGCGCCGTGTAATCACGTGACCGCGTGAGTTTAACCTGCTTCCTGCTCGAGAAATATAAACATCGCGTGTGTACTTTCATTTTCCAAGGATCAGGTGTGAATTACTTACTTATTTAATTATATTTAGGAATTGATTGATTGCCATTTTGAATTGATTATTGAAATGAAAATTACTGAATTGTTATTATTTAAATACAAGCGTTATAAAATAGTATTTAATTGAAATTAATCCACAGCAGTTAATATAATATAAACTTGTGTTTTCCTTCCAGAGAGACGAATCAAGACCTTTGTATTATGAATTGAAAATATGTTGTTAAATTATATTAAATTATCAATCGTTTCATGCAAATGACAGTGTACAAAAGGCAAATGTTAATTGCCTAATTGTATAAATATGGAACAAATTCTTGCACATATAGAATCAACAGTTAGATATAAGCAGACAATAGAAAATTTGTTTACAGCCGAGTTAATCAATCGAAGTGAGAAATTATATTATAGCTCGTTTCAAAACATATGCCCAACTTCAAAACGCTATTACTCTCTAACCGTTTGTTAAATACTTTTGAAATTTTCCAAATGTTATTAGAATGCAAAAGACCCTTTAAATGTATATTTAACAAATATCTTGCAGCTGCAGTTTTCTTAAAGCGGCGATATTTCTTTGATGTTTGTCAAAATTGTAAATTGTGAAGCCCTAAAGAATAGAAATTACCGTAGTTGCTGGTCTACGATTAATTTTCACTAGGTAAAGGCGTGGCCGTAATGGGGAAATAACTGGATAAAACAAAACACCAGGAGAATTATTGTCTGCTCAGTTCGAGGACGGACGATAATAATATCAAGGTATACCTGTATGTCCAATTTTCATAGTTGTGTGGTCCTGAAAAGGACCGTTTGTTGAAATAATTTAAGGTAATATAGGGCCAACATTGTGGGGGCTATATACTTTCATTCTGAATCAGACGAGTCTAAAAGATTAATAACTGTTTGGGGTTGAACATTCCACAAACCATCATTTTTCCAATATTCCTCTTCCTGTTTTAAGACGTGGTCTTCACATTTAGCCCAATAATCTTTGTCTATATTTAATAAAGCGAGATTAGCAAGAGTCTTTACATCGCATATTTTGAATGTTGTATTTTCATCTGCCACTTGTCCTTTTAATTTTGCCCAGATTAGTTCTATTGGATTTAAATGAGCATGGTAAGGTGGCAGCCTCAAACTTATATGACCGTGCTCTTGGATAATCTTATCTATTTGAAAAATCTTTGTCCTCTGTTTTTGCTTTACTAGAGATAGTAATTCAGGTTTTAAGTACATGTTATTAAATTGTATGTGCTCCTTTGTGAGTCATATCTTAATAGCATCTTTTGTACTGGATGACGTCGGGACTTTATCTTCAAGTGCAACAATGTTGTGGTACGCTGCATTGTCCATTATTAGAAAAGATGGTCGATCTAGTGCTGGGAGAACATAATTTTCAATCCAATGTTTAAATATGTGACCATTCATCTCAGAGTGATAATCCCGATTGTCTATGGATTTTGAAAGAAAAATGAGCTCTGCATTCTGTATTAGTCCATGTTGTCGACTACCTGCATGAGCAATTATCAAGCGCTGTCCTTTGCTGCTAGGTATTAATCTCTTAATCTTTCCATCTGATGACTCCCATTCCCTTTGGTTAGTGTGGTGAGTATTGATCCATGTTTCATCCAAGTACACAATATCATAACCTTGCTTGCGCACCTCTTTTACTTCACGTAAGTACTTGCTTCTCATGACTACTATATGTGGCTTATCACAGATGATGTTTCGTCCATTGGAATACTTTCTGAATGTAAAGCCTGCAGCTCTCACATTCTTCCATAATGTAGACCTTGATATTTCAATACTGTTGTTCTTTTTCAGCGATACTTTTAATTTTCTTATTGTAACAGTTTCATTCATACCCAGCATTTTGCGAATTACACTTCTAATAAGTTCGCTGTCGAAATTATCCAACATTTTTGCTCTTCCTTGTGATTTTGTATATTTGGAACATTGACGGTCACGTGCTTGAATCCAGCGATTAAATGACCGTTTAGATAAATCCAAAATGTGTCTTGTCCTATTCTCAGGGTTTTCTAAAGAATGAAATAATCTTCTTCGTTTAGCCTCTTTGCAAAAATAGTCATAAATTTTTATTGCGATGTTTTGTAAACTGCAGAATTTCATTTTAAGACTCATGATAAATGTTATTGTTCCACGTTACGCCGCTGAATTAACGGAAATGGAACACACAATGTCTCGTGTTTACTACAAGTGTCTAGTTGTGTCAGACAACTCACGCGGAAAGCGTGAAAAATCGTAAATTTGAGCGTGTATAGATTTGTAATCGCTATTTTTAACTTAAATACTGTAAACACTAAGTTTTGACTACATCAATGGGTCGTTATAAATTTATATAAATCAAATAAGCAATAATAATAACCAAATGTTTGTTTTTAATGAAATTAATTCCCTGTTGGGTTCTAATCATTATAACTATACATGCAAATTTTGAAAAAATTACAAAAAGCGGTTTAAAAGATATTGATTTTTAAAGTTGGGCACGACTTATGAAACAAGCTATAGTGCTAAAGATAACATAGTGAAACTTGGAAAAGCCTTAGATCATGGCAATGAAGCGATGACACTAGTAACTGAAACGGTTAGGTGTGTTGAGTGTAGCAATCATCATCATCTTTGAGTGCCGTCTCCGCAACGAAGGTTGGCTACCATGGAGCGCCATTCTGCTCTGTCACGTGCTTTGATGGTGCAGGTTGTCATAGGCTGATTGTCCATCTTTTGGTGTTACTCGTCCATATTAGTCTTGGTCTGCCTCTGCCTCTTTTACCTTGTATTTTCCCCTACAGGATTACTTTTAGTAGGCTGTTGTGTCTTTTAGCATGGCCCAACAATCGCATTTGTCTTGTTTGAATTGTGTTTAGTAGTTCTCTTTTCATTTTTAGTTGTTTTAAGACTTCATCGTTTGTTTTCTTTTCCTTCCATACCTATACTTCTATATATCCACATTTCAAAGGCTTCAATTCTCTTGTATGTTTTCTTGTCTAATGTCCATGTTTCTGCACCATATAGTAATATTGAGAAGATGTAACATTTTGCTATTCTTAGTTTTAGCCCTGGTGTTATTTGTTTTGATGTTAGTATGTTCTTCATGACATTAAAATTACTTTTTGCCATTCCTATTCTTTTGTTTATTTCAGTTGTACATTTTCCATCACTGGTTATAGTATGTCCAAGGTACTTGAAGTTCTGAACTGTCTCCAGGTCTATTCCTTCTATTTTGATATCCACTTGTGGATTTTGAGTATTTTCTTTGTTTATGATCATAGTTTGTCTTTTTGATATTTTATTCTAGTCCATATTTTTTTTCTTGTCATGTTTATTTCATTAAGTAATTGTTGTAGGTCTTTAGGATTTTCTGCTAGTAGTGTAGCAATCATCACCATGTGCCATACCGGTTGGCGTAGGTGATCATGTCCCTCCCAAATCTTCTATCTACAGTGCATCGTATCAGTTCTGTTGTTGACTGTTTTCCATGCCATGACAACAAGCTATCCAGTATTTTCTCTCTTGTCGTCCGCGATCTCTCTTTCCTTTTATTTTGCCAGTTGTAACCAAGTATTCCAACTTTCCTCTTCTCATGATGTGCCCAAAAAATGTTGATTGCTTCTTTCTGATGTTTTTTAAGATCTCCCTTTTGTGTTGGCCTCTTTGAGAACTTCCTCATTGGTCTTTTTAGCTGTCCAGGGAATTTTCAACATTCTTCTGAGAAATCCCATCTCTGTGGCCTCTAATCGTCTTTTCATTTGTTTGTCTGCTGTCCATGATTCGCCTCCATAGGTCAGAATTGGTTCTATATTGCACCGATGAACTCTCTTTCTCATTTATATTGACATAGATGTGTTGCATAAGATATTTTTCATTTTCTGAAATGATATTTTGTCCTGAGCTATTCTGCTTTTTATTTCTGTGGTGCATCTCCCATCTGATGTTATTATTGTTCCCAAGTATTTGAAACGTTGCACTTGTTTCAGATTTGTCTCTTTTATTTTTATGCTGCATGATGGTGATGATTGTTACTTCGATATAACCATTACTTCTGTTTTCTTGCTATTCAGACTGAGACCTTTCTTGTTGCTTTCTTTTACTATTATGTCTGTCATTTCTTGTAGTTCGTTCTCTGTCTCTGCTATTAAGACTGTGTCATCCGCATATCGCAAATTATTTATGTTGTGACCGTTGACTTCAATTCCTTTTTTGTCTACTATTGATCTCATAATATATTCGCTGTGAAGTGAAAACAAATCCGGTGACAGAACACAGCCTTGTCTTACTCCTTGTTTTATATATTGGGATTGTCCTGTTTGGTTGTTAATTCGTATAGCTGCTGTTTGTTGTAAGTACGTGTATTTTATCATTCGCAGATCCTTGCCATCAATGTTTAATTTCTCCAGCATATTGATTATTTCCACATGCTTTACTTTGTCAAATGCTTTCGTGTAGTCTATAAAGCACATATATAGATCTTTCTTTACCTCTATAGATCTTTCTATCAATGTTCTTAAGATGTATATTGTATTATTGGTGCCCTTTCCTTCCACAAATCCACATTGTTCCTCACCTATTTCTGGTTTTATTTTGTTCCTTACACATCTCATGATTATTTTTAGTAATATTTTAGTCATATGGCTCATGAGACTAATAGTGCGATCGTCTTCACAATCAGTGGCTCCTGACTTCTTCAGTATGGCTACAAAGATAGATTTCAGTAGATCTTCGGGTATGTGTCCAGTGTTATATATGTCATTGAGTAATTTTGTTATGACTTGTACTCCCAGCTCTCCTAATGCATTTATCTTTTCGATTGTTATATTGTCAGGACATGGAGCTTTGCCTCTTTTCATGTGTTGAATTGCATCCCACACTTCACTCTGCATTATTGGTGGTCCTGTGTCTTCATTTGAATTGTTTAATTCTGGTCTTTCATCATCATAGAGTTGACTGATATATTCTGTCCATCTTTCCATTGTCTTCTCCTGTCCCATTATTATATTTCCTTCCTGTGATTTCACACATCCTGAAACTTTGACTTCTTTTCTTCCTGTTAATTCATTTAACTGATTGTGCATAAATTTTGATTTTTTACCTGGTGGACAGGCTGCAGGAACCATTAAAGGCTATGTCTGAAAAGTGTTCATTGTTGCAGTTTCCTCATATTCCAAGTCCGGCTTGTTGCAGGAGCTGCTGAGTTAAGTGCTCTGTGCACACCGTGAGCTGTGCGTTTCATCAATTTTAATCGTGTTTCAATATTCCGATTTTCGACATTGATAATATCGTAAGACAGGGAAGAGATGGTTTTGTTAACTTTCTGTGCAGTTTCGCCTTATGTCTTTTGGCGTGTGCTGAGACTGCTATGATGGGGACTACAGATACCTTTCTTTTTTTGGGAGATGAGATAGTAATTCGGATGATTCTTCTGGAAGGGGCGGTTGAGCAATTATGGATTTTAATTCGTTTGCAGTGATACCGGGTCCTACCATAACCATATTAACCTTTAGGTATACAGAAGAAGATGAAGAAAAAAGAATGGGAAGCCGTGTGTACATATGAAGACAGATTGGTTAGTTTAGCGGAAAGAACATTTGCGCGGTGTCAGGTGTAAGGAATGAGGATAACCAGTTGCAGATAACTATTTTTTTTGAAAGGTTAAACAACAGAGGGTTAAGGTTGTATTTGCTTAGAAAGGAGCTGAAGACAATCAATTAAACATTAGATTTAGACATTTAAGAAAAAAAAACCAATTGAAAAGATGTGCGGTTGAAGATAACCCAAACATTCAAAGGTACACAAGACCTGAAGGAACCAGGAATATAGGTATAACAAAAGAAATGAGTCACTCACCAAATGGAGATAGATTAAGATAAACATGTTCAGAATAGAAGGGATAGAGAAGTAGAACACATATCAATGGAAATAGATCATGCTAGACACAGTTGGGATAGAAGATTATTTGGAAGTCCACATCAAAGAATAGGATTCGTAGCGAACAATAGATGTTTTAATTGCGGTAAACTTGGTCATATTGCTCTAAAATTGCTGATAAGAATATACTTAAACAATCTGAGAGATCATAGATCACTAAGAGATAATAGAACTGAGGTGAGTCATAGATTCAGACAGGGAAACTAATACCTCGATCTTGGACTCAGACCCGGAAGAGTGAGAGAAGTTATGATTTTCCTGACAGTAAACATATGAAGGGAGACCCAAGTTCGTAAAGATAGACATAAGTTGAGAGCATTAGGTGACACTGGAGCCAGAGTAAGTGTGATTAAAGAATTCACATATAGACAAGTAAGAAAGAAATACAAGTTGCTGAGCATGACAAATAATTTAGAGTCAGTAAGTGGAAGATCAGTAGAGGCGACAGACACTACAATATTAATCATAGATCTTGGAGAAAATAGGGTGATTTTGTTCACTTTGGACCAAAGTCCCCTAACATTAATAGATAGACATATAAGATCAGTAGAGGCGATAGACACTACAATATTAATCATAGATCTTGGAGAAAATAGGGTGATTTTGTTCACTTTGGACCAAAGTCCCCTAACATTAATAGATAGACATATAAGATCAGTAGAGGCGATAGACACTACAATATTAATCATAACCATCTTGGAGAAAATAGGGTGATTTTGTTCACTTTGGACCAAAGTCCCCTAACATTAATAGATAGACATATAAGATCTGTAGAGGCGATAGACACTACAATATTAATCATAACCATCTTGGAGAAAATAGGGTGATTTTGTTCACTTTGGACCAAAGTCCCCTAACATTAATAGATAGACATATAAGATCAGTAGAGGCGATAGACACTACAATATTAATCATAACCATCTTGGAGAAAATAGGGTGATTTTGTTCACTTTGGACCAAAGTCCCCTAACATGAATAGATAGACATATAAGATCAGCCGTTTTTATAGTAAGCAGATTATTAAGATAATACAAACTTCTTATGAATGTGTACATGTTATTTTAAAACAATCAATTATTGAAACAATTCTTGGTTCTGAAACTTGCTTGGCTCTCATCTTGTGTTCAAATAAACAAAATCATCTAATACCATGCCTGTTGGCGTAGATGATCATGTCTCTCCACAACTTTCGATCTCGACAGTTATTTATCTTTTCTGTTGATCTTCTGTCAAGCTGTCTGGTATCTTTTCTCTTTGTTTCCCCTCTATCTCTTCATCCCTCAATTTTCCCAGTTGGAACAATATATATTCCATCTGTTCCCTTCTCATTACATGGACAACAAATAATGATTGTTTCTTCTAATATTGGATAGTAGCTCTCTTCTTGGTTTAGCCTCTTTCAGAACGTTTTCTTTGCTCTTCTTAGTTGTCCATGGTATTCACAACATTCTTCTGTAAAACCAAATTTCTAGCCACCAGTGATTTTCTTGTCTGTTGTCCTGTTGTCCATGATTCACATCCATATGTTTAGACTGGCCGTGCATTTAAATAATAAATATAAATAAATACTTCAAATATAAAAATAAAACTTCAGAAATAGATTATAAAGAACAGGACACCAATACTTGTAATAAGAGCAGATGTCACAATTATTCACAGCGGCCAGCGATCACACATCTTGCTCCGCCAGTCACACACCATATCACAGAATTCATGTCTCTACTGGATAATCTCGCATGTGTATCTGCGATTTTGTGCCATGTTTAAAGACACAACAGCCTACTAAAAGTAATCCTGGTGGAGAAAATACGAGGTAAAAGAGGCAGAGACAGACAAAGACTAATGTGGACGAGTAACATCAAAAGATTAGGACTATGAACAAACTTTGGCAAACTAGAAACCTACGGGGTAGCTGGACAACTACTAGATAATATAATGGCATTATATAACAACAGTCAAAGTGCCGTTAGAACATTGGAAGGTCTGTCAGAATGGTTTCAGGTTATAACAGGAGTAAGACAATGATACGTCCTCTCACCTCTCCTGTTCATCATATATATGGACAAAATAAATCAGGAAACGACCAACAATAAGGAAAAATCAAATAATAACATAGAGGTAGAAAACTCCAACATCAACGAGCTACTCTTCGCAGATGACCAATGCCTAATATATGAGGATGAAAACCTGCTACAACAGCATTTAACATCTCTAGATAAAAGCTGTACAAACTACAGTATGAAAATTAACACAGCAAAAACAGAGGCTTTAAGAATAAGCAAATTAAGACACCCATTAAACATTAAGATAAAAGATAAAGAAATAAAACAGGTAGAAGACTTTAAGTATTTAGGCACAATGTTCACAGAAGATGGAAAACTAGACAGAGAAATTGACATGAGAATACAAAAATCAAATGCCGTCACATACCAGCTTTCACCATTGCTAAGACATCCAAACATTTCTATGCCAGCTAAACAACAAATGATAAATAGCATTTTCATACCAACTTTGTTCTATGAAAGTCAAACATGGACCCTTTCTAAATCCCATTTAAGAAAGATCAATACATGTGAGATGCGATGCTTGAGAAAAGTAACAAACCACACAAGAAGAGATAGAATACCAAATGAAACTATAAGAAAAATAGTAGGAACTAAACCTTGCCAAGAATATATACAACAACAACAACAACTTAAATGGTTTGGCCACCTGGTCAGAATGAATCCTTATCAATCACCATCAAGGGCGTTCTTCTCGAGAATGCATGGAAAAAGACCAAGAGGAAGACCCAGAAGAAGATGGATAGATGCAGTGACAGAGACATGTAACAACAAAGGAAAATCACTAATTCAGACAGTTCGAGCAGCTCAAGATCGACAAATGATATAAACCCCGACACCTTTTAGGTATCAGTGAAAAGAGAAAAGAACAACAACATCAAAAGATGGACAAACCAGGCTATGGCAACCTGCACTATCAAAGCAAGACACAGAGCAGAATGTCGCTCCATGATAGCCAACCTTCGATGCGGAGATGGCACTCGACGATGATGATGAACTGATCACGAACTTAAAATAGCAAGTTATCTTGAAAACTCAAGACAAAGCATGCTCAAGTTGTGACAAGTCAAATTGATGTCAACAATAAGTTCACAACTAAAGAATTCAAGTTACTTCAGCGCGTCGTATCACGAGAAACTCCCGAATATTGTAAGACAACAGAGCACGTTTAACATTGAAATCATCAATTGTCAATTAGCGTACGACAAATCCAGGTTAACTAAGGTACAGCGTGACATTGTGAGATCGTCGAACTTAAAACGTAGTGTCTGGAGAGACAGTGTGCAATCACGTGACCGTGTGAGTGTAACCTACTTCGGGTTTAAGAAACATAAACAGCGCGTGTGTTCTTTAATTTTCTAAGGATTATTAAGTATGAATTACTGACTTCTCTTCTACCTTTTAGCTCCCAGTGGAGCATAGGTCTTCAACAAACACTTTCCAAGTCGTTCTGTTTTTTGCAATTCTTTTAAGATCATTCCATGTCTTCCCCATCATCTTCATCTCTGCTTCAATCTGTCTTCTCCAAGAATTCCTTGGTCTTCCTCTTTGTCTTTTCCCCTGGGGATTCCAAAAAAGGGCCTGTTGTGTAATACTCTCAGTTGGTTTCCGTAGTGTGTGTCCTATCCATCGCCATCGTCTTCGCTGTATTTCTTTATCCACTGGTATTTGACCGGTACATTTCCATAATTCCACGTTTGTGACTTTGTCCTGCCATTTCCATCCCTTTATTCTGCGCAAGCATCCATTAATGAAAGTCTGTACCTTCGTGATTGTCAATTTTGTTATTCTCCATGTTTCACAGCCATATAATAGAACCGACTTAACATTGGAGTTGAAAATTTGTATTTTTGTATTTAGCCTAATTTCTTTGGATTTCCATATGTTTCCCAGTGCAATGAAAGCTCCTCTTGCTTTTGATATCCTTATTTTGGTATCGTTTTCTGTTCCTCCCTCTTTATCTATATTACTGCCCAGATATATATAAGATTGTACGTCTAGTAGAGGTATTTCTCCTAGTTTTATTTGGTTATTGCCAACTGCATTAATTCTCATAATGTTGGTCTTATCTCTATTAATCTTTAGTCCTAGCTGTTGTGATCTCTCATCTAATATACTCATTTTATCTTGCATCTGTTGGTGGCTGTGTGATAGGAGAGCTATGTCATCAGCAAAGTCTAAATCATCAAGTTGTTTGGTCAGTGACCACTGGACCCCATTTCTGTTGTTTTGAGTTATTTTCATAATCCAATCTATGGCCAGTAGAAAGAGAAATGGAGACAGAAGGCATCCTTGCCTTACTCCTGTTCTTATTTCAAATGCTTCTGTAAGCTGTCCTTCATGCACCACACTACATTTTGTTCCTTCATACATTGTTTTTATCAGGTTAATAAACTTTATGGGGATTCCATAATGACTCAGCAACTTCCAAAGCATTCTTCTGTCTAAACTATCAAATGCCTTTTCGTAATCTATGAATCCAATATAAAGTGGGGATTTTAGTTCTAAACTTTGTTCAACTATTATACGTAGAGTAGTTATTTGATCAGCACATGATCTGTTCTTCCTAAAACCTGCTTGTTCATCTCTCAAGTGTTTCTCTATAGCCTCTTTTAGTCTCTCCAGAATGATTCTGCCTAATATTTTTCCTGGCACTGATAGTAGCATAATTCCCCTATAATTTGTGCACTCCTGTAAACTTCCTTTCTTTGGTAGTTTGATCATATAACCTTCTCTCCAGTCTTTAGGTATTTCTTCCCTCTCCCAAATTTTATCCAATAGATTATGTAACATCTTGGTAGAGGTGATAATATCTGCTTTGATGGCTTCCGAAGGAATTTCATCTGGTCCTGTGGCTTTACCATCTTTTAACAGTTTGATGGCTTTCATTATTTCTTCTTTGCTTGGTTTTCCGCAGTTAACGTGTAATTCTTCTTCTGCTGGTAGTATATCTGGAGGATTATTTGAGCCAGGTCTGTTCAAAAGTTCTTCAAAGTGCTCCTTCCATCTCTCCATTTGTTCCTTTATATTACTAAGCAGATTTCCTTTCTTATCTTTGATAAAGGCGTTGATCTGTTTGTATTTTCCACCTAATTTCTTTGTGCTGTTGTACAGTTCTTTCATATTCCCTTTATTTGCTGCTTCTTCTGCCTCTTTAGCTAATTCATCTATATATTTCCTCTTATCCCTTTTAATGCATCTTCTCACTTCTTTGTTCACCTCTGTGTAAGCTTCCCGTGTCTTGGCTTTATTACTTCTTGTTTTGCTTTTATTTATGTCTGCTTTCTTGTTCTTTCTTTCTTTAATTTTATCCAGGGTCTCTGCTGTCATCCATGCCTTATTCTGGCGTTCTCTTTTCCCCAGTGTTTCTTCGCATGTCTCTTTCCATATATTTTTTACCTGTTTCCAATGATCTTCTATATTTATTGTATTTTCTAGTTGTTGGAGGACTTGGTATTTGTTTGATATTGTGACTGCGAATTTATCTTTAATTCCTTGTTCTTTAAGAAACCCTACATTGAAATACGTTCTGCCCTTATTCGTTGTAGTATACCTTTTTAATTTAATTTTAAGTTTGGCTAACAGAAGATGATGATCAGAAGCTATATCTGCCCCTCTATATACTTTTACATCCTGTAAGGATGACTTAAACTTATTATTAATACATATGTGATCAATTTGATTTTCCGTTCTATGATCTGGTGACACCCATGTAGCTTTGTGTAATCCTGGTGGAGAAAATACAAGGTAAAAGAGACAGAGACAGACCAAGACTAATATGGACGAGTAACATCAAAAGATTAGGACTAGGAACAAACTTTGGCAAACTAGAAACCTACGGGGTAGCAGGACAACTACTAGATAATATAATGGCATTATATAACAACAGTCAAAGTGCCGTTAGAACATTGGAAGGTCTGTCAGAATGGTTTCAGGTTATAACAGGAGTAAGACAATGATGCGTCCTCTCACCTCTCCTGTTCATCATATATATGGACAAAATAAATCAGGAAACGACCAACAATAAGGAAAAATCAAATAATAACATAGAGGTAGAAAACTCCAACATCAACGAGCTACTCTTCGCAGATGACCAATGCCTAATATATGAGGATGAAAACCTGCTACAACAGCATTTAACATCTCTAGATAAAAGCTGCACAAACTACAGTATGAAAATTAACACAGCAAAAACAGAGGCTTTAAGAATAAGCAAATTAAGACACCCATTAAACATTAAGATAAAAGATAAAGAAATAAAACAGGTAGAAGACTTTAAGTATTTAGGCACAATGTTCACAGAAGATGGAAAACTAGACAGAGAAATTGACATGAGAATACAAAAAGCAGGGTGTCCGGTTAGCGCAATCGATAGGCGGTTGGCTTACCACGGCAACAGCCGGGGTTCGTTCCCTGGCGAGGACACCTGGGTTTTACTAATTCCCTAAAAATTAGTGGGAGCCGCGATAGCTCAGTGGTTAGTGAACTGGACTACTACGGACAAGGGGTAGGGTTCGATCCCAACCGACGGCTCCGAGTTCACCCAGCCTTAAATGGGTACCGGATTTTTTCTGGGAAAGTAAAGCAGCACGGGCGTAATACCGACCACATTACCCCAAAAATCATGTGCTGAAGGTCTGTAAAATATAGGGTCACTAACACCATATTTCCCTATACGCCACTTGGCGTGACGGGGGTACTTTATATATTATTATATACAAAAAGCAAATGCCGTCACATACCAGCTTTCACCATTGCTAAGACATCCAAACATTTCTATGCCAGCTAAACAACAAATGATAAATAGCATTTTCATACCAACTTTGTTCTATGAAAGTCAAACATGGACCCTTTCTAAATCCCATTTAAGAAAGATCAATACATGTGAGATGCGATGCTTGAGAAAAGTAACAAACCACACAAGAAGAGATAGAATACCAAATGAAACTATAAGAAAAATAGTAGGAACTAAACCTTGCCAAGAATATATACAACAACAACAACAACTTAAATGGTTTGGCCACCTGGTCAGAATGAATCCTTATCAATCACCATCAAGGGCGTTCTTCTCGAGAATGCATGGAAAAAGACCAAGAGGAAGACCCAGAAGAAGATGGATAGATGCAGTGACAGAGACATGTAACAACAAAGGAAAATCACTAATTCAGACAGTTCGAGCAGCTCAAGATCGACAAATGATATAAACCCCGACACCTTTTAGGTATCAGTGAAAAGAGAAAAGAACAACAACATCAAAAGATGGACAAACCAGGCTATGGCAACCTGCACTATCAAAGCAAGACACAGAGCAGAATGTCGCTCCATGATAGCCAACCTTCGATGCGGAGATGGCACTCGACGATGATGATGAACTGATCACGAACTTAAAATAGCAAGTTATCTTGAAAACTCAAGACAAAGCATGCTCAAGTTGTGACAAGTCAAATTGATGTCAACAATAAGTTCACAACTAAAGAATTCAAGTTACTTCAGCGCGTCGTATCACGAGAAACTCCCGAATATTGTAAGACAACAGAGCACGTTTAACATTGAAATCATCAATTGTCAATTAGCGTACGACAAATCCAGGTTAACTAAGGTACAGCGTGACATTGTGAGATCGTCGAACTTAAAACGTAGTGTCTGGAGAGACAGTGTGCAATCACGTGACCGTGTGAGTGTAACCTACTTCGGGTTTAAGAAACATAAACAGCGCGTGTGTTCTTTAATTTTCTAAGGATTATTAAGTATGAATTACTGACTTAGTTCATGATATTTATGAACTGATTGATTGTCCTTTTTAATTGATTGTTGAAATGGAACTCAATGACTTGTTATTGTTTGCTAGAATACACGCGTTATAAAATTGTATTTAATTGAAATATATTTTCACGTTACAAAAATGAATTGAAATTTGTCCAGAGCAAGTAATATAAACTTTGTTTTCCTTCCAGAGAGACGAATCAAGACCTTTGTATTATGAATTGAATATATGTTGTTCAATTATATTAAATTATCAATCGCTTCATGCATATTGTGGCAGAACACAAAAGGCAAATCTTAATTGCATAATTATATACAAATGAAATGGAACAAATTCTTGCACATATAGAATCAGGAGTTAGATATTAGCAGATAATAGAAAAATTTTTTACAGCCGTGTCAATCGATCGAAGTGAGAAATTGTATTAGTGCTAAAGATAACATAGTAAAACATGGCAACAACCTTAGATCCTGCTAATGAAATGATGCGATTATCAACTGAAATGGTAATTGCATTGAAGATAGCAATGAACTATCAAAATGTTAGCAATCGGACTGCCACGTTCAAAGGAGAACCATCGAAATTTAGGGAATGGATAGAAAATATAGACAAAATTAGCTCACTTAACGAAAAATAAACAATTAAGGAATATAGCATTTCAGACCAGTTCAGATGAAGTGTCTGCGTTCATAAGAAGAAGGTTAGAGTCAGTACCCGTGGAAACGTGGGCGAGTGCGAAACAAATATGAACATTTGAGGTATGCAGAAGAAAGAAGTCCACAAGATTTATGTGTAAAATTACACACAATGAAGCAAAGAGAAGGGGACGCCTTGTGTGCGTATGGAGACAAATTGATTATTGGTCGTTTCAAATCTAAATGTTCACGATTAACATGAAATATCTCCTCTTTCCCTGCACTTACAAACTTAATTTTTTGCATCTGGTCTTGTTTTTCCAAGGTCCCACCGATTTCACAAAATTTAATGATGTAGGAAGTATGCTTCATCATGAAGCAGCACTTTCCTTTGATCTCAGTGAATTTACGGATCTTTTTGCTCCTGGAGAAAATAATTTACCGTACATTAATGGAAATCAGCTTCTCGGCATAGGCGTCTCTACACAACTTGAAAGTTGGAGGCGTTTATCAACTGTTTACTTTCTATTGTTTACTTTCTTTAAAATACTATGAGAATGTCAATGTTATAGCCTTTACAGACGGTCTAAAACAAATCAGCGTATAAACAGTTCCATTAATGAAAACTATTTAAACAATATACAACAAAGAATACATTTAAAAAAATTAATTATCCGTTGCGAGCGATAACGAGCATGACATATCAAGCAAAGTTATTGTTTATGGGTACGCATGTGACTAAAGAGTCCGATGTAAGCACGGGATCCTCTTCACTGTAAAGAGCTACATTGTTCGTTTTATGTCTTTCCATGTGACTTTCATTATTTTACGTAAACAAGACATATGAAAGTGATTTAGTTTCTTTGCATGCCTGCAGCACACATATCAAGAATCTTTACATTTTCAAAACGTTATCAACTTTAGCTAAAGATTGATCATGCGGACATATAAAAACGTCCATTATTATTTCATTTATTCTGAATCAGAGGAGTCTAACATATTGATTACTAATCTGGGCTGAACGAACGATAGTCCATCTTTTTTCCAATAGTCATTTTCTTCTTTTAAGACATGATCTTCACATTTGCACCAAAAATCTTTGTCAATCTGTGATAGAGCAGCATATGTCAGTCCTTTTATATCGCATAGTTTAAAAGTTGTATTCTCAGCTGCCACCTGCCCTTTAATTTTTGCCCAAACGAGTTCAATGGGTTTAATTGTGGATGATAAGGGGGCAGTCTCAAGCACGTATGACCATGCTGTTGAATGATTTTGTCTATTTGGAATACTTTGGTCTTTTGCGATTTCTTAACAAGTGACAGTAATTCAGGTTTCAAAAATCCCTCGTTAAATGGAATTCCTTCCTTTCTTAGCCAAATCTTTATAACATCTTTTGTACTGGTAGATGTAGGAATTTTGTCTTCTTCTGCCACAGCGTTGTGGTACGACGCGTTGTCCATTACCAGACAGGATGGTCTGTCTAGAATTGGAAGAAGAGTATTTTCAATCCACTGTATGTCTGTGTTAGTCACATCTCACATCTTTGTGTGTCCGTGTCTGTGTTAGTCACATCTCACATCTTTGTGTGTGTATGTCTGTGTTAGTCACATCTCACATCTTTGTGTGTCCGTGTCTGTGTTAGTCACCTCTAGTGACTCGGGCAGATGGTGCTCGTAAACCTGGGAGGGCCGACCATCTAAGGGCAGAATCCCCCTACAGAAAAGATCATCTGCTGCCTTGCAGGAAGATTGGGGACAATCAAAGGCTAGGGAAAGCAAACCCGAATAAAATGCTGGCTGAAATCGGATGCACTGGGCCACTGGCGCAGAACACAGTGCAACGTATTAACGGGTGTTCAGTCAGAGTGGATCTGACAGACTCTAATTGTGATGTTCTGTCTGTGGGGGCGATCAACACACTTAGCCTGACAGCTGACTTCATATGAGAGTCTGGAATCCTTATTCTGACTGAGTCCTGAACGCAGAGAGAGAGAGAGAGAGAGAGAGAGAATCCACTCTCTAAATATATGGCCATTCATCTCGGTGTGATAGTCCCTGTTGTCAGTATAATTAGAGGTGAATATAAGTTCTGCATTTTTCACCAACCCTTCTTTTCGGCTGCCTGCATGTGCCATTATAATACGCTGTCCTTTTCCAGTGGGTACACATCTTTTAATACTTCCATCTGATAACTGCCATTCCTTGGCACTTGTGTGGTGAGAATTTATCCAAGATTCATCTAGAAATACAATATCATAACCTTGGTTACGCATTTCCCGTACTTCACGTAAATATTTACTCCTCATAGAAACTAAGTGCGGCTTCTCGCAGATGACATTTCTACCACTATCGTACTTTCTAAACGTAAAACCGATGCTTCTAACAGTTCTCCATAATGTTGTTTTCGACACAACAATGTCATTTTCTGCTCTCAGTCGAATTTTCAGTTTTCTTAAAGTCACAGTTTCTTTGGAATCGAACATTTTACAAATTGCTCTTCTAATCACTTCCTTGTCAAAACTATCTACTACTTTCTTTCTTCCTAGCGTCCTAGTCTTGATTGAACTGGACACTCCGTTAGCTTTAAGCACTTGTTTGAAAAAGCGTTTGCTTATACCCAATGCGTTAATAGTTCTCTTTTCTGGCTTTGAGATGCTTCGATACAGTTTTCCACGCTTAGCTTCTATGCAAAAATATTTATACACCTTTATTGCCACTGATTGCAATGTAAGGAACTTTACTTTTATACCCATTGACTAACAGATCACAAATTTAACGAAATTACCCAATAATTAGGATACGCCGTTGCACATAAATCACAACAAAACGACAGGAAATGGGATGCACCGGATATAAAATTATAACTTTGACGCGTTTTATGTGTTTTTTAGTGCTTAAAACAGGGAAATTGGCGCGCATTACGTTCAAGATAAGTCCGTGGGTGCTCACTCATATGAAGCGGTAATTCCTCCAAATATATGGTTTGACCAAAATGCCTTAAATTTGTATACTTCAAATAAAGAATATTTAAAACTATACGTTTGTTGGTGAGGAAATGAATGTACTTCTTGGGACCAAAAAATCACAAGACCATATGCAAAATTTCAGCATTATCAATCAATTGGTTGCAGAGATATGGAATTTTAAACACCTTCAAAATATTTTGAAACGACCAATAGTTTAGCGGAAAGAGCATTTGCGCGGTGTCAGATGAAAAGAATGAGGATATCCAGATGCAGATAATAACTATTTTTATTGAAGAGTTAAAGAACAGGAGGTTAAGATTGTATTTGCTTACAAAGGAGCTGAAGACAATCAATAAAACTTTGGATTTACCAATTAAAGAAGAAAACCATTTGAAGAGATGTACGATTGAAGACAATCCAAACATTCCAAGGTGCACAAGACATGAGGAAACCAGGAATATAGATCCAACAAGAGAATTGAGTCACCCACCATTCGGGATAGATTAAGACAGACATGAGATAACCTGGAATATAGGTCCAACAAGAGAATTGAGTCACCCACCATTAGGGATAGATTAAGACAGACATGAGATAACCAGGAATATAGATCCAACAAGAGAATTGAGTCACCCACCATTAGGGATAGATTAAGACAGACATGAGATAACCTGGAATATAGGTCCAACAAGAGAATTGAGTCACCCACCATTAGGGATAGATTAAGACAGACATGAGATAACCAGGAATATAGATCCAACAAGAGAATTGAGTCACCCACCATTAGGGATAGATTAAGACAGACATGAGATAACCTGGAATATAGGTCCAACAAGAGAATTGAGCCACCCACCAATGGGGATAAATTAAGACCAGACATGTTCAGAATAGAAGGGATAGAGAAGTAGAACATATAGCAATGGAAATAGATCAAGCTAGACACAGTTGGGATAAAAGAAGAGTTAGAAGACCACAGTAAAGAATAGAATGATTCGTAGAGAACAAGAGATGTTTTAAATGCGGTAAACTTGGTCATATTGCTGGAAATTGTAGACAAGAGTATAGCGGAAACAATCGAAGAGATCGTAGATCACCATATAATAGAACTAAGGTGAGCCATAGATTCAAACAGGAAAACTAACACCTCGTTCTTGGACTCAGGCCCCAAAGAGTGAGAGAAATTTTGATTGGCCTGACAGTAAAATATGAAAGGAAACCCAAGTTCGTGTATTGTTAAGATAGACAGACATACGTTTAGAGCATTAATTTACACAGGAGCCGAAATATGTGTGATTAAAGAATCCGCATATAGACAAGTAAGAAAGAAATACAAATTGAGGCACAAATAATTTGGAGTCAGAAAGTTGACGATCAGTACAGGTGATATCTATCTGTCTGTCTGTCTGTCTGTCTGTCTGTCTGCCTGCCTGTCTGTCTGCCTATCCGTCTGCCGGCCTGCCTGCCTATCCGTCCGTCTGCCTGCCTGCCTGCCTTTCTATCCGTCTGCCTGCCTGCCTGCCCGTCTGCCTGCCTGCCTGCCTGATCTATCCGTCTGCCTGCCTGCCTGCCTGATCTATCCGTCTGCCTGCCTGATCTATCCGTCTGCCTGCCTGCCTGCCTGATCTATCCGTCTGCCTGCCTGCCTGCCTGATCTATCCGTCTGCCTGCCTGCCTGCCTGATATATCCGTCTGCCTGCCTGCCTGCCTGCCTGATCTATCCGTCTGCCTGCCTGATCTATCCGTCTGCCTGCCTGCCTGCCTGATCTATCCCTCTGCCTGCCTGCCTGCCTGATCTATCTGTCTGCCTGCCTGCCTGCCTGATCTATCTGTCTGCCTTCCTGCCTGCCTGATCTATCCGTCTGCCTGCCTGATCTATCTATCTATTGACCTTTCAAGCCGTAGCAGGCCCATAGAGCATAGATCCAGATAATCTTTCTCTTATCTAAATTTTATTCTAGCAGTTTTCAATTCTTATAAAGATATTTGATCAAATCTCGCCATTTGTTCTGTGCAAGCAACTCTATCTCACTGAGGGAGCCGACTCCTGTTTCTCTTGCCTCTCTGAACAATGTTCTTCTCAGTGTCTCTCTGGGTCTGCCACTTTTCTTCTTACCTGTTGTTTCCCACATGAGGGCTTGCTTTGTTATTCGGATATTATCTCTCCTATTTACATGTCTAACATATGACCATCGTCTATTCTTGATTACTGATTAGGTGATAGGCACTACAATATTAAACATACAGCATGGAGGGAGCAAATAGGGTGATTTTGTTCATTTTGGACCCGAGTCCCCTAACATTAATAGATAGACATTTAAGATCAGCCGTTTTTATAGTAAGTAGATTTTTTAGAGGTCCATAAGGGGCATGCCTGGAATAACAATTGGAGGTCATAACATGAATAATCTAAGGTATGCTGATGATACAGTCTTAATCGCTAAGAGTGAAAATGAGTTGCAAGAAATGTTGGACATTATAGTGAAAGAAAGCAAAAATAAAGGACTCAGCCTTACCAGCAAAAAGACAGAAGTAATGGTAACAACAAGAAAAAGACATCATCTCAGTGCAAAATAAAGACAAGTGGAACAATATTAAAACAGGTAAATGAATTTAAATATTTGGGAACTTTGTTAACCTCAGACGGAAGATGTACAAAAGAGGTGAGATGCAGAATGGCTCAGGCAAAAGCAGCTTTCCAAAAAATGAGGAAGATACTATGCAATCCATTTTGACAGTAGAAACAAGAAAAAGAGTTCTTAAATGTTACCTAGAGCCCAATCTTAACATATGGATGCGAATCATGGACAATAGGACAACAGACAAGAAAATCACTGGAGTCTGTAGAAATGTGGTTTTACAGAAGAATGTTGAGAGGACAATGGACAGCTAAGAAGAGTAATTAAGATGTTCTGAGAGAGGTCAAAGCAAAAAGAGAGGTTATTTCCAATATTAGGAAGAAACAATCATCATTTTTTGGCCATGTAATGAGAAGAGAACATCTGGAATATATTGTAACAACTGGAAAAATTGAGGGACGAAGAGATAGAGGGAAGCCAAGAGAAAAAATAACAGACAGCTTAAGAGAATGGCTTGGCAGAAGATCAACAACAGAAATGATAAATAGCTGCCGAGATCGAAAGTTGTGGAGAGACATGATCACCTACGCCAGCAGGCCCGGTACTTGATGATGATGAGATTATTTAGATAAAAACTTACTATTAATATGCATATGTTCATTTAAAACAATAAATTATTTCAACACTTATTGGTTCTGAAACGTGCTTGGTTCTCAGATTGTGTTATTTTGTTCTCTCTGCCAAGGATGGTGATGGTGTTTCTTCTTTGGACTCGCTGGTGTCTATGACGAGCTGGCCAGGTGTGGGCGATGGGCAGCTCCTCTTCAGTGTCAGTTGCTTTCTGTGTCTCGTGGAGCTCCATAGCGAGCTGCTTCGACTTTGGTAAACTTACGCTTTTGTTTCTTGTCAAACGGGGCCACTTTTATCCTACGACCACCGTGAACTTTTCATTGTTGGTGTCTACTTCCTGGTGTCAAGTATCCAGGGACGAAGATAAAACATACACTTGTCAGTCTTGAAATCTTTAGTGACACCAACCACTGTCTTTGAACTGCTTTGATCTACCTGATCAGAAAGCACATGAGTAAAAGGTTGTATTTCGAGCCATGGATTCGCTTTAGTTACTGCCATGATCTTATTGGTCATACTACTTTTGGTTACCCCGAAAGCACCGCTCTCCTCCGCCGGTTTAATGCCACCAATGTCCGCCAGTTTAATGCTACCAATGTCCGCCAGTTTAATGCCACCAATGTCCGCCAGTTTAATGCCACCAATGTCCGCCAGTTTAATGCTACCAATGTCCGTCAGTTTAATGCTACCAATGCCCGCCAGTTTAATGCCACCAATGTCCGCCAGTTTAATGCTACCAATGCCCGCCAGTTTAATGCCACCAATGTCCGCCAGTTTAATGCTACCAATGTCCGCCAGTTTAATGCCACCAATGTCCACCAGTTTAATGCCACCAATGTCCGCCAGTTTAATGCTACCAATGCCCGCCAGTTTAATGCTACCAATGTCCGCCAGTTTAATGCTACCAATGTCCGCCAGTTTAATGCCACCAATGCCCGCCAGTTTAATGCCACCAATGTCCGCCAGTTTAATGCTACCAATGTCCGCCAGTTTAATGCTACCAATGCCCGCCAGTTTAATGCTACCAATGTCCGCCAGTTTAATGCTACCAATGCCCGCCAGTTTAATGCTACCAATGTCCGCCAGTTTAATGCTACCAATGCCCGCCAGTTTAATGCTACCAATGTCCGCCAGTTTAATGCTACCAATGCCCGCCAGTTTAATGCTACCAATGCCCGCCAGTTTAATGCCACCAATGTCCGCCAGTTTAATGCCTCCAATGTCCGCCAGTTTAATGCTACCAATGTCCGCCAGTTTAATGTTACCAATGTCCGCCAGTTTAATGCTACCAATGCCCGCCAGTTTAATGCTACCAATGCCCGCCAGTTTAATGCTACCAATGCCCGCCAGTTTAATGCTACCAATGCCCGCCAGTTTAATGCTACCAATGTCCGCCAGTTTAATGCTACCAATGTCCGCCAGTTTAATGCTACCAATGTCCGCCAGTTTAATGCTACCAATGCCCGCCAGTTTAATGCTACCAATGCCCGCCATGCTACCAATGTCCGCCAGTTTAATGCTACCAATGCCCGCCAGTTTAATGCTACCAATGCCCGCCAGTTTAATGCTACCAATGCCCGCCATGCTTCCAATGTCCGCCAGTTTAATGCTACCAATGCCCGCCATGCTACCAATGTCCGCCATGTTTAATGCTACCAATGTCCACCAGTTTAATGCTACCAATGTCCGCCAGTTTAATGCTACCAATGTCCGCCAGTTTAATGCTACCAATGCCCGCCATGCTACCAATGTCCGCCAGTTTAATGCTACCAATGTCCGCCAGTTTAATGCTACCAATGCCCGCCAGTTTAATGCTACCAATGCCCGCCAGTTTAATGCTACCAATGCCCGCCAGGTTAATGCTTCCAATGTCCGCCAGTTTAATGCTACCAATGCCCGCCAGTTTAATGCTACCAATGTCCGCCAGTTTAATGCTACCAATGTCCGCCAGTTTAATGCTACCAATGTCCGCCAGTTTAATGCTACCAATGTCCGCCAGTTTAATGCTACCAATGCCCGCCATGCTACCAATGTCCGCCAGTTTAATGCTACCAATGTCCGCCAGTTTAATGCTACCAATGTCCGCCAGTTTAATGCTACCAATGATCGCCAGTTTAATGCTACCAATGATCGCCAGTTTAATGCTACCAATGTCCGCCAGTTTAATGCTATCAATGCCCGCCATGCTACCAATGTCCCACAGTTTAATGCTACCAATGTCCGCCAGTTTAATGCTACCAGAGCCCGCCATGCTACCAATGTCCGCCAGTTTAATGCTACCAATGTCCGCCAGTTTAATGCTACCAATGTCCGCCAGGTTAATGCTACCAATGTCCGCCAGTTTAATGCTACCAATGATCGCCAGTTTAATGCTACCAATGTCCGCCAGTTTAATGCTACCAATGCCCGCCAGTTTAATGCCACCAATGCCCGCCATGCTACCAATGTCCGCCAGTTTAATGCCACCAATGTCCGCCAGTTTAATGCTACCAATGCCCGCCAGTTTAATGCCACCAATGCCCGCCATGCTACCAAAGTCCGCCATTTTAATGCTACCAATGCCCGCCATGCTACCAATTTCCGCCAGTTTAATGCCACCAATGCCCGCCATGCTACCAATGTCCGCCAGTTTAATGCCACCAATGCCCGCCATGCTACATTGTCCGCCAGTTTAATGCCACCAATGCCCGCCATGCTACCAATGTCCGCCAGTTTAATGCCACCAATGCCCGCCATGCTACCAATGTCCGCCAGTTTAATGCTACCAATGTCCGCCAGTTTAATGCTACCAATGCCCGCCAGTTTAATGCCACCAATGCCCGCCATGCTACCAATGACCGCCAGTTTAATGCTACCAATGCCCGCCAGTTTAATGCCACCAATGCCCGCCATGCTACCAATGTCCGCCAGTTTAATGCTACCAATGCCCGCCAGTTTAATGCCACCAATGCCCGCCATGCTACCAATGCCCGCCAGTTTAATGCTACCAATGCCCGCCATGCTACCAATGTTCGCCAGTTTAATGCTACCAATGCCCGCCAGTTTATTGCTGCCAATGCCCGCCAGTTTAATGCTACCAATGCCCGCCAGTTTAATGCTACCAATGTCCGCCAGTTTAATGCTACCAATGTCCGCCAGTTTAATGCTACCAATGCCCGCCAGTTTAATGCTACCAATGCCCGCCAGTTTAATGCTACCAATGCCCGCCAGTTTAATGCTACCAATGCCCGCCAGTTTAATGCTACCAATGCCCGCCAGTTTAATGCCACCAATGTCCGCCAGTTTAATGCTACCAATGTCCGCCAGTTTAATGCTACGAATGACCGCCAGTTTAATGCTACCAATGTCCGCCATTTTAATGCTACCAATGTCCGCCAGTTTAATGCTACCAATGCCCGCCAGTTTAATGCTACCAATGTCCGCCAGTTTAATGCTACCAATGTCCGCCAGTTTAATGCCACCAATGTCCGCCAGTTTAATGCTACCAATGCCCGCCAGTTTAATGCTACCAATGTCCGCCAGTTTAATGCTACCAATGTCCGCCAGTTTAATGCTACCAATGTCCGCCAGTTTAATGCTACCAATGTCCGCCAGTTTAATGCTACCAATGTCCGCCAGTTTAATGCTACCAATGCCCGCCAGTTTAATGCTACCAATGTCCGCCAGTTTAATGCTACCAATGTCCGCCAGTTTAATGCTACCAATGTCCGCCAGTTTAATGCTACCAATGCCCGCCATGCTACCAATGCCCGCCAGTTTAATGCTACCAATGTCCGCCAGTTTAATGCTACCAATGCCCGCCAGTTTAATGCTACCAATGTCCGCCAGTTTAATGCCACCAATGCCCGCCATGCTACCAATGTCCGCCAGTTTAATGCTATCAATGCCCGCCATTTTAATGTTACCAATGTCCGCCAGTTTAATGCTACCAATGCCCGCCAGTTTAATGTCACCAATGTCCGTCAGTTTAATGCTACCAATGCCCGCCATGCTACCAATGTCCGCCAGTTTAATGCTACCAATGTCCGCCAGTTTAATGCTACCAATGTCCGCCAGTTTAATGCTACCAATGTCCGCCATGCTACCAATGTCCGCCAGTTTAATGCTACCAATGTCCGCCAGTTTAATGCTACCAATGCCCGCCAGTTTAATGCTACCAATGCCCGCCAGTTTAATGCTACCAATGCCCGCCAGTTTAATGTTACGAATGCCCGCCAGTTTAATGCTACCAATGCCCGCCAGTTTATTGCTACCAATGCCCGCCATGCTACTAATGCCCGCCATGCTACCAATGCCCGCCATGCTACCAATGCCCGCCATGCTACCAATGCCCGCCATGCTACCAATGCCCGCCAGTTTAATGCTACCAATGCCCGCCAGTTTAATGCTACCAATGCCCACCAATTTAATGCTACCAATGCCCGCCAGTTTAATGCTACCAATGCCCGCCAGGTTAATGCCACCAATGCCCGCCAGTTTAATGCTACCAATGCCCGCCAGTTTAATGCCACCAATGCCCGCCAGTTTAATGCTACCAATGCCCGCCAGTTTAATGCTACCAATGCCCGCCAGTTTAATGCTACCAATGTCCGCCAGTTTAATGCCTCCAATGCCCGCAAGTTTAATGCCACCAATGCCCGCCAGTTTAATGATACCAATGTTCGCCAGTTAATGCCACCAATGCCCGCCAGTTCAATGCCACCAATGTCCGCCAGTTTAATGCTACCAATGTCCGCCAGTTTAATGCTACCAATGATCGCCAGTTTAATGCTACCAATGTCCGCCAGTTTAATGCTACCAATGCCCGCCAGTTTAATGCTACCAATGTCCGCCAGTTTAATGCTACCAATGTCCGCCAGTTTAATGCTACCAATGTCCGCCAGTTTAATGCTACCAATGTCCGCCAGTTTAATGCCACCAATGCCCGCCAGTTTAATGCCACCAATGCCCGCGAGTTTAATGCCACCAATGTTCGCCAGTCTAATGCTACCAATGCCCGCCAGTTTAATGCTACCAATGCCCGTCAGTTTAATGCCACCAATGATCGCCAGTTTAATGCTACCAATGTCCGCCAGGTTAATGCTACCAATGTCCGCCAGTTTAATGCCACCAATGTCCGCCAGTTTAATGCCACCAATGATCGCCAGTTTAATGCTACCAATGATCGCCAGTTTAATGCCACCAATGTCCGCCAGTTTAATGCCACCAATGTCCGCCAGTTTAATGCCACCAATGATCGATAGTTTAATGCCACCAATGATCGCCAGTTTAATGCCACCAATGTCCGCCAGTTTAATGCTACCAGTGCCCGCCAGTTTAATGCCACCAATGATCGCCAGTTTAATGCTACCAATGCCCGCCAGTTTAATGCCACCAATGTCCGCCAGTTTAATGCTACCAATGTCCGCCAGTTTAATGCCACCAATGTCCGCCAGTTTAATGCTACCAATGTCCGCCAGTTTAATGCCACCAATGTCCGCCAGTTTAATGCTACCAATGTCCGCCAGTTTAATGCCACCAATGTCCGCCAGTTTAATGCTACCAATGTCCGCCAGTTTAATTCCACCAATGTCCGCCAGTTTAATGCTACCAATGTCCGCCAGTTTATTGCTACCAATGCCCGCCAGTTTAATACCACCAATGCCCACCAGTTTAATGCCACCAATGTCCGCCAGATTAATGCCACCAATGCCCGCCAGTTTAATGCCACAAATGTCCGCCAGTTTAATGCTACCAATGCCCGCCAGTTTAATGCTACCAATGCCCGCCAGTTTAATGCTACTAATGCCCGCCAGTTTAATGCTACCAATGCCCGCAAGTTTAATGCCACCAATGCCCGCCAGTTTAATGCCACCAATGCCCGCCAGTTTAATGCTACCAATGCCCGCCAGTTTAATGCTACTAATGCCCGCCAGTTTAATGCTACCAATGCCCGCAAGTTTAATGCCACCAATGCCCGCCAGTTTAATGCCACCAATTCCCGCCAGTTTAATGCTACCAATGCCAGACAGTTTAATGCCACCAATGTCCGCCAGTTTAATGCTACCAATGCCCGCCAGTTTAATGCTACTAATGCCCGCCAGTTTAATGCTACCAATGCCCGCAAGTTTAATGCCACCAATGCCCGCCAGTTTAATGCTACTAATGCCCGCCAGTTTAATGCTACCAATGCCCGCAAGTTTAATGCCACCAATGCCCGCCAGTTTAATGCCACCAATTCCCGCCAGTTTAATGCTACCAATGCCAGCCAGTTTAATGCCACCAATGCCCGCCAGTTTAATGCCACCAATTCCCGCCAGTTTAATGCCACCAATGCCAGCCAGTTTAATGCCACCAATTCCCGCCAGTTTAATGCTACCAATGCCAGCCAGTTTAATGCCACCAATTCCCGCCAGTTTAATGCTACCAATGCCAGCCAGTTTAATGCTACCAATGTCCGCCAGTTTAATGCCACCAATTCCCGCCAGTTTAATGCTACCCATGCCAGCCAGTTTAATGCTACCAATGCCCGCCAGTTTAATGCTACCAATGCCCGCCAGTTTAATGCCACAAATGTCCGCCAGTTTAATGCTACCAATGCCCGCCAGTTTAATGCTACCAATTCCCGCCAGTTTAATGCTACCAATTCCCGCCAGTTTAATGCTACCAATGTCCGCCAGTTTAATGCCACCAATGTCCGCCAGTTTAATGCTACCAATGTCCGCCAGTTTAATGCCACCAATGTCCGCCAGTTTAATGCCACCAATGTCCGCCAGTTTAATGCTACCAATGTCCGCCAGTTTAATGCTACCAATGTCCGCCAGTTTAATGCCACCAATGTCCGCCAGTTTAATGCTACCAATGTCCGCCAGTTTAATGCCACCAATGTCCGCCAGTTTAATGCTACCAATGTCCGCCAGTTTAATGCTACCAATGCCCGCCAGTTTAATGCCACCAATGCCCGCCAGTTTAATGCCACCAATGCCCGCCAGTTTAATGCCACCAATGCCCGCCGGTTTAATGCCACCAATGCTCGCCGGTTTAATGCCACCAATGCCCGCCGGTTTAATGCCACCAATGCCCGCCATGCTACATTGTCCGCCAGTTTAATGCCACCAATGCCCGCCATGCTACCAATGTCCGCCAGTTTAATGCCACCAATGCCCGCCATGCTACCAATGTCCTCCAATTTAATGCTACCAATGTCCGCCAGTTTAATGCTACCAATGCCCGCCAGTTTAATGCCACCAATGCCCGCCATGCTACCAATGTCCGCCAGTTTAATGCTACCAATGCCCGCCAGTTTAATGCCACCAATGCCCGCCATGCTACCAATGCCCGCCAGTTTAATGCCACCAATGCCCGCCATGCTACCAATGCCCGCCATGCTACCAATGCCCGCCAGTTTAATGCTACCAATGCCCGCCATGCTACCAATGCCCGCCAGTTTAATGCTACCAATGTTCGCCAGTTTAATGCTACCAATGCCCGCCAGTTCAATGCCACCAATGTCCGCCAGTTTAATGCTACCAATGTCCGCCAGTTTAATGCTACCAATGATCGCCAGTTTAATGCCACCAATGTCCGCCAGTTTAATGCTACCAGTGCCCGCCAGTTTAATGCCACCAATGATCGCCAGTTTAATGCTACCAATACCCGCCAGTTTAATGCCACCAATGTCCGCCAGTTTAATGCTACCAATGTCCGCCAGTTTAATGCTACCAATGCCCGCCAGTATAATGCTACCAATGTCCGCCAGTTTAATGCTACCAATGCCCGCCAGTTTAATGCTACCAATGTCCGCCAGTTTAATGCTACAAATGCCCGCCAGTTTATTGCTACCAATTCCGCCATTTTAATTCTACCAATGCCCACCAATTTAATGCTACCAATGCCTGCCAGTTTAATGCTACCAATGCCCGCCAGGTTAATGCCACCAATGCCCGCCAGTTTAATACTACCAATGCCCGCTAGGTTAATGCCACCAATGCCCGCCAGTTTAATGCTACCAATGCCCGCCAGTTTAATGCTACCAATGCCCGCCAGTTTAATGCTACCAATGTCCGCCAGTTTAATGCCACCAATGCCCGCCAGTTTAATGCCACCAATGCCCGCCAGTTTAATGCCACCAATGCCCGCCAGTTTAATACCACCAATGCCCGCCAGTTTAATGCTACCAATGTTCGCCAGGTTAATGCCACCAATGCCCGCCAGTTCAATGCCACCAATGTCCGCCAGTTCAATGCTACCAATGTCCGCCAGTTTAATGCTACCAATGCTCGCCAGTTTAATGCTACCAATGTCCGCCATTTTAATGCTACCAATGTCCGCCAGTTTAATGCTACCAATGTCCGCCAGTTTAATGCTACCAATGTCCGCCAGTTTAATGCTACCAATGTCCGCCAGTTTAATGCTACCAATGTCCGCCAGTTTAATGCCACCAATGCCCGCCAGTTTAATGCCACCAATGCCCGCCAGTTTAATGCTACCAATGTTCGCCAGTCTAATGCTACCAATGCCCGTCAGTTTAATGCCACCAATGATCGCCAGTTTAATGCTACCAATGTCCGCCAGTTTAATGCTACCAATGTCCGCCAGTTTAATGCCACCAATGCCCGCCAGTTTAATGCTACCAATGATCGCCAGTTTAATGCTACCAATGATCGCCAGTTTAATGCTACCAATGTCCGCCAGTTTAATGCCACCAATGTCCGCCAGTTTAATGCCACCAATGATCGATAGTTTAATGCTACCAATGATCGCCAGTTTAATGCCACCAATGTCCGCCAGTTTAATGCTACCAGTGCCCGCCAGTTTAATGCCACCAATGATCGCCAGTTTAATGCTACCAATACCCGCCAGTTTAATGCCACCAATGTCCGCCAGTTTAATGCTACCAATGTCCGCCAGTTTAATGCCACCAATGTCCGCCAGTTTAATGCTACCAATGTCCGCCAGTTTAATGCCACCAATGTCCGCCAGTTTAATGCTACCAATGTCCGCCAGTTTAATGCTACCAATGTCCGCCAGTTTAATACCACCAATGCCCGCCAGTTTAATGCCACCAATGCCCGCCAGTTTAATGCCACAAATGTCCGCCAGTTTAATGCTACCAATGCCCGCCAGTTTAATGCTACCAATGTCCGCGAGTTTAATGCTACCAATGTCCGCCAGTTTAATGCCACCAATGCCCGCCAGTTTAATGCCACCAATGCCCGCCAGTTTAATGCTACCAATGTCCGCCAGTTTAATGCTACCAATGTCCGCCAGTTTAATACTACCAATGCCCGCCAGTTTAATGCTACCAATGCCCGCCAGATTAATGCTACCAATGCCGTCCAGTTTAATGCTACCAACGCCCGCCAGTTTAATGCCACCAATGCCGTCCAGTTTAATGCCACAAATGTCCGCCAGTTTAATGCTACCAATGCCCGCCAGTTTAATGCCACCAATGCCGTCCAGTTTAATGCCACAAATGTCCGCCAGTTTAATGCTACCAATGCCGTCCAGTTTAATGCTACCAATGCCCGCCAGTTTAATGCCACCAATGCCCGCCAGTTTAATGCCACAAATGTCCGCCAGTTTAATGCTACCAATGCCCGCCAGTTTAATGCTACCAATGTCCGCGAGTTTAATGCTACCAATGTCCGCCAGTTTAATGCCACCAATGCCCGCCAGTTTAATGCTACCAATGCCCGCCAGTTTAATGCTACCAATGTCCGCCAGTTTAATGCCACCAATGCCCGCCAGTTTAATGCTACCAATGTCCGCCAGTTTAATGCTACCAATGTCCGCCAGTTTAATGCCACCAATGCCCGCCAGTTTAATGCTACCAATGCCCGCCAGTTTAATGCCACCAATGTCCGCCAGTTTAATGCCACCAATGCCCGCCAGTTTAATGCTACCAATGCCCGCCAGTTTAATGCTACCAATGCCCGCCAGTTTAATGCTACCAATGCCCGCCAGTTTAATGCCACCAATGCCCGCCAGTTTAATGCTACCAATGTCCGCCAGTTTAATGCTACTAATGTCCGCCAGTTTAATACTACCAATGCCCGCCAGTTTAATGCTACCAATGCCCGCCAGATTAATGCTACCAATGCCGTCCAGTTTAATGCTACCAATGCCCGCCAGTTTAATGCTACCAATGCCCGCCAGTTTAATGCTGCCAATGCCCGCAGTTTAATGCTACCAATGCCCGCCAGTTTAATGCTACCAATGCCCGCCAGTTTAATGCTACCAATGCCCGCCAGTTTAATGCTACCAATGCCCGCCAGTTTAATGCTACCAATGCCCGCCAGTTTAATGCTACCAATGCCGTCCAGTTTAATGCTACCAATGCCCGCAAGTTTAATGCTACCAATGCCCGCCAGTTTAATGGTACCAATGCCGCCAGTTTAATGCTACCAATGCCCGCCAGTTTAATGCTACCAATGCCCGCAAGTTTAATGCTACCAATGCCCGCCAGTTTAATGCTACCAATGCCCGCCAGTTTAATGCTACCAATGCCCGCCAGTTTAATGCTACCAATGCCCGCCAGTTTAATGCTACCAATGCCCGCAAGTTTAATGCTACCAATGCCCGCAAGTTTAATGCTACCAATGCCCGCAAGTTTAATGCTACCAATGCCCGCCAGTTTAATGCTACCAATGCCCGCCAGTTTAATGCTACCAATGCCCGCCAGTTTAATGCTACCAATGCCCGCCAGTTTAATGCTACCAATGCCCGCAAGTTTAATGCTACCAATGCCGTCCAGTTTAATGCTACCAATGCCCGCAAGTTTAATGCTACCAATGCCCGCAAGTTTAATGCTACCAATGCCGTCCAGTTTAATGCTACCAATGCCCGCCAGTTTAATGCTACCAATGCCCGCCAGTTTAATGCTACCAATGCCCGCAAGTTTAATGCTACCAATGCCCGCCAGTTTAATGCTACCAATGCCCGCCAGTTTAATGCTACCAATGCCCGCCAGTTTAATGCTACCAATGCCCGCCAGATTAATGCTACCAATGCCGTCCAGTTTAATGCTACCAATGCCCGCCAGTTTAATGCTACCAATGCCCGCCAGTTTAATGCTACCAATGCCCGCCAGTTTAATGCCACCAATGCCCGCAAGTTTAATGCTACCAATGCCCGCCAGTTTAATGCTACCAATGCCCGCCAGTTTAATGCTACCAATGCCCGCCAGTTTAATGCTACCAATGCCGTCCAGTTTAATGGTACCAATGCCCGCCAGTTTAATGCCACCAATGCCCGTCAGTTTAATGCTACCAATGCCGCCAGTTTAATGCTACCAATGTCCGCCAGTTTAATGCTACCAATGCCCGCCAGTTTAATGCCACCAATGCCCGTCAGTTTAATGCCACCAATGTCCGCCAGTTTAATGCCACCAATGTCCGCCAGTTTAATGCCACCAATGTCCGCCAGTTTAATGCCACCAATGTCCGCCAGTTTAATGCCACCAATGTCCGCCAGTTTAATGCCACCAATGTCCGCCAGTTTAATGCCACCAATGCCCGTCAGTTTAATGCCACCAATGTCCGCCAGTTTAATGCTACCAATGCCCGCCAGTTTAATGCCACCAATGTCCGCCAGTTTAATGCCACCAATGTCCGCCAGTTTAATGCCACCAATGTCCGCCAGTTTAATGCTACCAATGTCCGCCAGTTTAATGCCACCAATGTCCGCCAGTTTAATGCCACCAATGTCCGCCAGTTTAATGCTACCAATGCCCGCCAGTTTAATGTACCAATGTCCGCCAGTTTAATGCTACCAATGCCCGCCAGTTTAATGCTACCAATGTCCGCCAGTTTAATGCTACCAATGCCCGCCAGTTTAATGCTACCAATGCCCGCCAGTTTAATGCCACCAATGTCCGCCAGTTTAATGCCACCAATGTCCGCCAGTTTAATGCTACCAATGCCCGCCAGTTTAATGCCACCAATGTCCGCCAGTTTAATGCTACCAATGCCCGCCAGTTTAATGCCACCAATGTCCGCCAGTTTAATGCCACCAATGCCCGTCAGTTTAATGGTACCAATGTCCGCCAGTTTAATGGTACCAATGCCCGTCAGTTTAATGGTACCAATGTCCGCCAGTTTAATGGTACCAATGTCCGCCAGTTTAATGCCACCAATGTCCGCCAGTTTAATGCCACCAATGCCCGCCAGTTTAATGGTACCAATGCCCGTCAGTTTAATGCCACCAATGTCCGCCAGTTTAATGGTACCAATGCCCGTCAGTTTAATGCTACCAATGCCCGTCAGTTTAATGGTACCAATGCCCGTCAGTTTAATGCTACCAATGCCCGCCAGTTTAATGGTACCAATGCCCGTCAGTTTAATGCCACCAATGTCCGCCAGTTTAATGGTACCAATGTCCGCCAGTTTAATGGTACCAATGTCCGCCAGTTTAATGCCACCAATGTCCGCCAGTTTAATGCCACCAATGTCCGCCAGTTTAATGGTACCAATGCCCGCCAGTTTAATGGTACCAATGCCCGCCAGTTTAATGCCACCAATGTCCGCCAGTTTAATGCCACCAATGTCCGCCAGTTTAATGGTACCAATGCCCGTCAGTTTAATGCCACCAATGTCCGCCAGTTTAATGGTACCAATGCCCGCCAGTTTAATGCCACCAATGTCCGCCAGTTTAATGGTACCAATGTCCGCCAGTTTAATGGTACCAATGTCCGTCAGTTTAATGGTACCAATGCCCGCCAGTTTAATGGTACCAATGTCCGCCAGTTTAATGGTACCAATGTCCGCCAGTTTAATGGTACCAATGTCCGCCAGTTTAATGCCACCAATGTCCGCCAGTTTAATGGTACCAATGTCCGTCAGTTTAATGGTACCAATGTCCGCCAGTTTAATGGTACCAATGTCCGCCAGTTTAATGGTACCAATGCCCGCCAGTTTAATGCCACCAATGTCCGCCAGTTTAATGGTACCAATGCCCGTCAGTTTAATGGTACCAATGCCCGTCAGTTTAATGGTACCAATGCCCGCCAGTTTAATGCCACCAATGTCCGCCAGTTTAATGCTACCAATGCCCGTCAGTTTAATGGTACCAATGTCCGCCAGTTTAATGGTACCAATGTCCGCCAGTTTAATGCCACCAATGTCCGCCAGTTTAATGCTACCAATGCCCGTCAGTTTAATGGTACCAATGCCCGTCAGTTTAATGCCACCAATGTCCGCCAGTTTAATGGTACCAATGCCCGTCAGTTTAATGGTACCAATGCCCGCCAGTTTAATGCACCAATGTCCGCCAGTTTAATGCTACCAATGTCCGCCAGTTTAATGCTACCAATGTCCGCCAGTTTAATGCCACCAATGTCCGCCAGTTTAATGCCACCAATGTCCGCCAGTTTAATGGTACCAATGTCCGCCAGTTTAATGGTACCAATGTCCGCCAGTTTAATGCCACCAATGTCCGCCAGTTTAATGGTACCAATGTCCGTCAGTTTAATGGTACCAATGTCCGCCAGTTTAATGCCACCAATGTCCGCCAGTTTAATGGTACCAATGTCCGTCAGTTTAATGGTACCAATGTCCGTCAGTTTAATGGTACCAATGTCCGCCAGTTTAATGGTACCAATGTCCGCCAGTTTAATGGTACCAATGTCCGTCAGTTTAATGCCACCAATGTCCGCCAGTTTAATGGTACCAATGTCCGTCAGTTTAATGGTACCAATGTCCGCCAGTTTAATGGTACCAATGTCCGCCAGTTTAATGGTACCAATGTCCGCCAGTTTAATGGTACCAATGTCCGCCAGTTTAATGGTACCAATGCCCGCCAGTTTAATGGTACCAATGTCCGCCAGTTTAATGGTACCAATGTCCGCCAGTTTAATGGTACCAATGTCCGCCAGTTTAATGGTACCAATGTCCGCCAGTTTAATGGTACCAATGTCCGCCAGTTTAATGCTACCAATGTCCGTCAGTTTAATGGTACCAATGTCCGCCAGTTTAATGGTACCAATGTCCGCCAGTTTAATGGTACCAATGTCCGCCAGTTTAATGGTACCAATGTCCGCCAGTTTAATGGTACCAATGTCCGCCAGTTTAATGGTACCAATGTCCGCCAGTTTAATGGTACCAATGTCCGCCAGTTTAATGGTACCAATGTCCGCCAGTTTAATGGTACCAATGTCCGTCAGTTTAATGGTACCAATGCCCGCCAGTTTAATGGTACCAATGTCCGCCAGTTTAATGGTACCAATGCCCGCCAGTTTAATGGTACCAATGTCCGCCAGTTTAATGGTACCAATGTCCGCCAGTTTAATGCCACCAATGTCCGCCAGTTTAATGGTACCAATGTCCGCCAGTTTAATGGTACCAATGTCCGCCAGTTTAATGCCACCAATGTCCGCCAGTTTAATGGTACCAATGTCCGCCAGTTTAATGCTACCAATGTCCGCCAGTTTAATGGTACCAATGTCCGCCAGTTTAATGCTACCAATGTCCGCCAGTTTAATGGTACCAATGTCCGCCAGTTTAATGCCACCAATGTCCGCCAGTTTAATGGTACCAATGTCCGCCAGTTTAATGCCACCAATGTCCGCCAGTTTAATGGTACCAATGTCCGCCAGTTTAATGGTACCAATGTCCGCCAGTTTAATGCTACCAATGTCCGCCAGTTTAATGCTACCAATGTCCGCCAGTTTAATGCCACCAATGTCCGCCAGTTTAATGGTACCAATGTCCGCCAGTTTAATGCCACCAATGTCCGCCAGTTTAATGGTACCAATGTCCGCCAGTTTAATGCCACCAATGTCCGCCAGTTTAATGCCACCAATGTCCGCCAGTTTAATGGTACCAATGTCCGCCAGTTTAATGCCACCAATGTCCGCCAGTTTAATGGTACCAATGTCCGCCAGTTTAATGGTACCAATGTCCGCCAGTTTAATGGTACCAATGTCCGCCAGTTTAATGCCACCAATGTCCGCCAGTTTAATGGTACCAATGTCCGCCAGTTTAATGGTACCAATGTCCGCCAGTTTAATGCCACCAATGTCCGCCAGTTTAATGGTACCAATGTCCGCCAGTTTAATGCCACCAATGTCCGCCAGTTTAATGGTACCAATGTCCGCCAGTTTAATGCCACCAATGTCCGCCAGTTTAATGGTACCAATGTCCGCCAGTTTAATGGTACCAATGTCCGCCAGTTTAATGGTACCAATGTCCGCCAGTTTAATGGTACCAATGTCCGCCAGTTTAATGCCACCAATGTCCGCCAGTTTAATGCTACCAATGTCCGCCAGTTTAATGCTACCAATGTCCGCCAGTTTAATGCTACCAATGTCCGCCAGTTTAATGCTACCAATGTCCGCCAGTTTAATGCTACCAATGTCCGCCAGTTTAATGCTACCAATGTCCGCCAGTTTAATGCTACCAATGTCCGCCAGTTTAATGCTACCAATGTCCGCCAGTTTAATGCTACCAATGTCCGCCAGTTTAATGCTACCAATGTCCGCCAGTTTAATGGTACCAATGTCCGCCAGTTTAATGCCACCAATGTCCGCCAGTTTAATGCCACCAATGCCCGCCAGTTTAATGCTACCAATGTCCGCCAGTTTAATGCCACCAATGTCCGCCAGTTTAATGCCACCAATGTCCGCCAGTTTAATGCTACCAATGTCCGCCAGTTTAATGCCACCAATGTCCGCCAGTTTAATGCTACCAATGTCCGCCAGTTTAATGCTACCAATGTCCGCCAGTTTAATGCTACCAATGTCCGCCAGTTTAATGCTACCAATGTCCGCCAGTTTAATGGTACCAATGTCCGCCAGTTTAATGGTACCAATGTCCGCCAGTTTAATGGTACCAATGTCCGCCAGTTTAATGGTACCAATGTCCGCCAGTTTAATGGTACCAATGTCCGCCAGTTTAATGGTACCAATGTCCGCCAGTTTAATGGTACCAATGTCCGCCAGTTTAATGCTACCAATGTCCGCCAGTTTAATGGTACCAATGTCCGCCAGTTTAATGGTACCAATGTCCGCCAGTTTAATGCTACCAATGTCCGCCAGTTTAATGCTACCAATGTCCGCCAGTTTAATGGTACCAATGTCCGCCAGTTTAATGCTACCAATGTCCGCCAGTTTAATGCTACCAATGTCCGCCAGTTTAATGGTACCAATGTCCGCCAGTTTAATGCTACCAATGTCCGCCAGTTTAATGCTACCAATGTCCGCCAGTTTAATGGTACCAATGCCCGCCAGTTTAATGGCACCAATGCCCGCCAGTTTAATGGCACCAATGCCCGCCAGTTTAATGGTACCAATGTCCGCCAGTTTAATGGCACCAATGCCCGCCAGTTTAATGGTACCAATGCCCGCCAGTTTAATGGTACCAATGCCCGCCAGTTTAATGCCACCAATGTCCGCCAGTTTAATGGTACCAATGCCCGCCAGTTTAATGCTACCAATGCCCGCCAGTTTAATGCCACCAATGTCCGCCAGTTTAATGGTACCAATGTCCGCCAGTTTAATGGTACCAATGTCCGCCAGTTTAATGCCACCAATGTCCGCCAGTTTAATGCTACCAATGTCCGCCAGTTTAATGGTACCAATGTCCGCCAGTTTAATGGTACCAATGCCCGCCAGTTTAATGGTACCAATGTCCGCCAGTTTAATGGTACCAATGCCCGCCAGTTTAATGGTACCAATGCCGCCAGTTTAATGGTACCAATGTCCGCCAGTTTAATGCCACCAATGTCCGCCAGTTTAATGCTACCAATGTCCGCCAGTTTAATGCTACCAATGTCCGCCAGTTTAATGGTACCAATGTCCGCCAGTTTAATGGTACCAATGTCCGCCAGTTTAATGGTACCAATGTCCGCCAGTTTAATGGTACCAATGTCCGCCAGTTTAATGGTACCAATGCCCGCCAGTTTAATGGTACCAATGTCCGCCAGTTTAATGCTACCAATGCCCGCCAGTTTAATGGTACCAATGTCCGCCAGTTTAATGGTACCAATGTCCGCCAGTTTAATGCTACCAATGTCCGCCAGTTTAATGGTACCAATGTCCGCCAGTTTAATGGTACCAATGCCCGCCAGTTTAATGGTACCAATGTCCGCCAGTTTAATGGTACCAATGTCCGCCAGTTTAATGCCACCAATGTCCGCCAGTTTAATGGTACCAATGTCCGCCAGTTTAATGGTACCAATGCCCGCCAGTTTAATGGTACCAATGTCCGCCAGTTTAATGGTACCAATGTCCGCCAGTTTAATGGTACCAATGTCCGCCAGTTTAATGGTACCAATGTCCGCCAGTTTAATGGTACCAATGTCCGCCAGTTTAATGGTACCAATGTCCGCCAGTTTAATGGTACCAATGTCCGCCAGTTTAATGGTACCAATGTCCGCCAGTTTAATGCTACCAATGTCCGCCAGTTTAATGGTACCAATGTCCGCCAGTTTAATGCCACCAATGTCCGCCAGTTTAATGGTACCAATGTCCGCCAGTTTAATGCCACCAATGTCCGCCAGTTTAATGCTACCAATGTCCGCCAGTTTAATGCCACCAATGTCCGCCAGTTTAATGGTACCAATGTCCGCCAGTTTAATGGTACCAATGTCCGCCAGTTTAATGCCACCAATGTCCGCCAGTTTAATGGTACCAATGTCCGCCAGTTTAATGCTACCAATGCCCGCCAGTTTAATGCCACCAATGTCCGCCAGTTTAATGCTACCAATGTCCGCCAGTTTAATGCTACCAATGCCCGCCAGTTTAATGCCACCAATGTCCGCCAGTTTAATGCCACCAATGTCCGCCAGTTTAATGCCACCAATGTCCGCCAGTTTAATGCTACCAATGCCCGCCAGTTTAATGCCACCAATGTCCGCCAGTTTAATGGTACCAATGCCCGCCAGTTTAATGCTACCAATGTCCGCCAGTTTAATGCCACCAATGTCCGCCAGTTTAATGGTACCAATGTCCGCCAGTTTAATGCTACCAATGTCCGCCAGTTTAATGCCACCAATGTCCGCCAGTTTAATGGTACCAATGTCCGCCAGTTTAATGCTACCAATGCCCGCCAGTTTAATGGTACCAATGTCCGCCAGTTTAATGCTACCAATGTCCGCCAGTTTAATGCTACCAATGTCGCCAGTTTAATGGTACCAATGTCCGCCAGTTTAATGCTACCAATGTCCGCCAGTTTAATGCTACCAATGTCGCCAGTTTAATGGTACCAATGTCGCCAGTTTAATGCTACCAATGCCCGCCAGTTTAATGCTACCAATGCCCGCCAGTTTAATGGTACCAATGTCGCCAGTTTAATGCCACCAATGTCCGCCAGTTTAATGGTACCAATGTCGCCAGTTTAATGCCACCAATGTCGCCAGTTTAATGCCACCAATGTCGCCAGTTTAATGCTACCAATGCCCGCCAGTTTAATGCTACCAATGCCCGCCAGTTTAATGGTACCAATGTCGCCAGTTTAATGCTACCAATGTCGCCAGTTTAATGGTACCAATGTCGCCAGTTTAATGGTACCAATGTCGCCAGTTTAATGCCACCAATGTCGCCAGTTTAATGCCACCAATGTCCGCCAGTTTAATGGTACCAATGTCGCCAGTTTAATGCCACCAATGTCGCCAGTTTAATGCCACCAATGTCCGCCAGTTTAATGCCACCAATGCCCGCCAGTTTAATGCTACCAATGCCCGCCAGTTTAATGCTACCAATGCCCGCCAGTTTAATGGTACCAATGTCGCCAGTTTAATGGTACCAATGTCGCCAGTTTAATGGTACCAATGCCCGCCAGTTTAATGGTACCAATGTCCGCCAGTTTAATGGTACCAATGTCGCCAGTTTAATGGTACCAATGTCGCCAGTTTAATGGTACCAATGTCCGCCAGTTTAATGGTACCAATGTCGCCAGTTTAATGGTACCAATGTCGCCAGTTTAATGGTACCAATGTCCGCCAGTTTAATGGTACCAATGTCCGCCAGTTTAATGCTACCAATGCCCGCCAGTTTAATGGCACCAATGTCCGCCAGTTTAATGCTACCAATGTCGCCAGTTTAATGGTACCAATGTCCGCCAGTTTAATGGTACCAATGTCCGCCAGTTTAATGCTACCAATGTCGCCAGTTTAATGGTACCAATGTCCGCCAGTTTAATGCTACCAATGTCCGCCAGTTTAATGGTACCAATGTCGCCAGTTTAATGGTACCAATGTCCGCCAGTTTAATGGTACCAATGTCCGCCAGTTTAATGGTACCAATGTCGCCAGTTTAATGGTACCAATGTCGCCAGTTTAATGGCACCAATGTCCGCCAGTTTAATGGCACCAATGTCCGCCAGTTTAATGGTACCAATGTCGCCAGTTTAATGGTACCAATGCCCGTCAGTTTAATGGCACCAATGCCCGCCAGTTTAATGGTACCAATGTCGCCAGTTTAATGGTACCAATGCCCGCCAGTTTAATGGTACCAATGTCGCCAGTTTAATGGTACCAATGCCCGTCAGTTTAATGGTACCAATGCCCGCCAGTTTAATGGTACCAATGCCCGCCAGTTTAATGGTACCAATGTCCGTCAGTTTAATGCCACCAATGCCCGCCAGTTTAATGGTACCAATGCCCGCCAGTTTAATGCCACCAATGTCCGCCAGTTTAATGCTACCAATGTCCGCCAGTTTAATGGTACCAATGTCCGCCAGTTTAATGCCACCAATGTCCGCCAGTTTAATGCTACCAATGTCCGCCAGTTTAATGGTACCAATGCCCGCCAGTTTAATGCCACCAATGTCCGCCAGTTTAATGGTACCAATGTCCGCCAGTTTAATGGTACCAATGTCCGCCAGTTTAATGGTACCAATGTCGCCAGTTTAATGGTACCAATGCCCGCCAGTTTAATGCCACCAATGCCCGCCAGTTTAATGCTACCAATGTCGCCAGTTTAATGGTACCAATGCCCGCCAGTTTAATGCTACCAATGTCGCCAGTTTAATGGTACCAATGCCGCCAGTTTAATGCTACCAATGTCGCCAGTTTAATGCTACCAATGTCGCCAGTTTAATGCTACCAATGTCGCCAGTTTAATGCTACCAATGTCGCCAGTTTAATGCTACCAATGTCGCCAGTTTAATGGTACCAATGCCGCCAGTTTAATGCTACCAATGTCGCCAGTTTAATGGTACCAATGTCGCCAGTTTAATGGTACCAATGCCCGCCAGTTTAATGCTACCAATGCCCGCCAGTTTAATGCTACCAATGTCCGCCAGTTTAATGGTACCAATGTCCGCCAGTTTAATGCTACCAATGTCCGCCAGTTTAATGCTACCAATGCCCGCCAGTTTAATGCTACCAATGTCCGCCAGTTTAATGCTACCAATGTCCGCCAGTTTAATGGTACCAATGTCCGCCAGTTTAATGCCACCAATGTCGCCAGTTTAATGGTACCAATGTCCGCCAGTTTAATGCCACCAATGTCGCCAGTTTAATGGTACCAATGTCCGCCAGTTTAATGCCACCAATGTCGCCAGTTTAATGGTACCAATGTCCGCCAGTTTAATGCCACCAATGTCGCCAGTTTAATGGTACCAATGTCCGCCAGTTTAATGCCACCAATGTCGCCAGTTTAATGGTACCAATGTCCGCCAGTTTAATGCCACCAATGTCGCCAGTTTAATGCTACCAATGTCCGCCAGTTTAATGATACCAATGTCCGCCAGTTTAATGGTACCAATGTCCGCCAGTTTAATGCCACCAATGTCGCCAGTTTAATGGTACCAATGTCCGCCAGTTTAATGCCACCAATGTCGCCAGTTTAATGGTACCAATGCCCGCCAGTTTAATGCCACCAATGCCCGCCAGTTTAATGCCACCAATGTCCGCCAGTTTAATGCCACCAATGTCCGCCAGTTTAATGGTACCAATGTCCGCCAGTTTAATGCTACCAATGTCCGCCAGTTTAATGCCACCAATGTCCGCCAGTTTAATGCCACCAATGTCCGCCAGTTTAATGCCACCAATGTCCGCCAGTTTAATGGTACCAATGTCCGCCAGTTTAATGCCACCAATGTCCGCCAGTTTAATGCCACCAATGTCCGCCAGTTTAATGGTACCAATGTCCGCCAGTTTAATGGTACCAATGTCCGCCAGTTTAATGCTACCAATGTCCGCCAGTTTAATGGTACCAATGTCCGCCAGTTTAATGGTACCAATGTCCGCCAGTTTAATGCTACCAATGTCCGCCAGTTTAATGCTACCAATGTCCGCCAGTTTAATGCTACCAATGTCCGCCAGTTTAATGGTACCAATGTCCGCCAGTTTAATGGTACCAATGTCCGCCAGTTTAATGCTACCAATGTCCGCCAGTTTAATGGTACCAATGTCCGCCAGTTTAATGCCACCAATGTCCGCCAGTTTAATGCCACCAATGTCCGCCAGTTTAATGGTACCAATGTCCGCCAGTTTAATGCCACCAATGTCCGCCAGTTTAATGCTACCAATGTCCGCCAGTTTAATGCCACCAATGTCCGCCAGTTTAATGGTACCAATGTCCGCCAGTTTAATGGTACCAATGTCCGCCAGTTTAATGGTACCAATGTCCGCCAGTTTAATGGTACCAATGTCCGCCAGTTTAATGCCACCAATGTCCGCCAGTTTAATGGTACCAATGTCCGCCAGTTTAATGGTACCAATGTCCGCCAGTTTAATGCTACCAATGTCCGCCAGTTTAATGGTACCAATGCCCGTCAGTTTAATGCCACCAATGTCCGCCAGTTTAATGGTACCAATGTCCGCCAGTTTAATGCTACCAATGTCCGCCAGTTTAATGGTACCAATGCCCGTCAGTTTAATGGTACCAATGTCCGCCAGTTTAATGGTACCAATGTCCGCCAGTTTAATGCTACCAATGTCCGCCAGTTTAATGCTACCAATGTCCGCCAGTTTAATGCTACCAATGTCCGCCAGTTTAATGGTACCAATGTCGCCAGTTTAATGGTACCAATGTCCGCCAGTTTAATGGTACCAATGTCCGCCAGTTTAATGCTACCAATGTCCGCCAGTTTAATGGTACCAATGTCCGCCAGTTTAATGGTACCAATGTCCGCCAGTTTAATGCTACCAATGTCCGCCAGTTTAATGCTACCAATGTCCGCCAGTTTAATGGTACCAATGTCCGCCAGTTTAATGCTACCAATGTCCGCCAGTTTAATGGTACCAATGCCCGCCAGTTTAATGGTACCAATGTCCGCCAGTTTAATGGTACCAATGTCCGCCAGTTTAATGGTACCAATGTCCGCCAGTTTAATGGTACCAATGTCCGCCAGTTTAATGGTACCAATGTCCGCCAGTTTAATGGTACCAATGTCCGCCAGTTTAATGGTACCAATGCCCGCCAGTTTAATGCTACCAATGCCCGCCAGTTTAATGGTACCAATGCCCGCCAGTTTAATGCCACCAATGTCCGCCAGTTTAATGGTACCAATGTCCGCCAGTTTAATGGTACCAATGTCCGCCAGTTTAATGGTACCAATGTCCGCCAGTTTAATGCCACCAATGCCCGCCAGTTTAATGGTACCAATGTCCGCCAGTTTAATGGTACCAATGCCCGCCAGTTTAATGCCACCAATGTCCGCCAGTTTAATGCTACCAATGTCCGCCAGTTTAATGGTACCAATGTCCGCCAGTTTAATGCTACCAATGTCCGCCAGTTTAATGCCACCAATGTCCGCCAGTTTAATGGTACCAATGTCCGCCAGTTTAATGGTACCAATGTCCGCCAGTTTAATGGTACCAATGTCCGCCAGTTTAATGGTACCAATGTCCGCCAGTTTAATGGTACCAATGTCCGCCAGTTTAATGCTACCAATGTCCGCCAGTTTAATGGTACCAATGTCCGCCAGTTTAATGGTACCAATGTCCGCCAGTTTAATGGTACCAATGTCCGCCAGTTTAATGGTACCAATGTCCGCCAGTTTAATGGTACCAATGCCCGCCAGTTTAATGGTACCAATGTCCGCCAGTTTAATGGTACCAATGCCCGCCAGTTTAATGCCACCAATGTCCGCCAGTTTAATGGTACCAATGCCCGCCAGTTTAATGCCACCAATGTCCGCCAGTTTAATGTACCAATGTCCGCCAGTTTAATGGTACCAATGTCCGCCAGTTTAATGGTACCAATGTCCGCCAGTTTAATGGTACCAATGTCCGCCAGTTTAATGCCACCAATGTCCGCCAGTTTAATGCCACCAATGTCCGCCAGTTTAATGCCACCAATGTCCGCCAGTTTAATGCCACCAATGTCCGCCAGTTTAATGCCACCAATGTCCGCCAGTTTAATGCCACCAATGTCCGCCAGTTTAATGCCACCAATGCCCGCCAGTTTAATGGTACCAATGTCCGCCAGTTTAATGCCACCAATGTCCGCCAGTTTAATGGTACCAATGTCCGCCAGTTTAATGCCACCAATGTCCGCCAGTTTAATGGTACCAATGTCCGCCAGTTTAATGCCACCAATGTCCGCCAGTTTAATGGTACCAATGTCCGCCAGTTTAATGCCACCAATGTCCGCCAGTTTAATGGTACCAATGTCCGCCAGTTTAATGCCACCAATGTCCGCCAGTTTAATGGTACCAATGCCCGCCAGTTTAATGGTACCAATGTCCGCCAGTTTAATGCTACCAATGTCCGCCAGTTTAATGGTACCAATGCCCGCCAGTTTAATGGTACCAATGTCCGCCAGTTTAATGGTACCAATGTCCGCCAGTTTAATGGTACCAATGTCCGCCAGTTTAATGGTACCAATGTCCGCCAGTTTAATGCCACCAATGTCCGCCAGTTTAATGGTACCAATGTCCGCCAGTTTAATGGTACCAATGTCCGCCAGTTTAATGGTACCAATGTCCGCCAGTTTAATGGTACCAATGCCCGCCAGTTTAATGGTACCAATGTCCGCCAGTTTAATGCCACCAATGTCCGCCAGTTTAATGGTACCAATGTCCGCCAGTTTAATGGTACCAATGCCCGCCAGTTTAATGGTACCAATGCCCGCCAGTTTAATGGTACCAATGTCCGCCAGTTTAATGCCACCAATGCCCGCCAGTTTAATGGTACCAATGTCCGCCAGTTTAATGGTACCAATGCCCGCCAGTTTAATGGTACCAATGTCCGCCAGTTTAATGCCACCAATGTCCGCCAGTTTAATGGTACCAATGTCCGCCAGTTTAATGCCACCAATGTCCGCCAGTTTAATGGTACCAATGTCCGCCAGTTTAATGGTACCAATGCCCGCCAGTTTAATGCCACCAATGTCCGCCAGTTTAATGGTACCAATGTCCGCCAGTTTAATGCCACCAATGTCCGCCAGTTTAATGGTACCAATGCCCGCCAGTTTAATGCCACCAATGTCCGCCAGTTTAATGGTACCAATGTCCGCCAGTTTAATGGTACCAATGTCCGCCAGTTTAATGCCACCAATGTCCGCCAGTTTAATGGTACCAATGTCCGCCAGTTTAATGCACCAATGTCCGCCAGTTTAATGCCACCAATGTCCGCCAGTTTAATGGTACCAATGTCCGCCAGTTTAATGCCACCAATGTCCGCCAGTTTAATGCCACCAATGTCCGCCAGTTTAATGCCACCAATGTCCGCCAGTTTAATGGTACCAATGTCCGCCAGTTTAATGCCACCAATGTCCGCCAGTTTAATGCCACCAATGTCCGCCAGTTTAATGCCACCAATGTCCGCCAGTTTAATGCCACCAATGTCCGCCAGTTTAATGGTACCAATGTCCGCCAGTTTAATGCCACCAATGTCCGCCAGTTTAATGCCACCAATGTCCGCCAGTTTAATGGTACCAATGTCCGCCAGTTTAATGCCACCAATGTCCGCCAGTTTAATGCCACCAATGTCCGCCAGTTTAATGCTACCAATGTCCGCCAGTTTAATGCTACCAATGCCCGTCAGTTTAATGCACCAATGTCCGCCAGTTTAATGCCACCAATGCCCGCCAGTTTAATGGTACCAATGCCCGCCAGTTTAATGCCACCAATGTCCGCCAGTTTAATGGTACCAATGTCCGCCAGTTTAATGCCACCAATGTCCGCCAGTTTAATGCTACCAATGCCCGCCAGTTTAATGCCACCAATGTCCGCCAGTTTAATGCTACCAATGCCCGCCAGTTTAATGGTACCAATGCCCGCCAGTTTAATGCCACCAATGTCCGCCAGTTTAATGCTACCAATGCCCGCCAGTTTAATGCCACCAATGTCCGCCAGTTTAATGCCACCAATGCCCGCCAGTTTAATGGTACCAATGCCCGCCAGTTTAATGCCACCAATGTCCGCCAGTTTAATGGTACCAATGTCCGCCAGTTTAATGGTACCAATGTCCGCCAGTTTAATGGTACCAATGCCCGCCAGTTTAATGGTACCAATGTCCGCCAGTTTAATGCCACCAATGTCCGCCAGTTTAATGCCACCAATGTCCGCCAGTTTAATGGTACCAATGCCCGCCAGTTTAATGCCACCAATGTCCGCCAGTTTAATGCTACCAATGTCCGCCAGTTTAATGCTACCAATGCCCGCCAGTTTAATGCCACCAATGTCCGCCAGTTTAATGCCACCAATGTCCGCCAGTTTAATGCCACCAATGTCCGCCAGTTTAATGCACCAATGTCCGCCAGTTTAATGGTACCAATGCCCGCCAGTTTAATGCCACCAATGTCCGCCAGTTTAATGCCACCAATGTCCGCCAGTTTAATGCCACCAATGCCCGCCAGTTTAATGGTACCAATGCCCGCCAGTTTAATGCCACCAATGTCCGCCAGTTTAATGGTACCAATGCCCGCCAGTTTAATGCCACCAATGTCCGCCAGTTTAATGGTACCAATGTCCGCCAGTTTAATGCCACCAATGCCCGCCAGTTTAATGGTACCAATGTCCGCCAGTTTAATGCTACCAATGTCCGCCAGTTTAATGGTACCAATGTCCGCCAGTTTAATGGTACCAATGTCCGCCAGTTTAATGCCACCAATGCCCGCCAGTTTAATGGTACCAATGTCCGCCAGTTTAATGCTACCAATGTCCGCCAGTTTAATGGTACCAATGTCCGCCAGTTTAATGGTACCAATGTCCGCCAGTTTAATGCCACCAATGTCCGCCAGTTTAATGGTACCAATGTCCGCCAGTTTAATGGTACCAATGTCCGCCAGTTTAATGCTACCAATGCCCGCCAGTTTAATGGTACCAATGTCCGCCAGTTTAATGCCACCAATGTCCGCCAGTTTAATGGTACCAATGTCCGCCAGTTTAATGGTACCAATGTCCGCCAGTTTAATGCTACCAATGCCCGCCAGTTTAATGGTACCAATGTCCGCCAGTTTAATGCCACCAATGTCCGCCAGTTTAATGCTACCAATGCCCGCCAGTTTAATGGTACCAATGCCCGCCAGTTTAATGGTACCAATGTCCGCCAGTTTAATGGTACCAATGTCCGCCAGTTTAATGGTACCAATGTCCGCCAGTTTAATGGTACCAATGTCCGCCAGTTTAATGGTACCAATGTCCGCCAGTTTAATGGTACCAATGTCCGCCAGTTTAATGGTACCAATGTCCGCCAGTTTAATGGTACCAATGCCCGCCAGTTTAATGGTACCAATGTCCGCCAGTTTAATGGTACCAATGCCCGCCAGTTTAATGGTACCAATGTCCGCCAGTTTAATGGTACCAATGCCCGCCAGTTTAATGGTACCAATGTCCGCCAGTTTAATGGTACCAATGTCCGCCAGTTTAATGGTACCAATGTCCGCCAGTTTAATGGTACCAATGTCCGCCAGTTTAATGGTACCAATGTCCGCCAGTTTAATGCTACCAATGTCCGCCAGTTTAATGGTACCAATGTCCGCCAGTTTAATGGTACCAATGTCCGCCAGTTTAATGGTACCAATGTCCGCCAGTTTAATGGTAGTTTAATGTCCGCCAGTTTAATGTACCAATGTCCGCCAGTTTAATGGTACCAATGTCCGCCAGTTTAATGCCACCAATGTCCGCCAGTTTAATGCTACCAATGCCCGCCAGTTTAATGGTACCAATGCCCGCCAGTTTAATGGTACCAATGTCCGCCAGTTTAATGGTACCAATGTCCGCCAGTTTAATGCTACCAATGCCCGCCAGTTTAATGGTACCAATGTCCGCCAGTTTAATGGTACCAATGTCCGCCAGTTTAATGGTACCAATGTCCGCCAGTTTAATGGTACCAATGTCCGCCAGTTTAATGCCACCAATGTCCGCCAGTTTAATGGTACCAATGTCCGCCAGTTTAATGGTACCAATGTCCGCCAGTTTAATGGTACCAATGTCCGCCAGTTTAATGGTACCAATGTCCGCCAGTTTAATGGTACCAATGTCCGCCAGTTTAATGGTACCAATGCCCGCCAGTTTAATGCTACCAATGTCCGCCAGTTTAATGGTACCAATGTCCGCCAGTTTAATGCTACCAATGTCCGCCAGTTTAATGGTACCAATGTCCGCCAGTTTAATGGTACCAATGCCCGCCAGTTTAATGGTACCAATGTCCGCCAGTTTAATGGTACCAATGTCCGCCAGTTTAATGGTACCAATGTCCGCCAGTTTAATGGTACCAATGTCCGCCAGTTTAATGGTACCAATGTCCGCCAGTTTAATGGTACCAATGTCCGCCAGTTTAATGGTACCAATGTCCGCCAGTTTAATGGTACCAATGTCCGCCAGTTTAATGGTACCAATGTCCGCCAGTTTAATGCCACCAATGTCCGCCAGTTTAATGGTACCAATGCCCGCCAGTTTAATGGTACCAATGTCCGCCAGTTTAATGGTACCAATGTCCGCCAGTTTAATGGTACCAATGCCCGCCAGTTTAATGGTACCAATGTCCGCCAGTTTAATGGTACCAATGTCCGCCAGTTTAATGGTACCAATGTCCGCCAGTTTAATGGTACCAATGTCCGCCAGTTTAATGGTACCAATGCCCGCCAGTTTAATGGTACCAATGTCCGCCAGTTTAATGGTACCAATGCCCGCCAGTTTAATGGTACCAATGTCCGCCAGTTTAATGGTACCAATGCCGCCAGTTTAATGCTACCAATGTCCGCCAGTTTAATGGTACCAATGCCGCCAGTTTAATGGTACCAATGTCCGCCAGTTTAATGGTACCAATGTCCGCCAGTTTAATGGTACCAATGTCCGCCAGTTTAATGCTACCAATGTCCGCCAGTTTAATGGTACCAATGTCCGCCAGTTTAATGGTACCAATGCCGCCAGTTTAATGGTACCAATGTCCGCCAGTTTAATGCTACCAATGTCCGCCAGTTTAATGGTACCAATGCCCGCCAGTTTAATGCTACCAATGTCCGCCAGTTTAATGGTACCAATGTCCGCCAGTTTAATGGTACCAATGTCCGCCAGTTTAATGGTACCAATGTCCGCCAGTTTAATGCTACCAATGTCCGCCAGTTTAATGGTACCAATGTCCGCCAGTTTAATGGTACCAATGTCCGCCAGTTTAATGGTACCAATGCCCGCCAGTTTAATGGTACCAATGTCCGCCAGTTTAATGGTACCAATGTCCGCCAGTTTAATGGTACCAATGTCCGCCAGTTTAATGGTACCAATGTCCGCCAGTTTAATGGTACCAATGCCCGCCAGTTTAATGGTACCAATGTCCGCCAGTTTAATGGTACCAATGCCCGTCAGTTTAATGGTACCAATGTCCGCCAGTTTAATGGTACCAATGCCGCCAGTTTAATGGTACCAATGTCCGCCAGTTTAATGCTACCAATGTCCGCCAGTTTAATGGTACCAATGTCCGCCAGTTTAATGGTACCAATGTCCGCCAGTTTAATGGTACCAATGTCCGCCAGTTTAATGGTACCAATGTCCGCCAGTTTAATGGTACCAATGTCCGCCAGTTTAATGGTACCAATGTCCGCCAGTTTAATGGTACCAATGTCCGCCAGTTTAATGGTACCAATGTCCGCCAGTTTAATGGTACCAATGTCCGCCAGTTTAATGGTACCAATGTCCGCCAGTTTAATGGTACCAATGTCCGCCAGTTTAATGCTACCAATGTCCGCCAGTTTAATGGTACCAATGTCCGCCAGTTTAATGGTACCAATGTCCGCCAGTTTAATGGTACCAATGTCCGCCAGTTTAATGGTACCAATGTCCGTCAGTTTAATGGTACCAATGTCCGCCAGTTTAATGGTACCAATGTCCGCCAGTTTAATGGTACCAATGTCCGCCAGTTTAATGGTACCAATGTCCGCCAGTTTAATGGTACCAATGTCCGCCAGTTTAATGCCACCAATGTCCGCCAGTTTAATGGTACCAATGTCCGCCAGTTTAATGCCACCAATGTCCGCCAGTTTAATGGTACCAATGTCCGCCAGTTTAATGCCACCAATGCCCGCCAGTTTAATGGTACCAATGTCCGCCAGTTTAATGGTACCAATGTCCGCCAGTTTAATGCTACCAATGTCCGCCAGTTTAATGCTACCAATGCCCGCCAGTTTAATGCCACCAATGTCCGCCAGTTTAATGCCACCAATGCCCGCCAGTTTAATGCCACCAATGTCCGCCAGTTTAATGCTACCAATGCCCGCCAGTTTAATGCCACCAATGTCCGCCAGTTTAATGCTACCAATGTCCGCCAGTTTAATGCCACCAATGCCCGCCAGTTTAATGCCACCAATGCCCGCCAGTTTAATGCCACCAATGTCCGCCAGTTTAATGGTACCAATGCCCGCCAGTTTAATGCCACCAATGCCCGCCAGTTTAATGCTACCAATGTCCGCCAGTTTAATGCTACCAATGTCCGCCAGTTTAATGCCACCAATGTCCGCCAGTTTAATGCTACCAATGTCCGCCAGTTTAATGCTACCAATGTCCGCCAGTTTAATGCTACCAATGTCCGCCAGTTTAATGCTACCAATGTCCGCCAGTTTAATGCTACCAATGTCCGCCAGTTTAATGGTACCAATGTCCGCCAGTTTAATGCTACCAATGTCCGCCAGTTTAATGCTACCAATGTCCGCCAGTTTAATGCTACCAATGTCCGCCAGTTTAATGGTACCAATGTCCGCCAGTTTAATGCTACCAATGTCCGCCAGTTTAATGCTACCAATGCCCGCCAGTTTAATGCCACCAATGCCCGCCAGTTTAATGCCACCAATGTCCGCCAGTTTAATGGTACCAATGTCCGCCAGTTTAATGGTACCAATGCCCGCCAGTTTAATGGTACCAATGTCCGCCAGTTTAATGGTACCAATGCCCGCCAGTTTAATGGTACCAATGCCCGCCAGTTTAATGCCACCAATGTCCGCCAGTTTAATGGTACCAATGTCCGCCAGTTTAATGGTACCAATGTCCGCCAGTTTAATGGTACCAATGCCCGCCAGTTTAATGGTACCAATGTCCGCCAGTTTAATGGTACCAATGTCCGCCAGTTTAATGGTACCAATGTCCGCCAGTTTAATGCCACCAATGTCCGCCAGTTTAATGCCACCAATGCCCGCCAGTTTAATGGTACCAATGTCCGCCAGTTTAATGCCACCAATGTCCGCCAGTTTAATGGTACCAATGCCCGCCAGTTTAATGGTACCAATGTCCGCCAGTTTAATGGTACCAATGCCCGCCAGTTTAATGCCACCAATGTCCGCCAGTTTAATGGTACCAATGCCCGCCAGTTTAATGCCACCAATGTCCGCCAGTTTAATGGTACCAATGTCCGCCAGTTTAATGCCACCAATGTCCGCCAGTTTAATGGTACCAATGTCCGCCAGTTTAATGGTACCAATGTCCGCCAGTTTAATGCCACCAATGTCCGCCAGTTTAATGGTACCAATGCCGCCAGTTTAATGCCACCAATGTCCGCCAGTTTAATGGTACCAATGTCCGCCAGTTTAATGCCACCAATGTCCGCCAGTTTAATGGTACCAATGTCCGCCAGTTTAATGGTACCAATGTCCGCCAGTTTAATGGTACCAATGTCCGCCAGTTTAATGGTACCAATGTCCGCCAGTTTAATGGTACCAATGTCCGCCAGTTTAATGGTACCAATGCCCGCCAGTTTAATGCCACCAATGTCCGCCAGTTTAATGGTACCAATGCCCGCCAGTTTAATGCCACCAATGTCCGCCAGTTTAATGGTACCAATGTCCGCCAGTTTAATGGTACCAATGCCCGCCAGTTTAATGCCACCAATGTCCGCCAGTTTAATGCCACCAATGTCCGCCAGTTTAATGCCACCAATGTCCGCCAGTTTAATGGTACCAATGCCGCCAGTTTAATGCCACCAATGCCCGCCAGTTTAATGCTACCAATGCCCGCCAGTTTAATGGTACCAATGCCCGCCAGTTTAATGCTACCAATGCCCGCCAGTTTAATGCTACCAATGTCCGCCAGTTTAATGCTACCAATGTCCGCCAGTTTAATGGTACCAATGTCCGCCAGTTTAATGCTACCAATGCCCGCCAGTTTAATGGTACCAATGCCCGCCAGTTTAATGGTACCAATGCCCGCCAGTTTAATGGTACCAATGCCCGCCAGTTTAATGCCACCAATGTCCGCCAGTTTAATGGTACCAATGTCCGCCAGTTTAATGGTACCAATGTCCGCCAGTTTAATGGTACCAATGTCCGCCAGTTTAATGGTACCAATGTCCGCCAGTTTAATGCCACCAATGTCCGCCAGTTTAATGCCACCAATGTCCGCCAGTTTAATGGTACCAATGTCCGCCAGTTTAATGCCACCAATGTCCGCCAGTTTAATGGTACCAATGTCCGCCAGTTTAATGCCACCAATGTCCGCCAGTTTAATGGTACCAATGTCCGCCAGTTTAATGCCACCAATGTCCGCCAGTTTAATGGTACCAATGTCCGCCAGTTTAATGGTACCAATGTCCGCCAGTTTAATGCCACCAATGTCCGCCAGTTTAATGGTACCAATGTCCGCCAGTTTAATGCCACCAATGTCCGCCAGTTTAATGGTACCAATGTCCGCCAGTTTAATGCCACCAATGTCCGCCAGTTTAATGGTACCAATGTCCGCCAGTTTAATGGTACCAATGTCCGCCAGTTTAATGGTACCAATGTCCGCCAGTTTAATGCCACCAATGTCCGCCAGTTTAATGGTACCAATGTCCGCCAGTTTAATGGTACCAATGTCCGCCAGTTTAATGGTACCAATGCCCGCCAGTTTAATGGTACCAATGCCCGCCAGTTTAATGGTACCAATGTCCGCCAGTTTAATGCTACCAATGTCCGCCAGTTTAATGCTACCAATGTCCGCCAGTTTAATGCTACCAATGTCCGCCAGTTTAATGCTACCAATGTCCGCCAGTTTAATGCTACCAATGTCCGCCAGTTTAATGCTACCAATGTCCGCCAGTTTAATGGTACCAATGCCCGCCAGTTTAATGCCACCAATGTCCGCCAGTTTAATGGTACCAATGTCCGCCAGTTTAATGTACCAATGTCCGCCAGTTTAATGCTACCAATGTCCGCCAGTTTAATGCTACCAATGTCCGCCAGTTTAATGGTACCAATGTCCGCCAGTTTAATGCTACCAATGTCCGCCAGTTTAATGCTACCAATGTCCGCCAGTTTAATGGTACCAATGCCCGCCAGTTTAATGCCACCAATGCCCGCCAGTTTAATGCTACCAATGTCCGCCAGTTTAATGGTACCAATGTCCGCCAGTTTAATGGTACCAATGTCCGCCAGTTTAATGGTACCAATGTCCGCCAGTTTAATGGTACCAATGTCCGCCAGTTTAATGGTACCAATGTCCGCCAGTTTAATGCTACCAATGTCCGCCAGTTTAATGGTACCAATGTCCGCCAGTTTAATGCTACCAATGTCCGCCAGTTTAATGGTACCAATGTCCGCCAGTTTAATGGTACCAATGTCCGCCAGTTTAATGGTACCAATGTCCGCCAGTTTAATGCTACCAATGTCCGCCAGTTTAATGGTACCAATGTCCGCCAGTTTAATGGTACCAATGTCCGCCAGTTTAATGGTACCAATGTCCGCCAGTTTAATGCCACCAATGCCCGCCAGTTTAATGCTACCAATGTCCGCCAGTTTAATGCCACCAATGTCCGCCAGTTTAATGCCACCAATGTCCGCCAGTTTAATGCTACCAATGTCCGCCAGTTTAATGGTACCAATGTCCGCCAGTTTAATGGTACCAATGTCCGCCAGTTTAATGCTACCAATGTCCGCCAGTTTAATGGTACCAATGTCCGCCAGTTTAATGGTACCAATGTCCGCCAGTTTAATGGTACCAATGTCCGCCAGTTTAATGGTACCAATGTCCGCCAGTTTAATGGTACCAATGTCCGCCAGTTTAATGGTACCAATGCCCGCCAGTTTAATGCTACCAATGTCCGCCAGTTTAATGCTACCAATGTCCGCCAGTTTAATGCCACCAATGTCCGCCAGTTTAATGGTACCAATGTCCGCCAGTTTAATGCTACCAATGTCCGCCAGTTTAATGGTACCAATGTCCGCCAGTTTAATGCCACCAATGTCCGCCAGTTTAATGGTACCAATGTCCGCCAGTTTAATGGTACCAATGTCCGCCAGTTTAATGGTACCAATGTCCGCCAGTTTAATGCCACCAATGTCCGCCAGTTTAATGCCACCAATGTCCGCCAGTTTAATGGTACCAATGTCCGCCAGTTTAATGGTACCAATGTCCGCCAGTTTAATGCCACCAATGTCCGCCAGTTTAATGGTACCAATGTCCGCCAGTTTAATGCCACCAATGTCCGCCAGTTTAATGGTACCAATGTCCGCCAGTTTAATGGTACCAATGCCCGCCAGTTTAATGGTACCAATGTCCGCCAGTTTAATGCCACCAATGTCCGCCAGTTTAATGGTACCAATGTCCGCCAGTTTAATGCCACCAATGTCCGCCAGTTTAATGGTACCAATGTCCGCCAGTTTAATGGTACCAATGTCCGCCAGTTTAATGCCACCAATGTCCGCCAGTTTAATGCTACCAATGTCCGCCAGTTTAATGCCACCAATGTCCGCCAGTTTAATGGTACCAATGTCCGCCAGTTTAATGGTACCAATGTCCGCCAGTTTAATGCCACCAATGTCCGCCAGTTTAATGGTACCAATGTCCGCCAGTTTAATGGTACCAATGTCCGCCAGTTTAATGCTACCAATGCCCGCCAGTTTAATGCCACCAATGTCCGCCAGTTTAATGGTACCAATGTCCGCCAGTTTAATGCCACCAATGTCCGCCAGTTTAATGGTACCAATGTCCGCCAGTTTAATGGTACCAATGTCCGCCAGTTTAATGGTACCAATGTCCGCCAGTTTAATGCTACCAATGCCCGCCAGTTTAATGCTACCAATGCCCGCCAGTTTAATGCCACCAATGTCCGCCAGTTTAATGGTACCAATGTCCGCCAGTTTAATGCCACCAATGTCCGCCAGTTTAATGGTACCAATGTCCGCCAGTTTAATGCCACCAATGTCCGCCAGTTTAATGGTACCAATGTCCGCCAGTTTAATGCCACCAATGTCCGCCAGTTTAATGGTACCAATGTCCGCCAGTTTAATGCCACCAATGTCCGCCAGTTTAATGGTACCAATGTCCGCCAGTTTAATGGTACCAATGTCCGCCAGTTTAATGCTACCAATGCCCGCCAGTTTAATGGTACCAATGTCCGCCAGTTTAATGGTACCAATGTCCGCCAGTTTAATGGTACCAATGTCCGCCAGTTTAATGGTACCAATGTCCGCCAGTTTAATGGTACCAATGTCCGCCAGTTTAATGGTACCAATGTCCGCCAGTTTAATGGTACCAATGTCCGCCAGTTTAATGGTACCAATGTCCGCCAGTTTAATGGTACCAATGTCCGCCAGTTTAATGCCACCAATGTCCGCCAGTTTAATGGTACCAATGTCCGCCAGTTTAATGGTACCAATGTCCGCCAGTTTAATGCTACCAATGTCCGCCAGTTTAATGGTACCAATGTCCGCCAGTTTAATGGTACCAATGTCCGCCAGTTTAATGGTACCAATGTCCGCCAGTTTAATGCCACCAATGTCCGCCAGTTTAATGGTACCAATGTCCGCCAGTTTAATGGTACCAATGTCCGCCAGTTTAATGCTACCAATGTCCGCCAGTTTAATGGTACCAATGTCCGCCAGTTTAATGCCACCAATGTCCGCCAGTTTAATGGTACCAATGTCCGCCAGTTTAATGGTACCAATGTCCGCCAGTTTAATGGTACCAATGTCCGCCAGTTTAATGGTACCAATGTCCGCCAGTTTAATGGTACCAATGTCCGCCAGTTTAATGCCACCAATGTCCGCCAGTTTAATGGTACCAATGTCCGCCAGTTTAATGCCACCAATGTCCGCCAGTTTAATGGTACCAATGTCCGCCAGTTTAATGCCACCAATGTCCGCCAGTTTAATGCTACCAATGTCCGCCAGTTTAATGGTACCAATGTCCGCCAGTTTAATGGTACCAATGTCCGCCAGTTTAATGGTACCAATGTCCGCCAGTTTAATGGTACCAATGTCCGCCAGTTTAATGGTACCAATGCCCGCCAGTTTAATGGTACCAATGTCCGCCAGTTTAATGGTACCAATGTCCGCCAGTTTAATGGTACCAATGTCCGCCAGTTTAATGGTACCAATGTCCGCCAGTTTAATGGTACCAATGTCCGCCAGTTTAATGCTACCAATGTCCGCCAGTTTAATGCCACCAATGTCCGCCAGTTTAATGGTACCAATGTCCGCCAGTTTAATGCCACCAATGTCCGCCAGTTTAATGCTACCAATGTCCGCCAGTTTAATGGTACCAATGTCCGCCAGTTTAATGGTACCAATGCCCGCCAGTTTAATGGTACCAATGTCCGCCAGTTTAATGCTACCAATGTCCGCCAGTTTAATGCTACCAATGTCCGCCAGTTTAATGCTACCAATGCCCGCCAGTTTAATGGTACCAATGTCCGCCAGTTTAATGGTACCAATGTCCGCCAGTTTAATGGTACCAATGTCCGCCAGTTTAATGCCACCAATGTCCGCCAGTTTAATGCTACCAATGTCCGCCAGTTTAATGCTACCAATGTCCGCCAGTTTAATGGTACCAATGTCCGCCAGTTTAATGGTACCAATGTCCGCCAGTTTAATGGTACCAATGTCCGCCAGTTTAATGGTACCAATGTCCGCCAGTTTAATGGTACCAATGTCCGCCAGTTTAATGCCACCAATGTCCGCCAGTTTAATGCCACCAATGTCCGCCAGTTTAATGGTACCAATGTCCGCCAGTTTAATGCCACCAATGTCCGCCAGTTTAATGGTACCAATGTCCGCCAGTTTAATGCCACCAATGTCCGCCAGTTTAATGGTACCAATGTCCGCCAGTTTAATGGTACCAATGTCCGCCAGTTTAATGGTACCAATGTCCGCCAGTTTAATGGTACCAATGCCCGCCAGTTTAATGGTACCAATGTCCGCCAGTTTAATGGTACCAATGTCCGCCAGTTTAATGGTACCAATGTCCGCCAGTTTAATGGTACCAATGTCCGCCAGTTTAATGGTACCAATGTCCGCCAGTTTAATGCCACCAATGTCCGCCAGTTTAATGCACCAATGTCCGCCAGTTTAATGGTACCAATGTCCGCCAGTTTAATGGTACCAATGTCCGCCAGTTTAATGGTACCAATGTCCGCCAGTTTAATGGTACCAATGTCCGCCAGTTTAATGGTACCAATGTCCGCCAGTTTAATGGTACCAATGTCCGCCAGTTTAATGGTACCAATGTCCGCCAGTTTAATGCCACCAATGTCCGCCAGTTTAATGGTACCAATGTCCGCCAGTTTAATGCCACCAATGTCCGCCAGTTTAATGCTACCAATGTCCGCCAGTTTAATGGTACCAATGTCCGCCAGTTTAATGGTACCAATGCCCGCCAGTTTAATGGTACCAATGTCCGCCAGTTTAATGGTACCAATGTCCGCCAGTTTAATGCCACCAATGCCCGCCAGTTTAATGGTACCAATGTCCGCCAGTTTAATGCCACCAATGTCCGCCAGTTTAATGCTACCAATGTCCGCCAGTTTAATGCTACCAATGTCCGCCAGTTTAATGGTACCAATGCCCGCCAGTTTAATGGTACCAATGTCCGCCAGTTTAATGGTACCAATGTCCGCCAGTTTAATGCCACCAATGTCCGCCAGTTTAATGCTACCAATGTCCGCCAGTTTAATGTACCAATGTCCGCCAGTTTAATGGTACCAATGTCCGCCAGTTTAATGGTACCAATGCCCGCCAGTTTAATGGTACCAATGTCCGCCAGTTTAATGGTACCAATGTCCGCCAGTTTAATGGTACCAATGTCCGCCAGTTTAATGGTACCAATGTCCGCCAGTTTAATGGTACCAATGTCCGCCAGTTTAATGGTACCAATGTCCGCCAGTTTAATGGTACCAATGTCCGCCAGTTTAATGGTACCAATGTCCGCCAGTTTAATGGTACCAATGTCCGCCAGTTTAATGGTACCAATGTCCGCCAGTTTAATGGTACCAATGTCCGCCAGTTTAATGGTACCAATGTCCGCCAGTTTAATGGTACCAATGTCCGCCAGTTTAATGGTACCAATGTCCGCCAGTTTAATGCTACCAATGTCCGCCAGTTTAATGGTACCAATGTCCGCCAGTTTAATGCTACCAATGTCCGCCAGTTTAATGGTACCAATGTCCGCCAGTTTAATGGTACCAATGCCCGCCAGTTTAATGCTACCAATGTCCGCCAGTTTAATGGTACCAATGTCCGCCAGTTTAATGGTACCAATGTCCGCCAGTTTAATGGTACCAATGTCCGCCAGTTTAATGGTACCAATGTCCGCCAGTTTAATGGTACCAATGTCCGCCAGTTTAATGGTACCAATGTCCGCCAGTTTAATGGTACCAATGTCCGCCAGTTTAATGGTACCAATGTCCTACCAATGTCCGCCAGTTTAATGCTACCAATGTCCGCCAGTTTAATGCTACCAATGTCCGCCAGTTTAATGGTACCAATGTCCGCCAGTTTAATGGTACCAATGTCCGCCAGTTTAATGCTACCAATGTCCGCCAGTTTAATGCCACCAATGTCCGCCAGTTTAATGCTACCAATGTCCGCCAGTTTAATGGTACCAATGTCCGCCAGTTTAATGGTACCAATGTCCGCCAGTTTAATGGTACCAATGTCCGCCAGTTTAATGGTACCAATGTCCGCCAGTTTAATGCTACCAATGTCCGCCAGTTTAATGCTACCAATGTCCGCCAGTTTAATGCCACCAATGTCCGCCAGTTTAATGCCACCAATGCCCGCCAGTTTAATGCCACCAATGTCCGCCAGTTTAATGGTACCAATGTCCGCCAGTTTAATGCTACCAATGTCCGCCAGTTTAATGGTACCAATGCCGCCAGTTTAATGGTACCAATGTCCGCCAGTTTAATGCTACCAATGCCCGCCAGTTTAATGGTACCAATGTCCGCCAGTTTAATGCTACCAATGTCCGCCAGTTTAATGGTACCAATGTCCGCCAGTTTAATGGTACCAATGTCCGCCAGTTTAATGGTACCAATGTCCGCCAGTTTAATGGTACCAATGTCCGCCAGTTTAATGGTACCAATGTCCGCCAGTTTAATGGTACCAATGTCCGCCAGTTTAATGGTACCAATGTCCGCCAGTTTAATGGTACCAATGTCCGCCCAGTTTAATGGTACCAATGCCCGCCAGTTTAATGGTACCAATGTCCGCCAGTTTAATGGTACCAATGCCCGCCAGTTTAATGGTACCAATGTCCGCCAGTTTAATGCTACCAATGTCCGCCAGTTTAATGGTACCAATGTCCGCCAGTTTAATGGTACCAATGTCCGCCAGTTTAATGCTACCAATGTCCGCCAGTTTAATGGTACCAATGTCCGCCAGTTTAATGGTACCAATGTCCGCCAGTTTAATGCTACCAATGTCCGCCAGTTTAATGCTACCAATGTCCGCCAGTTTAATGCCACCAATGTCCGCCAGTTTAATGCTACCAATGTCCGCCAGTTTAATGGTACCAATGCCGCCAGTTTAATGCCACCAATGCCCGTCAGTTTAATGCTACCAATGTCCGCCAGTTTAATGTACCAATGCCCGCCAGTTTAATGCCACCAATGTCCGCCAGTTTAATGGTACCAATGTCCGCCAGTTTAATGGTACCAATGTCCGCCAGTTTAATGCTACCAATGTCCGCCAGTTTAATGGTACCAATGCCCGCCAGTTTAATGCTACCAATGTCCGCCAGTTTAATGGTACCAATGTCCGCCAGTTTAATGGTACCAATGCCCGCCAGTTTAATGGTACCAATGTCCGCCAGTTTAATGCCACCAATGCCCGCCAGTTTAATGGTACCAATGCCCGCCAGTTTAATGGTACCAATGTCCGCCAGTTTAATGGTACCAATGCCCGTCAGTTTAATGCCACCAATGTCCGCCAGTTTAATGCTACCAATGCCCGCCAGTTTAATGCTACCAATGTCCGCCAGTTTAATGCTACCAATGTCCGCCAGTTTAATGCTACCAATGCCCGCCAGTTTAATGCTACCAATGTCCGCCAGTTTAATGCTACCAATGCCCGCCAGTTTAATGCTACCAATGTCCGCCAGTTTAATGCTACCAATGTCCGCCAGTTTAATGCTACCAATGCCCGCCAGTTTAATGCTACCAATGTCCGCCAGTTTAATGCTACCAATGCCCGCCAGTTTAATGCTACCAATGTCCGCCAGTTTAATGCTACCAATGTCCGCCAGTTTAATGCTACCAATGCCCGCCAGTTTAATGCCACCAATGTCCGCCAGTTTAATGCTACCAATGCCCGCCAGTTTAATGCTACCAATGTCCGCCAGTTTAATGCTACCAATGCCCGCCAGTTTAATGCTACCAATGTCCGCCAGTTTAATGCTACCAATGTCCGCCAGTTTAATGCCACCAATGCCCGCCAGTTTAATGCTACCAATGTCCGCCAGTTTAATGCTACCAATGTCCGCCAGTTTAATGCTACCAATGCCCGCCAGTTTAATGGTACCAATGTCCGCCAGTTTAATGGTACCAATGTCCGCCAGTTTAATGCCACCAATGTCCGCCAGTTTAATGGTACCAATGCCCGCCAGTTTAATGCTACCAATGCCCGCCAGTTTAATGGTACCAATGCCCGCCAGTTTAATGCTACCAATGTCCGCCAGTTTAATGCTACCAATGTCCGCCAGTTTAATGCTACCAATGTCCGCCAGTTTAATGCTACCAATGTCCGCCAGTTTAATGGTACCAATGTCCGCCAGTTTAATGGTACCAATGCCCGCCAGTTTAATGGTACCAATGTCCGCCAGTTTAATGCTACCAATGTCCGCCAGTTTAATGGTACCAATGTCCGCCAGTTTAATGCTACCAATGTCCGCCAGTTTAATGCTACCAATGTCCGCCAGTTTAATGGTACCAATGTCCGCCAGTTTAATGGTACCAATGTCCGCCAGTTTAATGGTACCAATGTCCGCCAGTTTAATGCTACCAATGTCCGCCAGTTTAATGCTACCAATGTCCGCCAGTTTAATGGTACCAATGTCCGCCAGTTTAATGGTACCAATGTCCGCCAGTTTAATGGTACCAATGTCCGCCAGTTTAATGGTACCAATGTCCGCCAGTTTAATGCTACCAATGTCCGCCAGTTTAATGGTACCAATGTCCGCCAGTTTAATGCTACCAATGTCCGCCAGTTTAATGCTACCAATGCCCGTCAGTTTAATGCTACCAATGTCCGCCAGTTTAATGCTACCAATGTCCGCCAGTTTAATGCTACCAATGCCCGTCAGTTTAATGCTACCAATGTCCGCCAGTTTAATGCTACCAATGCCCGTCAGTTTAATGCTACCAATGTCCGCCAGTTTAATGCTACCAATGCCCGTCAGTTTAATGCTACCAATGTCCGCCAGTTTAATGCTACCAATGTCCGCCAGTTTAATGGTACCAATGCCCGTCAGTTTAATGCTACCAATGTCCGCCAGTTTAATGCTACCAATGCCCGTCAGTTTAATGCTACCAATGCCCGTCAGTTTAATGCTACCAATGTCCGCCAGTTTAATGCTACCAATGCCCGTCAGTTTAATGCTACCAATGTCCGCCAGTTTAATGCTACCAATGCCCGTCAGTTTAATGCTACCAATGCCCGTCAGTTTAATGCTACCAATGTCCGCCAGTTTAATGCTACCAATGCCCGTCAGTTTAATGCTACCAATGCCCGTCAGTTTAATGCTACCAATGTCCGCCAGTTTAATGGTACCAATGCCCGTCAGTTTAATGCTACCAATGTCCGCCAGTTTAATGCTACCAATGCCCGTCAGTTTAATGCTACCAATGTCCGCCAGTTTAATGCTACCAATGTCCGCCAGTTTAATGGTACCAATGTCCGCCAGTTTAATGCCACCAATGTCCGCCAGTTTAATGCCACCAATGTCCGCCAGTTTAATGCCACCAATGTCCGCCAGTTTAATGGTACCAATGCCCGTCAGTTTAATGCTACCAATGTCCGCCAGTTTAATGGTACCAATGTCCGTCAGTTTAATGGTACCAATGTCCGCCAGTTTAATGGTACCAATGTCCGTCAGTTTAATGGTACCAATGTCCGCCAGTTTAATGGTACCAATGTCCGCCAGTTTAATGGTACCAATGTCCGTCAGTTTAATGGTACCAATGTCCGCCAGTTTAATGGTACCAATGTCCGTCAGTTTAATGGTACCAATGTCCGCCAGTTTAATGGTACCAATGTCCGTCAGTTTAATGGTACCAATGTCCGCCAGTTTAATGGTACCAATGTCCACCAGTTTAATGGTACCAATGTCCGCCAGTTTAATGGTACCAATGTCCACCAGTTTAATGCTACCAATGTCCGCCAGTTTAATGGTACCAATGCCCGTCAGTTTAATGGTACCAATGTCCGCCAGTTTAATGGTACCAATGTCCACCAGTTTAATGGTACCAATGTCCGCCAGTTTAATGGTACCAATGTCCACCAGTTTAATGCTACCAATGTCCGCCAGTTTAATGGTACCAATGTCCGCCAGTTTAATGCCACCAATGTCCGCCAGTTTAATGGTACCAATGCCCGTCAGTTTAATGCTACCAATGTCCGCCAGTTTAATGGTACCAATGTCCGCCAGTTTAATGCTACCAATGTCCGCCAGTTTAATGGTACCAATGCCCGTCAGTTTAATGCTACCAATGTCCGCCAGTTTAATGGTACCAATGCCCGTCAGTTTAATGCTACCAATGCCCGTCAGTTTAATGGTACCAATGTCCGCCAGTTTAATGCTACCAATGTCCGCCAGTTTAATGGTACCAATGTCCGTCAGTTTAATGCCACCAATGTCCGCCAGTTTAATGGTACCAATGTCCGTCAGTTTAATGGTACCAATGTCCGCCAGTTTAATGCTACCAATGTCCGTCAGTTTAATGCCACCAATGTCCGCCAGTTTAATGCTACCAATGTCCGTCAGTTTAATGGTACCAATGTCCGTCAGTTTAATGCCACCAATGTCCGCCAGTTTAATGGTACCAATGCCCGTCAGTTTAATGGTACCAATGTCCGCCAGTTTAATGGTACCAATGCCCGCCAGTTTAATGGTACCAATGCCCGCCAGTTTAATGCCACCAATGCCCGCCAGTTTAATGGTACCAATGCCCGTCAGTTTAATGGTACCAATGTCCGCCAGTTTAATGGTACCAATGCCCCAGTTTAATGGTACCAATGTCCGCCAGTTTAATGGTACCAATGTCCGTCAGTTTAATGGTACCAATGCCCGTCAGTTTAATGGTACCAATGTCCGTCAGTTTAATGCCACCAATGTCCGCCAGTTTAATGGTACCAATGCCCGTCAGTTTAATGGTACCAATGTCCGCCAGTTTAATGGTACCAATGTCCGCCAGTTTAATGGTACCAATGTCCGCCAGTTTAATGGTACCAATGTCCGCCAGTTTAATGCTACCAATGTCCGCCAGTTTAATGCTACCAATGTCCGCCAGTTTAATGCTACCAATGTCCGCCAGTTTAATGGTACCAATGCCCGTCAGTTTAATGCTACCAATGTCCGCCAGTTTAATGCTACCAATGCCCGTCAGTTTAATGCTACCAATGTCCGCCAGTTTAATGCTACCAATGCCCGTACCAATGCCCGTCAGTTTAATGCTACCAATGTCCGCCAGTTTAATGCTACCAATGCCCGTCAGTTTAATGCTACCAATGCCCGTCAGTTTAATGCTACCAATGCCCGTCAGTTTAATGCTACCAATGTCCGCCAGTTTAATGCTACCAATGCCCGTCAGTTTAATGCTACCAATGCCCGTCAGTTTAATGCTACCAATGCCCGTCAGTTTAATGGTACCAATGTCCGCCAGTTTAATGGTACCAATGCCCGTCAGTTTAATGGTACCAATGTCCGCCAGTTTAATGGTACCAATGCCCGTCAGTTTAATGGTACCAATGTCCGCCAGTTTAATGCTACCAATGCCCGTCAGTTTAATGGTACCAATGTCCGCCAGTTTAATGGTACCAATGCCCGTCAGTTTAATGCTACCAATGTCCGCCAGTTTAATGCTACCAATGTCCGCCAGTTTAATGGTACCAATGCCCGTCAGTTTAATGCTACCAATGTCCGCCAGTTTAATGCTACCAATGCCCGTCAGTTTAATGGTACCAATGCCCGCCAGTTTAATGCCACCAATGTCCGCCAGTTTAATGGTACCAATGCCCGTCAGTTTAATGCTACCAATGTCCGCCAGTTTAATGGTACCAATGTCCGCCAGTTTAATGGTACCAATGTCCGCCAGTTTTTACCAATGGCCAGTTTAATGGTACCAATGTCCGCCAGTTTAATGGTACCAATGTCCGCCAGTTTAATGGTACCAATGTCCGCCAGTTTAATGCCACCAATGTCCGCCAGTTTAATGGTACCAATGTCCGTCAGTTTAATGGTACCAATGTCCGCCAGTTTAATGGTACCAATGTCCGTCAGTTTAATGGTACCAATGCCCGTCAGTTTAATGGTACCAATGTCCGTCAGTTTAATGCCACCAATGTCCGCCAGTTTAATGGTACCAATGTCCGCCAGTTTAATGGTACCAATGTCCGCCAGTTTAATGGTACCAATGTCCGCCAGTTTAATGCCACCAATGTCCGCCAGTTTAATGGTACCAATGTCCGTCAGTTTAATGGTACCAATGTCCGTCAGTTTAATGGTACCAATGCCCGCCAGTTTAATGGTACCAATGTCCGCCAGTTTAATGCCACCAATGGCCGCCAGTTTAATGGTACCAATGTCCGCCAGTTTAATGGTACCAATGCCCGCCAGTTTAATGCTACCAATGCCCGTCAGTTTAATGGTACCAATGTCCGTCAGTTTAATGGTACCAATGTCCGTCAGTTTAATGGTACCAATGTCCGCCAGTTTAATGGTACCAATGTCCGCCAGTTTAATGCTACCAATGCCCGTCAGTTTAATGGTACCAATGTCCGTCAGTTTAATGGTACCAATGTCCGCCAGTTTAATGGTACCAATGTCCGCCAGTTTAATGCCACCAATGGCCGCCAGTTTAATGGTACCAATGTCCGTCAGTTTAATGGTACCAATGCCCGCCAGTTTAATGGTACCAATGTCCGTCAGTTTAATGGTACCAATGTCCGTCAGTTTAATGGTACCAATGTCCGCCAGTTTAATGGTACCAATGCCCGCCAGTTTAATGGTACCAATGTCCGCCAGTTTAATGCCACCAATGTCCGCCAGTTTAATGGTACCAATGTCCGTCAGTTTAATGGTACCAATGCCCGCCAGTTTAATGGTACCAATGCCCGTCAGTTTAATGCCACCAATGTCCGCCAGTTTAATGGTACCAATGCCCGTCAGTTTAATGCCACCAATGTCCGCCAGTTTAATGGTACCAATGTCCGCCAGTTTAATGCCACCAATGCCCGTCAGTTTAATGCCACCAATGTCCGCCAGTTTAATGCCACCAATGCCCGCCAGTTTAATGCCACCAATGCCCGCCAGTTTAATGCTACCAATGTTCGCCAGTCTAATGCTACCAATGCCCGCCAGTTTAATGCTACCAATGCCCGTCAGTTTAATGCCACCAATGATCGCCAGTTTAATGCCACCAATGTCCGCCAGTTTAATGCTACCAATGTCCGCCAGTTTAATGCCACCATTGTCCGCCAGTTTAATGCCACCAATGATCGCCAGTTTAATGCTACCAATGATCGCCAGTTTAATGCTACCAATGTCCGCCAGTTTAATGCCACCAATGTCCGCCAGTTTAATGCCACCAATGATCGATAGTTTAATGCTACCAATGATCGCCAGTTTAATGCCACCAATGTCCGCCAGTTTAATGCTACCAGTGCCCGCCAGTTTAATGCCACCAATGATCGCCAGTTTAATGCTACCAATGCCCGCCAGTTTAATGCCACCAATGTCCGCCAGTTTAATGCTACCAATGTCCGCCAGTTTAATGCCACCAATGTCCGCCAGTTTAATGCTACCAATGTCCGCCAGTTTAATGGTACCAATGTCCGCCAGTTTAATGGTACCAATGTCCGCCAGTTTAATGCCACCAATGTCCGCCAGTTTAATGGTACCAATGTCCGTCAGTTTAATGGTACCAATGTCCGTCAGTTTAATGGTACCAATGCCCGCCAGTTTAATGGTACCAATGCCCGTCAGTATAATGCCACCAATGTCCGCCAGTTTAATGGTACCAATGCCCGTCAGTTTAATGCCACCAATGTCCGCCAGTTTAATGGTACCAATGTCCGCCAGTTTAATGCCACCAATGCCCGTCAGTTTAATGCCACCAATGTCCGCCAGTTTAATGCCACCAATGTCCGCCAGTTTAATGCCACCAATGTCCGCCAGTTTAATGCTACCAATGCCCGCCAGTTTAATGCTACCAATGCCCGCCAGTTTAATGCCACCAATGTCCGCGAGTTTAATGCTACCAATGCCCGCCAGTTTAATGCTACCAATGTCCGCGAGTTTAATGCTACCAATGCCCGCCAGTTTAATGCTACCAATGTCCGCCAGTTTAATGCTACCAATGCCCGCCAGTTTAATGCTACCAATGTCCGCCAGTTTAATGCTACCAATGTCCGCCAGTTTAATGCCACCAATGTCCGCCAGTTTAATGCCACCAATGCTCGCCAGTTTAATGCCACCAATGTCCGCCAGTTTAATGCTACCAATGTCCGCCAGTTTAATGCTACCAATGTCCGCCAGTTTAATGCCACCAATGCCCGCCAGTTTAATGCCACCAATGCCCGCCAGTTTAATGCTACCAATGTTCGCCAGTCTAATGCTACCAATGCCCGCCAGTTTAATGCTACCAATGCCCGTCAGTTTAATGCCACCAATGATCGCCAGTTTAATGCCACCAATGTCCGCCAGTTTAATGCTACCAATGTCCGCCAGTTTAATGCCACCATTGTCCGCCAGTTTAATGCCACCAATGATCGCCAGTTTAATGCTACCAATGATCGCCAGTTTAATGCTACCAATGTCCGCCAGTTTAATGCCACCAATGTCCGCCAGTTTAATGCCACCAATGATCGATAGTTTAATGCTACCAATGATCGCCAGTTTAATGCCACCAATGTCCGCCAGTTTAATGCTACCAGTGCCCGCCAGTTTAATGCCACCAATGATCGCCAGTTTAATGCTACCAATGCCCGCCAGTTTAATGCCACCAATGTCCGCCAGTTTAATGCTACCAATGTCCGCCAGTTTAATGCCACCAATGTCCGCCAGTTTAATGCTACCAATGTCCGCCAGTTTAATGCCACCAATGTCCGCCAGTTTAATGCCACCAATGTCCGCCAGTTTAATGCTACCAATGCCCGCCAGTTTAATGCTACCAATGCCCGCCAGTTTAATGCCACCAATGCCCGCCAGTTTAATGCCACCAATTCCCGCCAGTTTAATGCCACCAATGCCCGCCAGTTTAATGCTACCAATGCCCGCCAGTTTAATGCTACCAATGCCCGCCAGTTTAATGCTACCAATGCCCGCCAGTTTAATGCCAAGTTTAATGCCACCAATGCCCGCCGGTTTAATGCCACCAATGCTCGCCGGTTTAATGCTACCAATGCCCGCCGGTTTAATGCTACCAATGCTCGCCGGTTTAATGCTACCAATGCTCGCCGGTTTAATGCTACCAATGCCCACCGTTTAATGCTACCAATGCCCGCCAGTTTAATGCTACCAATGCCCGCCGGTTTAATGCTACCAATGCCAAACATGGTCATAGAGCAGACACAGAAGACAGATCTGTGAAATAAGATCTTTTGAAAACAGATAATAAATAACACAAAGATCATTCAAATATTCAATGTGAAAATCTAAGAAGAAATCGAAATTCACCCGCGCCTCTCTCTCTCTCTCTCTCTCACACACACGCACACGCGCGCGAAATGGTGGATACACTTAATAAAAATGGAACTAGATAAAACAACATGCAAAATAAGAGACAGTCAGAATAAAGACGTGTGGAACAACCAACATTTTTCTTTCTTAACAACGTCCAAATACGCCCAAGAACGACGCTACATCTAAAAGGAAAGTAATCAAAAGAACAAGCAATACAACATCTACTGAAAGCAGATTATATGATGCATTATTTTCTCCTACCACTCTTCAAGGCAGCAGCAGTTAGATACAAGAAGAAAGAAAATGCTCGTGTGAACTCGTTATTTTGGGACCTGATGGTCGTGAAGTAAGCTTGCATTAGGGTGGCAATCATAGGTCAGGTGGAAATGCGATAACCAGTGGAGCAGAACTGTTGTTATATATTTTATATGAATACATCGCCAGGTAGGTCAAAATGATTTTAAGAAAATACGTCCTCAGGCCAAGGGGTCAATAATTTCCTACTACTTTTATATGGTTAGTCCATTGACAGTCGGGACAAAGACCGGCGGACATCTGGAAAGACAGATGACACTGGGAAAGACCAAGACCAACGGCTGACCGGGCCGGCACCCCGCCAGCTGAAACTACTAGCTATAAGAACGAAACCTAAGAAATGCCCCCAAGATTCACCGAAAGGGGGGGAGAATGATGAGTCACACATCGATTCTACGGAGACGACAAGGACCGACCAACGGATTTTGATCTCAGAACAACGGCTGGAACACCAATGTAGCTGTGGTAGGAAATTCTCAACACAGAAGGGCATGAAAATACACAGAACGAAGAAGAGGTGTGGGGATACAGCATCAGTAGCTCAACAGCGCACTGTTTCGTCAGATAAGACGTCAGAAGATCTCAGTCAGGAGTCAATCCACAGAACTGAGAACATTCAAGTTGAGCTGTCTGATGATGAATTCGCTCACCTCTTGGACGGGAAGAGAGAGATCAAGTTTCCTCCCGCCTGCAACACAGTAGTCTGGGAGAAGTTAGACAAGTCACTAGCAGAAGCCATAGACCACCACCTTAAACGGCTGAACTTGTCCAAGAAGCTTGAAAGCATAGGCGAAGTGGTCTATTATTATTGCGTCAAGGAGTTAGGCTTAGGCACGAAGGAAGTAAGGACGAGCACGAAACCACAAAAAAGCAGACGACAGAAACAAATAGAAGAGATTAGGAGGCAGAAAAACCATGCTAGGAAACAATTCAAGAAAGCTACAGAAGCAGAAAAGGAAGCACTGCATCAGGTATGGCAGCATCTAAAATCAAAACATAAGGCACTGGGTAGAGCAGAAAGATTGTATCGAAAAAGGAAAGCAACCAAGAGGGCCAGGGAAACGTTCTTCAAAGACCCGTTCAAGTTTGCAAAGGAGCTATTTGAACCACCAAGATCTGGAACATTAAATATCAGCAAGGAAGAGCTAGAGAAACATCTAAGAGAGACCTATTCGGACAGCCAGAGAGACGAACCGTTGAAGTCGATGACAGGGCTGATGTGGCCGAGCGAACCGGGCACCCCATTCAATGATAGGCCTCCGACGTTACAAGAAGTTATAGATGTAGTTCACAGAGCCCGCAACAACTCGGCCCCAGGTCCAAATGGCGTTCCGTACCTGGCCCAGAGGTATTGAAACGACTGCACCGGCTGCTCAGGAGTGCATGGAAGAGGCAGATTGTAAGCCAGGAGTGGAAGAAGGCCAATGGCGTGTACATTCCAAAGGAACTGAACTCAAATGAGATTACGCAGTTCAGACCAATCTCCCTACTGAATGTGGAAGGGAAAGTATTCTTCTCTGTAATGGCAAAGAGACTCACCTCGTACCTCATGGAGAACGGGTACATAGATACTGCCATACAGAAGGGAGGAGTCCCTGGTGTCCCCGGATGCTTGGAGCACGCGACAATGATATGGGACGCGATACAGAGAGCAAAAACCGAGAAGCTAGATCTAGACGTCATATGGCTAGATCTAGACGTCATATGGCTAGATCTAGACGTCATATGGCTAGATCTAGACGTCATATGGCTAGATCTAGACGTCATATGGCTAGATCTTGCCAACGCATATGGATCAGTCCCACATCAGATGATTTGGCAGGCTCTCCGAATGTACCATGTACCCCAGAGTGTGACCGCCATGCTCAGACTGTATTTTACCGGCTTCACTGTGCGTTTCTCCACACAGGAATACATGACCGACTGGATAGAATTGCAAGTCGGCATTGCCATGGGATGTACAATCTCGCCCATACTCTTCGTGATGGCGATGCAGATAATATTAAGAGCAGCAGAAGGAGTTGGAAAACGACCAGACTTGGGAGGTGGATACCACATGCCACCACTTAGAGCATTTATGGATGACACCACCGTCCTAGCATCAGAAGAGAGCCACGCCCGCAGGATGCGTGAACGCCTGGACGAACTCATCGTGTGGTGCCGGATGAGCTTCAAACCAAAGAAGTCACGAAGCCTATCCATCAGACGAGGGAAGACCAAGCAAGTTACATTCAATGTGGCGAAACAGAGGATTCCAACCGTCTGCGAGGAGCCAATAAAGAGCCTTGGCAGAGTGTATGACGCCTCATTGAAAGACACGAAAGCAGTCCAGAGAGTAAGAGAGATGACAGAGCAAGGGCTACATATCATCGACCGGAGTAGACTTTTAGGAAAGTTTAAGATCTGGTGTCTCCAGTTTATGTTGATACCCAAACTGCTATGGCCTCTTCTGATATATGAGATCAGCTCAAGTACGGTGGAAGCGATGGAGAGCAAGATTAGCAAGTACACGCGGAAATGGCTGGGAGTACCACCGGGACTGACGGATGTTGCGCTGTACTGTAAGAAGGCCAAGCTGGTCCTTCCGTTCAAGTCAGTCCTAGAGGAATATAAAGCCGGCAAGGCCAGACTGGCAGTTATGCTGCAAAGCTCGTCAGACGAAACTGTCCGAACAGTGGAACCCACAGTGAAGACCGGTCGGAAGTGGCAGGCGTGTGCAGCAGTACGCGAAGCACGTGAGTCTCCAGCTAAAGGAAGTAATGGGCTACACGCAGACCAACAGGCGTGGATTTGGTCATGGAGACATCCAATGGTGGTCAAAGGCATCAAATAGACAACGAAGGGACATGGTAGTCAGGGAGATCAGAGATGTCGAGGAGAACAAGCGTGTGCAAAAGGCAGCACAACAAGTGCAGCAAGGCCAATGGACCACATGGGAGATGGCTTTGCAGAGGACACTAACATGGAATGACATGTGGCATATGGCACCGCTGCGGCTCAGCTACATAATCAGATCTATGTATGACCTTCTACCATCAGCCTGCAACCTTGTGAAGTGGGGGAAGACAGATGACAATCGATGTCCTCTTTGCGGAGGAAGACAGACGATGGAACATGTTCTTTCCTCATGCAAGACAGCACTAGGCCAAGGGCGGTACACATGGCGACAAAACAGAGTGCTGCATGAACTGGCTGCCACCGTGGATGGGGCGCGGATGAAGGCCAACAATAAAGTTCGACCAGCTACGACTAACACCTACTTTTTGAGAGCGGGACAGGCTGCACTCCCCAAGCAGAACCACTGGAGCGACTTTACTATCCTGGACATAGCTAACGATTGGGAGATGGCGGTTGACCTCCCAGGGCGAGGGAAGTACCCAGAGTGCATTAAGAGATCTAAAATGCGTCCAGACATTGCACTCTACACGTCAAATATGACCCATGTCATTTTAATAGAGCTCACAGTGCCAGAGGAACAACATATATTCAAACTATCTAAATACAAGGATCTCGCCACCGAGCTGAGAAAGCAGGGAGTACAGAGTAGAGTGTTTTCGGTGGTGGTTAGTGCCAGAGGACTCACAACCCCATCTCTCTACGACCTCTTAAAAATGCTAGGAATTAAGGGAGGGATGCGGTCAAGAACAATGAAGACTATTGCTGAGTTAGCAGAAAGAGCGTCGTGCTGGCTGTGGCAGAGTCGAGACAGACCAACAGTTAAATAATATTATGTCCAGACCAGACGGATCGGGCGACTATTTTACACCTTGACCACTTATTGCTCCCACATAAGTCAACAGAGTAGGGAGAATTGAAGTAGGGCCCGAGACGAAGCGATAAGAAGTTACATAATCGACCGGAGGTGAGCATCAGACCAGATGCTTGGGGCAACTACCATACAAACAACAGGCCTAAACAACAAGAAGACCAGACAACTAGGCGTCAATCTTAACCAGCGGATGCCGATTTCCCACGAAAGTCAGACACTGACGGGTCTATCGTTGCATTAGTAGCCAAGTTATTTCAACTGGAGAGCGCAGTATCGCGCTAGGTTAAACCAAGAGAGGTAAGGTATCTATTCTCGAGTGCGTTGCCTATTAAATGCAACTATTTTGTGCCGAACATGAAATGTAAACCTTAAGTTAGGTAATCTATTTTCGAGTTTTTTTATGTATTAAGTGGTAGTTATTTTGTGCCGAACATAAGCTTAGTTTAGGTAAGCTATTTTAGAAAGTTTTGTGTATTACGTTTAGTTAGTTTGTGTCGAACATACGGTGTAAGCCTTAGAGGCAATGCGGCAGGAGGTCGACGCCTGGAAGTCATGACCCAGGCGGGCCCACCTCCCCTAGAGTGTCAAGAAGCTAAAGGGCCGAAACACTTGCTCGACGGGGGTCTTCTTCTGATGATCAGATTGCCTCCTGCTGCGAAGCTCTGTACAAAGAGTTTCCTACTACTAAGACTTAACTTAAAACTTTAACTTAACTTAAAACTTAAAACTTTAATTTAACTTAAAACTTAAAACTTAACTTAAACTTAAAACTTAAATTAACATAAACTTAATACTTAACTTAAACTTAAACTTAACATAAATAAAACATAAAACGTAACTTAACCTAAACTTAAAACTTAACTTAAACTTAAAACTTAACTTAAATTAAACATAAATCTTAACTTAAATTAAACTTAAAACTTAACTTAAACTTAAAGCTTAACTGAACTTAAACTTAAAACTGAACTTAACTTAATCTTAAGACTTAACTAAAAACTTAACTTAACTTAAAACTTTAACTTAACTTAAAACTTAAAACTTAACTTAAACTTAAAACTTAACATAACATAAATTTAATACTTAAATTAAACTTAAACTTAACTTAAATTAAACATAAAACGTAACTTAACTTAAACTTAAAACTTAACTTAAACTTAAAACTTAAAACTTTAACTTAACTTAAAACAAAACTTAACTTAAACTTAAAACTTAACTTAACATAAATTTAAATTTACTAAAACGTAAAATTAGACTCAACTTAAACTTGAAACTTAACTTAACTTAATCTTAAAACTTAAGTTAACTGAACTTAAAACTTAACTTAACTTAACTTAAAACTCAACTTATCTTAAACTTAAAACTTAACTTAAACTTAAAACTTAACTAAACTTAAACTTAATACTTAACTTAAACTTAAAACTTAACTTAAATTAAACATAAAACTTAACTTAAATTAAACTTAAAATTTAACTTAACTTAAACTTAAAACTTAACTTAAACTTAAATTTACTTAAACTTAAAATTAGACTCAACTTAAACTTGAAACTTAACTTAACTTAATCTTAAAACTTAAGTTAACTGAACTTAAAACTTAACTTAACTTAACTTAAAACTCAACTTATCTTAAACTTAAAACTTAACTTAAACTTAAAGCTTAACTGAACTTAAACTTAAAACTGAACTTAACTTAATCTTAAGACTTAAAACTTTAACTTAACTTAAACTTAAAACTTAACATAACATAAACCAAATACTTAACTTAAACTTAAACTTAACTTAAATTAAACATAAAACGTAACTTAACTTAAACTTAAAACTCAACTTAAACTTAAAACTTAACTTAAATTAAACATAAAACTTAACTTAAATTAAACTTAAAATTTAACTTAACTTAAACTTAAAACTTAACTGAACTTAAACTTAAAACTTAACTTAATCTTAAGACTTAACTTAAAACTTAACTTAACTTAAAACTTAAAACTTTAACTTAACTTAAAACAAAACTTAACTTAAACTTAAAACTTAACTTAACATAAATTTAAATTTACTAAAACGTAAAATTAGACTCAACTTAAACTTGAAACTTAACTTAACTTAATCTTAAAACTTAAGTTAACTGAACTTAAAACTTAACTTAACTTAACTTAAAACTCAACTTATCTTAAACTTAAAACTTAACTTAAACTTAAAACTTAACTAAACTTAAACTTAATACTTAACTTAAACTTAAAACTTAACTTAAATTAAACATAAAACTTAACTTAAATTAAACTTAAAATTTAACTTAACTTAAACTTAAAACTTAACTTAAACTTAAATTTACTTAAACTTAAAATTAGACTCAACTTAAACTTGAAACTTAACTTAACTTAATCTTAAAACTTAAGTTAACTGAACTTAAAACTTAACTTAACTTAACTTAAAACTCAACTTATCTTAAACTTAAAACTTAACTTAAACTTAAAGCTTAACTGAACTTAAACTTAAAACTGAACTTAACTTAATCTTAAGACTTAAAACTTTAACTTAACTTAAACTTAAAACTTAACATAACATAAACCAAATACTTAACTTAAACTTAAACTTAACTTAAATTAAACATAAAACGTAACTTAACTTAAACTTAAAACTCAACTTAAACTTAAAACTTAACTTAAATTAAACATAAAACTTAACTTAAATTAAACTTAAAATTTAACTTAACTTAAACTTAAAACTTAACTGAACTTAAACTTAAAACTTAACTTAATCTTAAGACTTAACTTAAAACTTAACTTAACTTAAAACTTAAAACTTTAACTTAACTTAAAACAAAACTTAACTTAAACTTAAAACTTAACTTAACATAAATTTAAATTTACTAAAACGTAAAATTAGACTCAACTTAAACTTGAAACTTAACTTAACTTAATCTTAAAACTTAAGTTAACTGAACTTAAAACTTAACTTAACTTAACTTAAAACTCAACTTATCTTAAACTTAAAACTTAACTTAAACTTAAAACTTAACTAAACTTAAACTTAATACTTAACTTAAACTTAAAACTTAACTTAAATTAAACATAAAACTTAACTTAAATTAAACTTAAAATTTAACTTAACTTAAACTTAAAACTTAACTTAAACTTAAATTTACTTAAACTTAAAATTAGACTCAACTTAAACTTGAAACTTAACTTAACTTAATCTTAAAACTTAAGTTAACTGAACTTAAAACTTAACTTAACTTAACTTAAAACTCAACTTATCTTAAACTTAAAACTTAACTTAAACTTAAAGCTTAACTGAACTTAAACTTAAAACTGAACTTAACTTAATCTTAAGACTTAAAACTTTAACTTAACTTAAACTTAAAACTTAACATAACATAAACCAAATACTTAACTTAAACTTAAACTTAACTTAAATTAAACATAAAACGTAACTTAACTTAAACTTAAAACTCAACTTAAACTTAAAACTTAACTTAAATTAAACATAAAACTTAACTTAAATTAAACTTAAAATTTAACTTAACTTAAACTTAAAACTTAACTGAACTTAAACTTAAAACTTAACTTAATCTTAAGACTTAACTTAAAACTTAACTTAACTTAAAACTTAAAACTTTAACTTAACTTAAAACAAAACTTAACTTAAACTTAAAACTTAACTTAACATAAATTTAAATTTACTAAAACGTAAAATTAGACTCAACTTAAACTTGAAACTTAACTTAACTTAATCTTAAAACTTAAGTTAACTGAACTTAAAACTTAACTTAACTTAACTTAAAACTCAACTTATCTTAAACTTAAAACTTAACTTAAACTTAAAACTTAACTTAAACTTTATACTTAACTTAAACTTAAACTTAACTTAAATTAAACATAAAACGTAACTTAACTTAAACTTAAAACTTAACTTAAACTTAAAACTTAACTTAAACTTAAAACTTAACTTAAACTTAAAACTTAACTTAACTTAAACTTAAAACTTAACTTAAACTTAAAACTTAACTTAAACTTAAAACTTTACTTAACTTAAACTTAAAACTTAACTTAACTTAAACTTAACTTAACTTAAACTTAAAACTTAAATTAACCTAATCTTAATACGTAACTTAACTTCAAACTTCAAACTTAACTTAACTTAAAACTTAAAACTTAACTTATCTTGAACTTAAAACTTAACTTTAACTTAAAACTTAACTAAACTTAAACTTAATACTTAACTTAAACTTAAACTTAACTTAAATTAAACATAAAACGTAACTTAACTTAAACTTAAAACTTAAATTAAACTTAAAACTTAAACTTAAAACTTAAACTTAAAACTTAAACTTAAAACTTAACTTAATCTTAAGACTTAACTTAAAACTTTAACTTAACTTAAAACTTAAAACTTTAACTTTACTTAAAACTTAACTTAAATTTAAAACTTAACTTAACATAAACTTAATACTTAACTTAAACTTAACTTAAATTAAACATAAAACGTAACTTAAATTAAAGTTAAAATTTAACTTAACTTAAACTTAAAACTTAACTTAAATTAAACATAAAACTTAACTTAAATTAAACTTAAAACGTAACTTAACTTAAATTTAAATTTACTTAAACTTAAAATTTGACTCAACTTAAACTTGAAACTTAACTTAACTTAATCTTAAAACTTAACTTAACTTGAACTTAAAACTTAACTTAACTTGAACTTAAAACTTAACTTAACTTGAACTTAAAACTTAACTTAAACTCAAAATTTAACTTAACTAACTCCTAATTAACTCTGCTATGTTCTGCTCTACCTTTAACTTTTGAAAAAAATAAACAAATGAAATGGTTGATACACTTAATAAAAATGGAACCAGATAAAACAACATGCAAAGTAAGAGACAGTCAGAATAAAGACATGTGGAAGAACCAACATTTTTCTATCTGTTCCCTTCTCATTACATGGCATTAAAATGATAATTGTTTCTTCATAATATCGGATAATAGCTCTATTTCTGCTTTAGTCTCTTTCAGAACGCTTTCATTACTATTCTTAACAGCCCATGGTATTCTCAACATTCTTTGTAAAACTATTTCTACAGCCTCCAGTCCTCCTACAGCTTTATTTTTTTTTCTGTTGTCCTATTGTCTATAATTCACATGTAACAGGTTTGAAATGATGTTAGGCGATGACAATGGTATGAATATTGGTAATGGTATGAAAGGCCAATGCAAATGACCTGCCAGCACCATTTGAACAGTCTTTAATAACAGCCCTCTGTAGTACACTGTTTATGACAACATCGTTCTTTTTCTTCTTGTGTCGATACCAACGTGTATACACGCCCCGTGAGGGGTACTGTTACTGGTGAGGCGATGGTGACGTTGACAAGGTACAAAAACGTGCATTGATCAACGTACGCTCACCTCTTGGTCTCCGCTGTCAGGTTCTCACGTCCTCAACTAGTACTTCGGCTGTAATCTGACTGAACTGTTTTGTTCCGTATGGTATGGGCCGCGACAACTCTAAGTTCGATTCAACGCTTTGGCATAGGTAGTGACTGTTATAATTAAATCGAAGTTATCAATAAATGTCTGCACACTGCTGATGTTGAAAGATCATGTATCTTTATTCCGACAACCCTAACAATGGCAACTATGTACAATTATTCACAGCGGCCAGCGATCACACATCTCGCTCGGCCAGTCACACACCATATCACAGAATCCACATCTCTACTGGATACTCTCGCTTCTGTGCGTCTGCCTACTCAGGCTTACTTTACTTAATGCTTCAGAAATAGATTATAAAGAATAAAACACCAATAATTCTAATAAGAGCATATGTCATCAAACAGGTCTGAGGATTTACCAACGCTGGCGAGGAGTAGTTTACCTGTGTCTACGTCATACAGGGGCACATTCTCGTGTATTTTCACACTCCACAGGAAATGTAGGGAACAGAAGTTAAGGGGATAACCATTCATGTCATTTGTGTAAATGGAAGGGCTGCTGTCCCCAGGATCCCCACCTCACTAAGACTGATGCCCTAGGCTAGGGCTGCCTAGCTAGTGGAAACTAGCCCAGATTCAACAGCACACAGACGTGCCGATTGCAATCTCGACACTAAGGACATGGGGTGTTAACCTAGTCCGACCACGCATCTTCCACCCCCCCCCTAATTTTCTGTTCAAACTTTGACATAATGGGAGGTAGCAAAGCAGTACCCAAAGACTACTGTGTCACGTAGCCGACGTGATAAATTGGGCAGTTTTTTTTTTTTTTTTTTGAAAGATCATTTATCTTTATTCCGACAACCCTAACAATGGCAACTATGTACAATTATTCACAACGGCTAGAGATTACACATCTCGTTCAGCCAGCCACACACCATATCACAGAATTCACATCTCTACTGGATACTCTCGCTTCTGTGCGTCCTCCTACTCAGGCAATAGATTATAAAGAATAGGGCACCAATAATTCTAATAAGAGCATATGCCATTAAACAGGTCTGAGGATTTACCAACGCTGGCGAGGAGTAGTTTACCTGTGCCTACGTCATACAGGGGCACATTCTCGTGTATTTTCACACTCCACAGGAAATGTGGGGAACAGAAGTTAAAAGGATAACCATTCATGTCATTTGTGTAAATGGAAGGGCTGCTGTCCCCAGGATCCCCACCTCACTAGGACTAATGCCCTAGGCTAGAGCTGCCTAGCTAGTGGAAACTAGCCCAGATTCAACAGCACACAGACGTGCCGATTGCAATCTCGGCACTAAGAACATCGGGTGTTACCCTAGTCCGACCACGCATCTTCCACCCCCCCAATTTTCTGTTCAAACTTTGACATAATGGGAGGTAGCAAAGCAGTACCCAAAGACTACTGTGTCACGTAGCCGACGTGACACAGTCTGTGTTGCTAGAGCAGACAACACGGCTTTGCACCTAGGACAAGGTTTATAAGCCTTGCGTCTTAGCCAAAGAGAAAATTGGGCAGTTGGTTTATAAATATTCACTAGAATTTCATAAACCCGGCCACTGAAAACTACGTACAAAATAGTTAATTACATAAATCTCTCGCTGTTGTAGTTTTTTAAGAGTACCACAATTTTGCATATCATTTGAAAAAAAAATATTTTCTTAAAAATGTTTATGTTTAAATATACAAGAACATATTAGGCAATGTGTCTTACAATGCACTAAAATTAAATCTTATCAATCAAAGTGTATGTGCTTTTAATTCATGATGCAAATAAAAAATATCACTTTTATATGAATTTTTTAAAGCATTATTCTCCTTGATTATTAAGGGAAGCCACTACAAAAGTGTAATTTTTCGTAAAGTACAAGTTATTGTTCCTAGGGGTAATTCATTTTAATTTTTAGACAGTTAATAATATTCTCTAAAGCAATAATCATTAGATATGTTCAGCAATGCATATAGATTTAAATTAATACGATAAATAAATGTGCTTCTAAGTTTTGTGCACATTATATGAAAATAATTTGTTTCTACATTGTAACAATTTAAAATTATCAAGTATGCATAAAGTTCAATTAGAACTCCACGATTTTACTCACAATCGCATCTGAAGTAAATACATTAACCATTAGACATGTTTAGCAATGAATATAGATATAAATTAATTCAATAAATAAATGTGCTTCTACGTTTTGTTCAAATTATAGGAAATTAATTTGTTTTTAAATGATAGCAATTTAAAATAATCCAGTATGCATACAATTCAACAAGAATTCCACTAATGTTATTAAAATGGATTCTATGTAAACCATATATTTTATATTCATCTTATTCTCACAAAATGCAGAGTGGATAGTCAAAGTCAAATAATATTTTCATGAACATGGAGACAATATTATTTCAGGTTCTCTAACAGAATAACTTAGAATATCTTCAAAAAGTGATTAGATGCATTTTATAAATAGTATTTTCACAGTTAAGCTACTTCAATCTTTATATTGAAAATGAATTAATATTTATTCATTGTCTATTTGTCACGAATGACGAAGAGATAGAGGGAATCAAAGATAAACGATACCAGACAGCTTAAGAGAATTGCTTAGCTGAAGGTCAACAACAGAAATGATAACTGTCGAGATCAAAAGTTGTGGAGAGACATGATCACCTATGCCAGCAGGCCTGGTACTTGATGATGATGATGATGATTTGTCATGATTCTAACTTCAAAAAGAACTAAGTAAGTTTGCCACAGGTAAACATATATATATATATATATATATATATATATATATATATATATATATATATATATATATATATTAATAAGATTATAGTGTCATTCCAATATTACAAATAGTAATAAGAATTACCTTAAGCTACCAATTGTTATGTTAAAATTAAATTAATTAAATTAATTAAGTAATAATAATAGCTCTCTCACACATACATTATTTTGCAGTCACAATTAATACAATTTTGGATAAAAATGGATTAGAAGCTGTATCTTATAGAAATTCTTATTAAGTTATAGTTAGAGTATAAATAAAAGAGAAACTTTTCTTCAAAAATTAAGATAATTATTTTAGTATAAGACAATAAAACAAACTGCTCTCTTTGTTTGTTGGATAAAAACAGACAGTGTTAATTAAATTATTAATTCTAAACTTTGTTTTCTCACAATCATATTTGGTTTGACAATCACACAGTGGATTGATTAAGGACAGCATTATTAAAAATAAAAAATAAAAATATAAGGTGTTCCATATAGAGTTTACTGGGAGCTGGAGAAAACAAAACAGGATATAAACAAACTGTTAAATTTAAGTTTTAAACTTTACCATATATGTGTGAAATCAACAACCTGTCATGTCAGATGGTAGATTTACAGCAGTGGTGAGAAGCAAATAAATGGAAGCTAAGGATGAATTTGAAAGAGAAAAAAATAGATATAATTATGCCAATGTGAAGAGAAAAAAAGAGCTCTACAGATAATTTATGGAATGTTCAGTAGGTATTTTTTTTATAAAAAAGTATCCTAAAATTGCCAAAAACATTAAACACTGGCTTTGTTGAAGAGCGGCATAGTACTTTTAAAAATCTCCTTCTGTAATGATTTCACTCATCATTAATCCTCTTTTAATTTATTGAAATCATATAAGGGAATTCAAAATTGGTTGATGAGATGTAAAAGCTACCATGATTTCTCACAACTTTATGCTATATTTCACTCTAAAGAGTGTCAGATTAGTGATTCTATTAATTTTGTTATTTTACACATTAATTTATTACAAAAATTAGTAATATGTATGTGTGTATGTCTGTCTGTCTCTGTCTCTGATAGCATTTCCCAGCAAACTTTGTGTAATATTGCTGTTGCTGTCTTGCAGGTTTTGCCCACTTCTTGGCCAGGCATGATCCATTTAGCCTCAGACCAAGTCTTTCAGGTTATATTAGACCATGATTGCCATCCAAAATTAAAAGTGTAAGTCACTTTTGCTTCATAAATTGAACATATCTGTAATTGTTGTTGTCTTGTGGGATTTCCAGCTGTTTGTTGCCAGTACATGTTCTAATTATTCTTTGATTTTTGCCTTCAACGTTTTTGCCGTCTAAAATTTTTATTATTTCTTGTGCTTTACTTTATCAAATGCATCAAGGTACTTTAATCTTTATATTGAAAATGGATTAATTTTCATTCATTATTATTCATTGTCTTATTGTCATGTTTCTAATTAAATAACAATTAAGTTTGCCGCAGGTAAAAATTATATATAAATACGATCATAATGTCATTCTAATATTACAAATAATAATAATTGCCTTAAGTTACTAATCTTTGATGTCAACTTTTATGCCTTCTAAAAATTTGCTTATTTCTTGGTGTTTTACATTTTTTCAAATGCTTTGGTATAGTCTATGAAACATAGATCTGTTTTCACCTCTGTGACTCTTTCTATTAAGATCTTATGATGTATATGTCATTGTTCATAAATTTACCTCCAACAAAATCACTCTTCATCACTAATTTTTAGACTGATTTTGTTTTGCACTTTTTGCATGGTGATTCCTAATACTATCTTGGACGTGTGACTCATGAGTTTATTGTGGGATGATCATCACATTCAATCGCACAAGATTTCTTTTGGTAAAAAAAAAGTAATGTACCCCCGTCACGCCAAGTGGCGTATAGGGAATATGGTGTTAGTGACCATAAATTTTACAGACCCGCGGCACATGATTTTTGGGGTAATGTTATCAGTATTATGCCCGTGCCACTTTACTTTCCCAGAAAAAAATCCAGTACCCATTAAGGCTATTGGTAAGGTTATGAATATTGAATTTAATATGCCATCTGGTATAATTCACCTGTTATAGATTTGCATTCACATGGAGAATTATTATTTATTTATAAATATTCAGTTAATAAATTATATTCTATACAATAAATAAATATTCAGGAAATATTCAAATATTCAGTTTAACTGTTTAAAACTTGTTTTCTTTGTAATTTTAATTATTCTCTCTATGTCATGTCATTAAACAATTTAAAAATTCTTCCTTCGACAAGCTTACGAGAACTGAGACTAAGTGATTGCAAAAGTGTAGCTGATCTAGGCATGCAAGAGTGGCCAAATTACGTAAGACTCTACGTTTCCTCATTGTGGCAAAATGTAAAAAGGTAATGATGGATTTTACATTCTAATGTTACTTTATTTGTAAAAGTTGTGGGGTTTTGGGAAAAGTATGTTAGTACTTTTCATATTCATTTTACATGTCTTATATCATCTGGAATTTGGTGAAATCTTATATCTTGTTCAATTATCTAAACATTCATATATAATATGTTATATGTTAGATGAATATAAATATATAGATTGATTAGATTCTTAAAACCATGAACAATTTTGGCTCTAAAATCTCTTCTGTTGCGTCAATAAAAAGCTTCTGTACGGAAAGAGTTAACCACAAAAATACAGTATAGACATTTTTTTTCTGCGTTCGCAGCTTTCACCTAAGGCGAAGTTCCTATTGCCTAGGAACTGAATTTTGCATGTTAATTCATTTTACCCTGGCAGTCATGTGCACAGAGGCCCCTCGCCACTCAGGTAGATAGCTCCATCTTCAGAGGTACTCATATTTGTTCTGTTGATGTGTAATTGACGTTTCAAGCCGGGCCTCACTGTTGAGACCAGGGGTGGTTGCCACAGAGAGAAATCACAAATAAAAATCCTAACTTGTACAGTCGGATTTGAACTAACAACCTCTGTGTCAAGACTGCCATAACTTGAGATTGAAAACTTCCTTTTCAAGCAAATTCCACAGAGCATTGTGAATTGCTTTAGGCTCAAAACTTTCCACTGTGAGAATTTCAATCACAGCTTATAGCTTCTGACACATATCCAGTGCATCCACCATTTTGATAACTAATACAAGGAAGCATGTGACACCAGACTGTGGAAACTTTTTTTTGGAAGAGCAAAAAAAAAAAAATATATTGTTTTACATTGGAAACAATACATTTAAAAAAATTGTGCAGTACAGGTACAGACTTTCACAGTTTATCAGTTTAAAATTGTTTTTATAGAGAGCTAAGTATAAATTTTATTTGATATTTACATTTATGTCATTCATTAAGTGCTGTCTCCGCATCCAAAGTTGGCTACTATGGAGCACCTTTCTGCTCTGTCTCTTGCTTTGATGTTGTAGGGATCGAACCCTACCTCTTGTCCTTTGTATTCCAGTTCACTAACCACTGAGTTATCGCGGCTCCCCATTTCTTTGGTAAGGTTATGAATATTGATTTTAATAGGCCATCTGGTATAATTCACCTGTTATAAATTTGCATTCACATGGAGCATACAATAAATAAATATTCAGTTAATAAATTATATTCTATACAATAAATAAATATTCAGGAAATATTCAAATATTCAGTTTAACTGTTTAAAACTTGTTTTCTTTGTAATTTTAATTATTCTCTTTATGTCATGTCATTAAACAATTTAAAAATTCTTCCTTCGACAAGCTTACGAGAACTGAGACTGAGTGATTGCAAAAGTGTAGCTGATCTAGGCATGCAAGAGTGGCCAAATTACGTAAGACTCTACGTTTCCTCATTGTGGCAAAATGTAAAAGGGTAATGAAAGATTTTACATTCTAATGTTTCTTTATTTTTAAAAGTTGTGGGGTTTTGGGAAAAGTATGTTAGTACTCATACATTTCTATGACTGTCTTACTTGTAATGCCCTGCAGTGCCATCAGATGGCACACAGGGTTTTTGGTGTACTTTGTCATATGTCCTTATTCTGGCCGAGCTTCTCATTCTTCGCTAAAATTCTACCTTACTCAGCTTTGAAGAAAAGTATAAACCCAAGGTAGTATAGCAATTATTGAAAAGACACCACCTTGAAGAAACCATAGTCCTGAAATTGATGTGAGTTAGTACCATCTTGTACCAGATCACCAACCAATTGCATTTACAAGTTTAGCAGCCAAATATTTGTAGTAGAAAATATTGTTCTACGTGTATTGTGTATCATGCTATTTTTATCACTGCAAACATTTGTACTCAGATTTTTTTCTTTATAATGATTTATTACATTAACTCTTTCCGTACGTTTCGCAGCACTGTGCGCCAATGCGATTCCGGCAACGTATGTTTCACCGTATAGTGCGCCACGCTCAATTTGATTAGTGTGGATGCCATCAAACCATATTCTTTTTACATGTCTTATATCATATGGATATTGGTGAAATCTTATATGTTGTTCAATTATCTAAACATTCATATATAATATGTTGTATGTTAGATGAATATAAATATATAGATTGATTCGATTCTTAAAACCATGAACAATTTTGTCTCTGAAGTCTCTTCTGTTGCGTCAGTAAAAAGCTTCTGTACGGAAAGAGTTAACCCCAAAAATACAGTATAGACATTTTTTTTCTGCATTCACAGCTTTCACCTAAGGCGAAGTCCCTATAGCCTAGGAACTGAATTTTGCATGTTAATTCATTTTACCCTGGCAGTCATGTGTACAGGGGCCCCTCGCCACTCAGGCAGATAGCTCCATCTTCAGAGGTACTCTGTACATTTTTTCTGTTGATGTGTAATTGAAATTTCAAGATGGGCCTCACTATTGAGACCAGGGGTGGTTGCCACAGAGAGAAGTCACAAATAAAAATCCCAACTTGTACAGTCTGATTAGAACTAACAACCTCTCTGTGTCAAGGCTGCCGTAACTTGAGATTGAAAACTTCCTTTTCAAGCAAATTCCACAGAGCATTGTGAATTTCTTTAGGCTCAAAACTTTCCACTGTGATAATTTCAATCACAGCTTATAGCTTCTGACACATATCCAGTGCATCCACCATTTTGATAACTAATACAAGGAAGCATGTGACACCAGACTGTGGAAACTTTTTTTGGAAAAAAAAAAATCTTTCTTTACATTGGAAACAATACATTTTATAAAAATTGTGCAGTACAGATACAGACTTTCACAGCTTATCAGTTTAAAATTGTTTCTATAGAGAGTGTTAAGTATAAATTTTATTTGACATTTTCGTTTATGTCATTCATTAAGTGCTGTCTCTGCATCCAAAGTTGGCTACCATGGAGCACCTTTCTGCTCTGTCTCTTGCTTTGATGGTGAAGATTATCATAGGCTGATGTGACCATCTTTTGATGTTACCTGTCCATATTAGTCTTGGTCTACCTCTCCCTCTTTTACCTTGCGTTTTCCCTTCCAAGATTACTTTTAGTAGACCATAGTGTCTTTTAACATGCCTCAAAAATCTCATTTGTCTTGTTTGAATTGTGTTTAGTCTATCTATCTATCTATTGACCTTTCGAGCCGTAACCGGCCCATAGGGCGTAGACCAAGATACACCTTCTCCTATATGAATTTTTGTTCTAGCAGTTTTCTTTTAAAGATATTTTATCAAATCTCGCCATCTGTCTCTGTTCTGTGCAAGCAGTTCTATCTCATTGAGGGAGCCGATTCCTGCTGCTCTTGCCTCTCTCATCAATGTTCTTCTCAGTGTCTCCCTGGGTCTTCCTCTTTTTCTTTTACCTGTTGTTTCCCATATGAGGGCTTGCTTTGCTATTCGATTATTATCTCTTCTCATCACATGTCCAACGTATGACCATCGTCTTTTCTTTATTACTGAAGATATTAGTGGTTGATTGGCGATTTCTCTAATTTCCTCGTTTGTTTTGAATTCGTTCCATTCTATACCAAGTATTTTCCTTAGACATTTATTTTCGAATGCGTTCAACTTTGTTTCTATATCTCTTGTTGTTTTCCAGCTTTCACACGCATACGTAAGGGTTGATAGTACATTTGATTTGAATAGCCTAAGTTTTGTGTTTGTGCTAATGAGTTTTGATTTCCACAACTTTTCAAGGCTTCTGAAAGACATTGCTGCTTTAGCCAGTCTGATTCTAATTTCTTTGCTCGTATCCCCTTCTCGATCAATGTGACTTCCAAGATAGATGAAGTGATCGATCTCTTCTACTGGTTTGTTTTCCATGTATATTTTGTCACTTGTTGGAATTAAACTTTTCATGACTTTAGTCTTTTCATGATTGACCTCAAGCCCAATTTTGCTGGCTATTGATGATAGTTCTTTGTGTTTAGTAGTTCTCTTTTAATTTTTAGTTGTTTTAAGACTTCATCGTTTGTCAATCCAAATCATTGGACAGTTATCACTACTATTGTCCAACAAGGAAATATCGCTAGAGACAAAATGAGCACTATACAATACAATCTTCATCCCAACGTTGTGCTACTTGGACCCTAGATGCACGAAAAATAAGAAAAATAACCTCTACTAAGATGAAATGTGTCGGACGAATGACAGGAAACAGTCTGAAAGATAAGATCAGAAATGAAGAACTGAGGAGAAAGCTAGGAATAGCCCCCGGCATAGAATATATATAAAAACAACAGATACAATTTTTTGGCCACATGACAAAGCAGAAAAATCAAAACACAACACAACAATCCTTCAACAAATGTGAGAATACCAGACCCAATGGTCGACCACAAAAAAGATGGATGGATGGAATATTAGAAGCACTAGGAAACATAACAGCAGATGAGGCGAACAGAAGAGCAAAAGACCGCAAATTATATCTCCCCTCAGTGCTGAAAGGCAAATGAGGAAGGAAAGAGGAAGAATAATCATTTGTTTTCTTTTCTTTCCTTTCAATTCTTCCTATTCTTTTATAATACCACATCTGAAAAGCTTAAATTTTCTGTTCTGTTTTCTTGTCTAATGTCCATCTTTCAGCACCATACATGAATGTTGAGAAGATATAACATTTTGCTATTCTTAGTTTTAGCCCTGCTTTATTTGTGTTTGATGTTAGTAAATTTTTTATGACATTAAAATTACTTTTTGCCATTTTCTATTTTTTTTTCTCCAGTTTTACATTTTCCATCACTGGTTATAGTATGTTCAAAGTAGTTGTAGCTTTAAACTGTCTTCAGGTGTATACCTAAGAAATTTGATGTCCACTTGTAGGTTTTGAGTACTTTCTTTGTTTATGATCATAGTTTTAGTCTTTTTGATATTCAGATCTAATCCATATTTTTTGCTTTTCATGTTTATTTCATTTAGTAATTGATGTAGATCTTCAGGATTTTCTGCTAGTAATACAGTATCATCAGCATATCTTAGGTTACTGACTATCATTCCATTATTGTTTATGCCTGGCATCTATGTGATGTTTTTAAAGATTTTCTCATTGATTAGTTTAAACAAGCTTGGTGATAGAATTTGTGTCACTGTTAAAATATTTACATATTTATATATGGCCTGCTTCAAAAATGTATTTACACATCTACCATTTTATGTGAAAAGGTAGTGCAGTATTGCTTGATTCTGGTCACGACTTTTATAAAAGTCCTGTTTGTCATAAAAAAATATGATCACTAACATCATTATTCCTCCATATATTAAAAGGAATGATGTTTAATTTGTACATGTTTACTATTGTTATGTTTATGTACAATGTTTTAACATTTAAAGAAATATATTATAATTGTTGACAGATGTTTATATGGACTATTTACAAACATTTACATATATAATTGCTCACAAAGGCCTGTTATAAACTTTTTACAATTTTTTTCATGTTTACCAAGGTGTCAGACCAAGGGGTCATTCACATTACTAAGAACTACAAGCTATGCTACTTCAATGCTCGGGGCTGTGAGGCTATCTCAGACATTGGCTTAGATTTTCTGGCACAAAACTGCTCAAGACTTTGCTTGTTGGACATAGGCAAATGTGACATAACAGATGATGGACTGTATGCTTTATCTATGCACTGTCCAAATCTACATAAACTTGAGATGAAGTCATGTGATGTAACAACAGACAAAGGAATAGTGATGATTGCTTATAGGTACTCTTCATTTCAGCAGTTGCATGTCCAGGATTGTTGTCTGTCCCCTGATGCATATGCTATGGTTAGAAAGAACTGCAAGAGAACCATCACAGAACACAAAAATCCAACAATTCTATAAAGCAGCTTTTTTATATAAATTTTGTTCTTTTGAGTTGTGTCCAACTTTTGTAATAGATGAGGATGTTCTAAGAGTAATGAGGGTATTCTAAAAGACTAACAGGAACATTCTGAAAGACTAACGGGGATATTCTGAAAGAGTAATGGGGATATTCTAAAAGAGTAATTAGGATGTTCTAAAAGAGTAATTAGGATGTTCTAAAAGAGGCCAAATCAAAAAGGAAAGCTAATTTCCAACATCAGGAGACATTCATCACTTGGGGGTCATGTCAGGAGAAGGGAACATCTGTGATCTTTTGTGACAACTGGGATATTTTGTGACAGCTGGGATGTTTTATGACAGCTGCGTTGTTTTGTGACAGAGGGGATATTTTGTGACAGTTGGGATATTTTGTGACAGCTGGGATATTTTGTGACAGCTGGGATGTTTTATGACAGCTGGGATGTTTCGTTGCAGCTGGGATGTTTTGTTGCAGCTGGGCTATTTTGTTACAGCTGTAACATTTCTGACAACTGTACATCATGTTATAGCTGGGATATTTTGTGATGCTGAGATATTTTGTTACAACTGGGATATTTTTTTACTGCTGTGATGTTTTGTGACAACTGAAATACTTTGTTACAACTTTAATATTTTGTGACAACTTTTATATTTTGTAACAGCTGGCATATTTTGTGAGAACTATATTTTGTGACACTGGGATATTTTGTGACAGCTGAGATATTTTGTTACTGTTGGTGTTTTTTTTTGTGTCATCTGGGATATTTTGTGACAGCTGGACTATTTTGTGACAACTGTGATACTTTGTTACTGCTGGGATATTTTGTTACTGCTGGGATATTTATGTGACATCTGGGATATTTTGTGATAACTGATATTTTGTGATAGCTGGGATATTTTGTTACAGTTGGAATATTTTGCATGAACTGATATATATTTTGACTGTTGGAATATTTTTTATTACAGCTGGTATGTTGTGGTGCAGCTGGTATATTTTTGACAAATTGTATATTTTGTGGCAGCTGGGATATTTTGTAACAGCTGGAATATTTTGTTAAGCTAATTGTTGCAGCTGGGATATATATTTTGTGACAACTGTAATATTTTGTGACAGCTTGAATGTTTTATGACAGCTGGGATGTTTTGTTGTAGCTGGGATATTTTGTTAAAGCTGTAACATTTTGTAACAACTGAAACATTTTGTTACAGCTGAGATATTTTGTGACAGCTGGTATATTTGTGACAGCTGGGATATTTTATGAAAACTGAATTACTTTATGACAGCTGTGATATTTTGTGACAGCTGCATGATTTTGTGATAGCTGGGATGTTTTGTGACAGCTGTATATTTTGTTACTGCTGTGATATTTTATTACTGCTGGGATATTTTGTGACATTTGGGATATTTTATGATAATTGAGATATTTTGTGACAGCTTGAATATTTTGTGATAGCTGTGATATTTTGTGACATGATATATTCTGTGACAGCTGGGATATTTTTTGTGAACTGAAATATATTTTATAACATCAGGGATATTTTGGTACAGCTGGTATATTTTGCGACATTTGGGATATTTTGTTACTGCTGGGATATTTTGTTACTGCTGTGACATTTTGTGACAGCTGTAATATTTTTTTACCACTGGGATACTTTGTTGCATATGGGATATTTTCTGACAACACAATATGTGTGTTATAGCTTTGATATCTTGTGACAACTGAGATGTTTTGTGGCAAATAAGATTTTGTAACAGCTGTGATATTTTGTTATTGCTGGTATATTTTGTGACATCTGAACAATTTTGTAACATCTGGAAAATTGTGTTACGACTGTGATAAAAATGTTCCAGCTGGGATATTTTATGAAAACTGAGATATTTTGCTACAGCTAGGATATTTTCTGACAACTGAGATATTTTGTGACAACTGATGTTTTATGACAGCTGGGATGTTTTGTGTTTTGTTGAAGCTGGGATATTTTGTTACAGCTGTAACATTTTGTAACAAATGAGACATTTTGTGACAACTTAGGTATTTTTTGACAGCTGGGATTATTTGTTACAGCTGTGATATTTTGTGACAGCTGGGTTATTTTGTGACAACTGGGATATTTTGTGGCAACTGGGATATTATGTTACTACTGGGATATTTTGTTAGAACTGGGATATTTTGTAATAGCAGGGATATTTTGCTACTGCTGGAATATTTTGTTAAGCTAATTGTTGCAGCTGGGATATATATTTTGTGACAACTGTAATATTTTGTGACAGCTTGAATGTTTTATGACAGCTGGGATGTTTTGTTGTAGCTGGGATATTTTGTTAAAGCTGTAACATTTTGTAACAACTGAAACATTTTGTTACAGCTGAGATATTTTGTGACAGCTGGTATATTTGTGACAGCTGGGATATTTTATGAAAACTGAATTACTTTATGACAGCTGTGATATTTTGTGATAATTGAGATATTTTGTGACAGCTGCATGATTTTGTGATAGCTGGGATGTTTTGTGACAGCTGTATATTTTGTTACTGCTGTGATATTTTATTACTGCTGGGATATTTTGTGACATCTGGGATATTTTGTGACATTTGGGATATTTTATGATAATTGAGATATTTTGTGACAGCTTGAATATTTTGTGATAGCTGTGATATTTTGTGACATGATATATTCTGTGACAGCTGGGATATTTTTTGTGAACTGAAATATATTTTATAACATCAGGGATATTTTGGTACAGCTGGTATATTTTGCGACATTTGGGATATTTTGTTACTGCTGGGATATTTTGTTACTGCTGTGACATTTTGTGACAGCTGTAATATTTTTTTACCGCTGGGATATTTTGTGACAGCTGGGATATTTTGTTACTGCTGGGATATTTATGTGACATCTGGGATATTTTGTTATAACTGAGATATTTTGTGATAGCTGGGATATTTTGTGACAAATGCAATATTTTGTGACAGCTGGGATATTTTGTTTGAACTGATATATTTTTTGACTGCTGGAACATTTTTTTATAACAGCTGGAATAATGTGCTATAGCTGGTATATTTTATGACAAATTGTATATTTTGTGACAGCTGGGATCTTTTGTTACTGCTGGGAGATTTATGTGACATCTGGGATTTTTTGTAATAACTAAGATATTTTGTGACAGCTGGAAGACTTTGGGATAGCTGAGATATTTTGTGACAAATTCTATATTTTGTGACTGCTGGGATATTTTGTTACAGTTGGGATATTTTGTGTAAGCTGATATATTTTTTGACTGCTGGAATATTTTTTATTACAGGTGGGATATTTTGTGACAACTGAGATATTTTGTGACAATTGAGATATTTTGTGACAGCTGGGATATTTTGTGACAGCTGAGATATTTTGTGACAGCTGAGATATTTTGTGGCAGCTGAGATATTTTGTGACAGCTGGGATATTTTGTTACTGCTGGGATATTTTGTTACTGCTGGGATATTTATGTGACATCTGGGATATTTATGTGACATCTGGGATATTTTGTTATAACTGAGATATTTTGTGATAGCTGGGATATTTTGTGACAAATGCAATATTTTGTGACAGCTGGGATATTTTGTTACATTTGGGATATTTTGTTTGAACTGATATATTTTTTGACTGCTGGAACATTTTTTATAACAGCTGGGATAACGTGCTATAGCTGGTATATTTTATGACAAATTGTATATTTTGTGACAGCTGGGATCTTTTGTTACTGCTGGGAGATTTATGTGACATCTGGGATTTTTTGTAATAACTAAGATATTTTGTGACAGCTGGAAGACTTTGGGATAGCTGAGATATTTTGTGACAAATTCTATATTTTGTGACTGCTGGGATATTTTGTTACAGTTGGGATATTTTGTGTAAGCTGATATATTTTTTGACTGCTGGAATATTTTTTATTACAGGTGGGATATTTTGTGACAACTGAGATATTTTGTGACAATTGAGATATTTTGTGACAGCTGGGATATTTTGTGACAGCTGAGATATTTTGTGACAGCTGAGATATTTTGTGGCAGCTGAGATATTTTGTGACAGCTGGGATATTTTGTGACAGCTGGGATATTTTGAGACAGCTGAGATATTTTGTGACAGCTGAGATATTTTGTGACAGCTGAGATATTTTGTGACAGCTGAGATATTTTGTGACAGCTGGGATATTTTGTGACAGCTGGGATATTTTGTGACAGCTGAGATATTTTGTGACAGCTGATATATTTTCTGACAGCTGGGATCTTTTGTAATAACTAAGATATTTTGTGACAGCTGGAAGACTTTTGGGATAGCTGGGATATTTTGTGATAAATTCTATATTTTGTGACTGCTGGGATATTTTGTTACAGTTGGGATATTTTGTGACAGCTGATATATTTTCTGACAGCTGGGATATTTTGTGACAGCTGAGATATTTTGTGACAGCTGAGATATTTTGTGACAGTTGGAATATTTTGTGACAGCTGGAATATTTTCTTACTGCTGGGATATTTATGTGACATCTGGGATATTTTGTTACTACTGAGGTATTTTGTGACATCTGGGATATTTTGTAATAACTTAGATATTTTGTGACATTGGAATATTTTGTGATAGCTGGCATTTTTTGTGACAAATTAGATATTTTGTTACAGCTGGGATATTTTGTGTGAACTGAGATATATTTTGATTGCTGGAATATATTTTATTACAGCTGGGATATTTTATGACAAATTGTATATTTTTTGACAGTTGGGATATTTTGTGACATTTGGGATATTTTGTTACTGCTGGGTCATTTTGTTATTGCTGTGCCATTTTGTGACAATAGAAATAATTTTTAACAGCTGGAATATTTTTTATGACTGGGATACTTTGTTGCAGCTGGGATATTTTCTGACAACTGAGATATTTTGTTACAGCTGGGATATTTTGTGACAACTGAGATATTTTGTGACAGCTGGGATATTTTATGACAACTAGGATATTTTGTGACAGCTGGGATATTTTGTTACAACTTTAATATGTTGTGACAACTTGGATATTTTGTAACAGCTGCAATATTTTGTGAAAACTATATTTTGTGACAGCTATGATATTTTGTGACAGCTGGGGATATTTTGTTATTACTGAGATATTTTGTTATTGCTGGGGCATTTTGTGACATTTAGAATATTTTGTGATAACTGAGATATTTTGTGACAGCTGGAATATTTTGTGTGAACTGAGATATATTTTGACTGCTGAAATATATTTTATTACTGCTGGGATATTTTGGTACAGCTGGTATATTTTATGACAACTTGTATATTTTGTGACAGCTGGGATATTTTGTTATAGCTGGTATATTTTGTGACAACTGGTATATTTTATGACAGCTAGGATATTTTGTGACAGCTGGGATATTTTATGACAACTGGTATATTTGATCACAGCTAGAATATTTTGTGACAACTGAGATATTTTCTTGGAGTTGTGATATATTGTGACAGCTGTGATTTTTTTTTGCTACAGCTAAGACAACTGAAAAAATTGTAGTAGGTAGCCATTAGAGCTGAAATAGAGAAAAGATGCAAGACAATTTCGGAAATGCTCTATTTGTTAGTCAAAATGAAAAAAAAATACAGATATAAAAAATATGGAGACACATGATCACTTACCCCAGCAAGCATGGTTAAAAATAAAAAAAAAAATTAAAAAGCCCCTGTCACGCCAAGTGGTGTATAAGGAATATGGTGTTAGTGACCATAAATTTTACAGACCTTCATCACATGATTTTTGGGGTAATGTGGTCGGTATTACGCCCGTGCCGCTTTACTTTACCAGAAAAAAATCTGGTACCCATTTAAAGCTGGGTGAACCCGGAAGCCGTCGGTTGGGATCAAACCCTACCTCTTGTCCTTTGTAGTCCAGTTCACTAACCACTGAGCTATCGTGGCTCCCCAGCAAGCATGGTACTTGGTATTAATAATGATGACAACTTTGCAGTAATAATCAACAGCACAAAAATGTTGTGACCACAAACTATATCTTTCCTCATTGGTTAAATCAAATGAGAGAGGAAAGAAGAACTACCCTGCAACTCTGTGCCTTAGCTCTGTTCTGTTCTGTTTCTTTTCACCGGTATTTTACAGTTTTGATGGTAAAGAGTGTTCTTGACACGGGTCTGTAGTTTGCTTCATTTATAAGAAGTACGTTTCTTCTGCCTCTTCTTTCCTTACTGATTTACTTTTCACATCTAGGTGAGAAATAGTTTACAGAGTTTTGCTCTTTGATTTTCTCTTCTGCTTTCACATTTCTTTTTAGTATTCTGTCTATCCAACATATTTGAGTGGTATCTTCTTGGTTTTTTTGTTTATAGCATTTGTTAATAACTTTATGGATTGTGTTTGGTTGTTTCTGTCTTGATTCATGGCCTATTGAATTCATTGTTTAATGATATATTCTTCCTTGGAGGTGTTCCCAAAACTACTTCTTAGTTCTTTACTTTTGATTTTGTCTGTCAAGCTGGCTCCCATGATTTATCTGACACATTTCACTTCTGTGGCATTAAACTTATTCTTCTTATTCTACTTTTCAGCTCCCTGTGGAGCATACATCTTCAACAAACACTTTCCAAGACGTTCTGTTTCTTACCATTCTTTTAAGATCATTCCAAGTCTTCCCCAACATCTTCATCTCTGCTTCTATCTGTCTTCTCCAAGAATTCCTTGAGTCTTCCTCTTTGTCTTTTTCCCTGGGGATTCCAAAAAGGGCCTGTTGTGTAATACTCTCAGCTGGCTTCCGCAGTGTGTGTCCTATCCAACACCATCGTCTTCACTGTATCTCTTTATCCATAGGTATTTAACTGGTACATTTTCATAATTCTTTGTTAGTGATTTTGTCCTGCCATTTCCATTCTTTTATTCTGCGCAAGCATCCATTAATGAAAGTCTGTATCTTCATGATTGAAATTTATGTGTTCTCCATGTTTTACAGTCTTATATTAAGACTAACTTAACACTGGAGTTGAACATTTTTATTTTAGTGTTTAACCTAATTTCTTCGGACTTTCAGATGTTTCCCAGTGGAAGAAATGCTCCTCTTGCTTTTGATATCCTTATTTTGGTATCATTTTCTGTTCCTTCCTCTTTGTCTATATTACTGCCAAGATATATGTAAGATTGTATGTTTAGTAGTGGTATTTCTCCTAGTTTTATTTGGTTATTGCCAACTGCATTAATTCTCATAATGTTGGTCTTATCTCTATTAATCTTTAGTCCTATCTGTTGTGATCTCTCATCAAGTATGCTCATTTTATCTTGCATCTGTTGATGTTTGTGTGATAGGAGAGCTATGTCATCAGCAAAGTCAAATTCATCAAGTAGCTTGGTCAGTGACCACTGGATTCCATTTCTGTTGTTTTGAGTTATTTTTATAATCCAATCTATGGCCAGTAGAAAGAGAAATGGAGATAGAAGGCATACCTACCTTACTCCTGTTTTTATTTAAAATGCTTTTGTAAGCTGCCCTTCATGCACCACACTACATTTCATTTCTTCATACATTGTTCTTATCACATAATACATTTTGTGGAGATTCTGTATTGACTCAGCAACTTCCAAAGCATTCCTCTGTCCAAACTCTGAAATGCCTTTTCGTAATCTATGAATCCAATATAAAGTGGGGAATGTAATTCGAAACTTTGTTCAATTATTATACATAGGGTAGTTATTTGATCAGCACATGATCTGTTTTTCCTAAAACCTGCTTATTCATCTCTCAAATGTTTCTCTATGGCCTGTTTTATTAGTCTCTCCAGAATGATTCTGCTTAATATCTTTTCTGGCACTGATAGTAGCATAATTCCCCTATAATTTGTGCACTGCTGTAAATTTCCTTTCTTTGGAAGTTTGATCATATAACCTTCTTTCCAGTCTTTGGGTATTTCTTCACTCTCCCAAATTTTATCTAATAGATTACGTAACATCTTGGTCTATCTATCTATCTATTGACCTTTCGAGCCGTAACCGGCCCATAGGGCGTAGACCAAGATACACCTTCTCCTATATGAATTTTTGTTCTAGCAGTTTTCTTTTAAAGATATTTTATCAAATCTCGCCATCTGTCTCTGTTCTGTGCAAGCAGTTCTATCTCATTGAGGGAGCCGATTCCTGCTGCTCTTGCCTCTCTCATCAATGTTCTTCTCAGTGTCTCCCTGGGTCTTCCTCTTTTCTTTTACCTGTTGTTTCCCATATGAGGGCTTGCTTTGCTATTCGATTAACATCTTGGTAGAGGTGTTAATATCTGTTTTGATGGCTTCTGAAGGAATTTCACCTGGTCCTGTGGCTTTACCATTTTTTAATAGCTTGATGGCTTTCATTATTTCTTCCTTGCTTGGTTTTCCACAGTTAACGTGTAACTCTTCTTCTGCTGGTAGTATATCTGGAGGGTTATTTGAGGCCGGGTCTGTTCAAAAGTTCTTCAAAGTGCTCTTTCCATCTCTCCATTAGTTCCCTTATATTACTAAACAGATTTCCTTTATCTTTAATAAAGGCATTGATCTGTTTCTATTTTCCACTTAATTCCTTTGTGCTGTTGTACAGTTTTTTACATATTCCTTTTATTTGCTGCTTCTTCTGCCTCTTTAACTAGTTCATCTATATATTTCCTCTTATCCCATTTAATGCATCTTCTCACTTCTTTGTTCACCTCTGTGTAAGCTTCCTGTGTCATGGCTTTATTACTTCTCATTTGGCTCTTATTTATGTCTGCTTCCTTATTCTTTCTTTCTTTAATTATATCAAAGGTCTCTGCTGTCATCCATGCCTTATTCTAGCATTCTCTTTTCCCTCAGCGTTTCTTCGCATGTCTCTTTCCATATATCCTTTACCTGTTTCCAATGATCTTCTATATTGATTGTATTTTCTAGTTGTTGGAGGACTTGGTATTTGTTTGATATTGTGACTGCAAATTTGTCTTTAATTCCTTGTTCTTTAAGAAATTATACATTGAAATACTTTCTGCCCTTATTTGTTGTAGTATCTTTTTAGATTAATTTTAAGTTTGGCTAGCAGAAGATGATGGTCTGAAGCCACATCTGCTCCTCTATATACTTTTACATTCTGTAAGGATGACTTCAACTTATTATTAATACATATGTGGTCGATTTGATTCTCCATTCTATGATCTGATGACACCTATGTAGCTTTATGTATTTTTATGTTGGAATATAGTTCCTCCTAGGCTCATTTGATTAAGAGCACAGAAGTTCATGAATATCTCTCTATTCTCATTTATATCTCCAAGCCCTTGTTTTCCCATAATCTCTTCGAAACCTCTGTTGTCTGATCCTACTTTTGTATTTAGATCTCCCATCAAGATTATAATATCCTTGGCTCGTCTTTTATCCATCTGACATTGCAACTGTTTATAGAATTCACCTTTAACTAAATTATCCTTATCATTGGTTAGTGCATTGGATAATGTGTATTTTTCCTTTGTTTTTTGTTTTAAATGTTGCTCTCATTAGTTTTGGCCCTACTGCTTCCCATTCTATGAGTGTCTTCTGTGCATTCCTTGATAACATTATGATAACTCCTTGACTATGTTGTGCTCCAGGTTCCCAGTGTCCTGATGATAAAATCATCTTTCCTGTATTTAGTTTTATCCTTTCCTAGCCATCTTGTTTCACACAGTCCTAGAATATCTATTTTGTAATTTCTAATTTCTGTTGCTACCTGTGCAGCTTTGTCTTGCTCATTTAGGGTACATACATTCCAGGTGCCAATTCTGGAGAATTTCCTGTTAGCCTAAAGGTGAGTCAGCAACCCAGACTCCTTACGGCTTTCTCTGAATTGCGTCTTTCATCTCTTAGAGATGAGAGACTTTATCTTACCTGGATGGCAAATTTACTTTTATTCTTTTCTTTGACTTGTCCATATTTGTGAAGATTTTAGGCTTATTTTTTTACAGTACAGGTTAGCCAGTCCCAATCCAACTCTCCTTAGCCGCCTCTTACGAATATGCATGGTAAGGAACAGCGCCACTATTCTTAACTCCCCTTTGTGCCTCTCACAGGCACATTTAACTTATTAGTTATTCCAAAATCTAGCTTTCAAGTTCTTTTTTAAAAATATGTTGTGATTTCTTTCTTTGTCAATAATGATATCATTTTGCCAAAAATTTGGCTTGCTTTTCAGCATCATAAGTCCACTCTTCCATTGCTTGGAGATAGGGGACAAATATAAAATATACAGTATATTGAATATCACGTGATGATGCAAGAAGAGCTACAGAAAAGTAAATCTATAGAAAGATTAGACAAACTACAACATTTCGGCAAAAACCTTCATCAGCTACAAACCAACAGATAATATTATAAAAAAACAAACACAAAAAGCAGGCAAGTACAAATCTTAAAATGGATAAAGAGGTCTAATTATAGTGTATAACATAATGTACTTAATACCATTTTGTGTTTATTTTACACATCTACCACTGCTTGCTTGTTGTCATGTCACATGACAGCAATGATATTTGAGATCTTCTGCCACTAATTTCATTAATTATTTACTTGCCACTTATCAACTTGTTGAAATTATTTTTCTTATTTGAAATTTTACTGCACCATCTTAGAGGTCATCTTTTGTTATTTTATTTTACTGTTTCATCTGATTGCTATTGGATGCTCTTTTCTTTCTTTGCTGTTTCATCTAACTGCAGTTGGATGTTTTTCTTTTTTTGCAGGTGGATGCTCTTTTCTGTTTCTGCTGATTCATCTGTTTGCTGTTGGATGCTGTTTTATTTTTTTGCTGTTTCCTCTGATGCTTTGGATGCTATGTCAAAATTATTTAATTTCTTGTTTTTGAATGAAACTCAGAATTGGTCTGACATCTACTTTTCTTTTTAATACCTTTGCCATTGCATGTCATACCTTTTTGTTACATTCAGCATTCTTCTGTGATGGTTCATTCTAGTGGTTGTAAATCTTTCTTTTGTAGTCATATTTTCATAAAAAAAGACATTTAAATAAAGTAAATTGAATACATTGAAAGAGGATTATCAGTTATAAATCTAATGTAATATTTAATAACATTGCTGATGAAGATGATGCATCTGGACAACCACTTTCAAAATGTATGGCGAAATGTTTCTAAAACAAAGATCATGCCATCTTCCACATTTAGCCTGCTTCTTTTTGTTTTTGCTATTGCTTTTGTTTTAATATGAAGAGGCTTTGAAAATCAACTCCACAGAGAAATGTTTGAGGCAAATGAAAGTAAAATATATAGGGTGATCTTCTACAGTGTTGAAAGAGCACCTCAACCATTTCTCAATATTTCTTTGTTGAAAGTCTGAGTCTGAAACAACGGGACGCAAATTTAAAAATGGAATTTGATGTTTAAGTTTATGTTATTGTGAACATCTCTTACTTGTAACATATAATTTATTGTAATATTAATGCAGAATTTGTGTTATTGTCAATATCTCTTTCATTGTATCATATAATTTTATTGTAATAATGATGCAGAATTTGTATGTTATATTTGTTGAAGGATTGAATCAAGGTGTGATGAGGCAGATATAGAAATGAAATATTTGTAATGATCTCAATGGAACCCCTGATTAGTTAACAATTTTCTAATTTAAAAGAGTGTCATACATTTATTGAGAGACTGAAAGAAAGTGAGATACAGGCCGGGGGTTGGGGGGAGAGAGATAAAATACAGAGAGAAATATAGTTATTGAATTATTTATTTAAAAATTGGATGATTAGAAAATGAATATGTAATATTTTTTTATATAGACACACTATGTATTTTTATGGTTTTTCTACTTAACTCGTTAGTTGCAAGCTGGGATTTGTTTGTCATGTCCAAAAGTGAATAAATGTGGAGAAACAACATATAGACCACATAGTTTCTTGCAGGATCAGCAACTCAAAATGGATCAAAACATCACTGTATTATTTCTATTGAGTTATATAGCAACAGTGTATGTCTATGGTGATTGGAACTTTGATTTAGAAGACCTATTGCATTGTATTACCTTCTAGGGCAGACAAGATGTACCCTTTCCAGTAAGAATCTGAAAATAAAAATTCACTCAAGTCATTTCATCACCAGGATCTAAGAGACAATGGCTAAGATCAAACATACAATATTTAACTCTGCCCATCACCAGCTTTACTGTACCCACAAGCTGAATTTGTATTGTAGCCTAGTTCTGTGCTTTTTTAACTCCTATTTCTCTATTGGTGGTTGATCTACTTTAATTTCCCAGACATCCAAAGCTCAACCGATATCAGATCAACTCTACTTCCTCAAAGACCAGATAAATGAACACCTTATATGGAGCTACAAGGCAACTCAGAAATACCTGCAGATATCATTACATAGCAATGTGCCAAAGGGCATCAGCTCACAGGCTTCTGAATCCATTAAAACAACATCTCCCATACTTGACCATAAAAACGACACAGGAAAGGGTATCAGGTTAAAAAAGAGGCAAATCATGGTTGGACCGAGCAGATGCCATCAAACAGGTCTGTGGGCTTACCAATATCAATGCTGGTGAGTAGTGGATACTGGTGCCTACGTCATTCAAGGGGACATTCTCGTGTATTGTCACACTTGACAGGAAATGTAGGGAACCGGACTCAGTTGTGGTCAAAATGAAGGTCAATGGTCTCATCTGGGATAACACCAATGAGAAAGATGCAGTCATCTATACACACGGATCTGTAAGACGACACCAAAGGAGTGCATGGGTGTTTACAGCATGCTCAGCAGGCAGAATAGTCAAGGAAAACAGTGGTGCATACATTATGACCATGAATAATATGACGATGGAGGTGATGGCAGTGACCAGGGCATTCATCTGGTTAGAGTCACAAGACTACACCCATGCCTGTATACTGAGTGATTCGAAGAGCATGATAAAAAAAATGGAGGTGGGATCTGTGTGTATGCAATGGGTAGAGTCATTACAGAAGTCAAAAATACTTATGTAAGGTCAACTTTGTCTGTGTCCCAGAACATGTGGAAGTACAGGGAAATGAAAGAGTGAACAGATTGGCTAGCTGTGCTATTGTTTATGATGGTCAACCAATGGATAGGGTGAACATTATCAATGCCTTCCGGGAAATGGGAAGGACACAGGACTTCGACAACCATGAGTCCACATCACTCCTTCAGATAAAAGAGATGGGAGTTAAGATGGGCACCACCAGAAAAGAGAAATTTAGTGGGCATATAAGAAGACTAATCAACCAACACAGACCTGGAGTTGTCATTCGCTGGACATTGCGAGACTTGTTGAGGAGGGGATCTAAGCACCTATGGACATGTTCAGAGCACAATGATGATGACCCACTAATAACTCAATATCCACCAAAACCTATCCAAAATTTGCTGACATACAGTTTTACAAGTGGTTACACTTTTAAGGATTGTTTTATTCTATGTATTTGTAAATTACATTTTTACCCACTTGTACAAAATATATCTTTGTTTTTAGAAAAGACAATTTGTTAAATTATTGAATAAATTTGTAACAGCCATTAATGTCATCCTACAACTTTACCATTCACAAACTTATAAAAAAAAACTAGAATTTTTCATGAAAGAATATTCAACATCATAGACAGTTGTTTATCACTGACACTTTAGTTAATTTGCTCATTTGTGTCTTTGCTAGAAGTTAAAATACATGTCTTTTGTTATACATTCAAAATGATGAATTCATATCTTAAAATATAAATACTTTTGTCATTACAAATGGAACATTGCATCCCCCAAAACTCTCAGATTTACCATTCTTTGATCTTTTTGCTACAAGCATTAACTCCTAAAATATCATTCACACACAAATATTTACATTAGCTAAACATTTTACATTTTGTATGTGATGTCACAAATTGAAACCACTCATATAAAATATCTTTTATAAGAATAAGGAGAATGTACTAGTATCAGGACATCTTCATAAATAAGTGCTGTTAAATTTCAAAGATTAGAACCAAAATACCACTTTGATATAGCAACTAGCAGCTGTGCAATTTAAAATGTAAAATACTTTAATACCCAGTGAAGCTGTGCTGTATATTTGATTTTGTTCAATTATTTGTTCATGCCTTGACATGGGCAATCAATGAGGCCCACAATTCTTGTTCATGAACTTTATTGTTGAATAGCTTCCTTCATGCTATTATGATGTCACATTATATATGATTTTATTTATTTGTCATCCTATGCAATTTTTTGCAAAAAATTTTGTAAAAGGTTATCAAAACTTTTAGACATATTTAATTTTGAAAGTAAACAAAATCCGTGTATTTTTATCAGGTGCAATTATATAATTTAACAAAAGCAATTATTTGTTATTGACATCTGACAACCAGTTAGCACTCTTGTTAGATGTGATGTTCTGTATTGTTACTAATGCTCTCAGAAATAAAGAATCTGTTTCATTAATTTGTATTAACTATTGTTCATTTATTTCTTTATTGCACAAAAGCATATATATCAAGTGCAAAGTAGATCTACTTGTTAAAAGGTGAAATTGGCTCTTTTTACACAAAGAGCCCAGGGTTTGAGATTGGGTTCATCAGTCATCTCAGCTGAATTAAAATAGATATGTGACCTGTAGTGAGGGAAGTAATGGCATAAAGAAGAAGATATACATTGTGACCAAGAGAGTGATGCCCCTTTACTCCACTCCTCAATGTTGGTAATGCTTGTAATCATGTGATGACTAAAAGAGTATGCCTCTTCTACATCCACCCCTAAAAGAAAGTTAAGTGAGTGTGGTTGTGTTGTGTTCTGGTTTGGAGTAAAATTCTGATATTTCCACTTTTGGCTCAACACTTCAGCACCTCATTTTTCAGTACTGGATTGTCTTCCCTAACCATTTGTCCAGATTAGACTAGTTACTGGGTAAAGGCATCAAGATGCATAGAAATTTGAAGCTGCTGTAAAGCTGATTATAATAATGAAAATTTAAAAAAAAGGAAAGTGGTATGGTAATAGCTTTACGTAGGTGAGAAACAAACCAAAAGTAGAACATTTCAGCCAAGAAGGCCTTCAGCTGGAACAATAAAGCTTTTAGTAAAGGCTGGCATAACCTTACACAAAAATACATTTTCTTAAAATAAAAGATTACTTACTGACTTATGCACATGCACCACCAAGAATTGTGAGGAGCTGCAATATTTTTGTCCTGAGTCTAAGTGTGTTGTATTTGACAGTTATTAACCTTTACTGCTGCTAGGTTTTCTGTGACATTGTCTATCTGTATGACTTTTGGTCTTCCTTGAGCCTTGAAACAAGTCTATCAACTCTTGCAGGTACACAGCAAGTTACTGGTTCAGTGGTTTAATGCATATAATCCAAAATTTGTTTGTGTCTCTATGCATTTAGTGCTAGTTGTGATTTCAACAGTTCACCTGAATTTCACCATTTCTTATTCTGTATTTTACAGTAACCAGTAATGGTTGTGACATTTCACATGTAGTGATCTTTCTCTCTGATATGCCTACCTTATATATAGGACTATGTTTGACATAGTTAAATTAATAGAGTACTTGCAACTAAACATGTGCTAAGTCAAATGTAAGACATTTATTACAGTGTTTGAACAGCTAAATTTTAATGGAGGAAAACTTAATATATTTAATACAGTATTTGTAACTTTGACTATACATCAAACTAAACTTTAATCTTTGGAAATGTAAGCCCATTTATGCAGTACTTGAAACTTAACTTTAATTTTTGAAAATTTATGACCATTAATACAGTACTTCAAACTAAACTTTAATCTTTGGAAATGTAAGACCATTAATGCAGTACTTCAAACTAAACTTTAATCTTTGGAAATGTAAGTCCATTAATACAGTACTTCAAACTAAACTTTAATCTTTGGAAATGTAAGACCATTAATGCAGTACTTCAAACTAAACTTTAATCTTTGGAAATGTAAGACCATTAATGCAGTACTTCAAACTAAACTTTTTAATCTTTGAAAATTTAACAGCGTTAATACATTACCTCAAACAAAACTTTACTCATTGTAAATAAGACCGTTAATACAGTGCTAGAGATGAAATGTGTTAGACGAATGATAGGAAACAGTCTGAGAGATAAGATCAGAAATGAAGAACTGAGAAAATGCTAGGAATAGCCCCCGCCATAGAATATATAAAGAAACAACAGATAAAATGGTTTGGCCACGTGACAAGGCAGAAAGAACAAAACACAACACAACGAGCCTTCAACAAACGTTGTGAGAACACCAGACCCATGGGTCGACCACGTAAAAGATGGGTCGATGGAATATTAGAAGCACTAGGAAACATAACAGCAGCAGAGGCAAACAGAAGAGTAAAAGACCGCAAATTATATCTCCCCTCGACGCTGAAAGGCAGATGAGGAAGGAAAGAAGAAGCATACAGTGCTTGCAATTAAAACTTTGACAAAGGGGAATTCATGCTAGTTCAAACACAATCCATATCAAACTTCAGCAAAGATCTGTATGATACTTTCTCTTGTACAGTTCACTCAAAGGCAGGACTTAGCGAATGGTTTTAGATTGATGAAAGGGTCGAAGCAAGCGTGTACTTCATCTCCCTTGTTTTATGGAACTGCCATCGACTTCATACAGCTCTGATGCTTTACATGTTCCAAAGGCATTGAATAGTTACTTGAGTCTCATATAGAGGATCTTGACTTTGTAGACAAAATAATTCTTATCAGTAGTTATGTGAAAACAGTGTAAGAAAAAACAAATGTCCTATCATCAATTGACAGCAGAATATTTACTGCTGCTTCACTCACAAGTTCGAGACCTGATCATCTACACTGATGGCTTGGTCATAAGAGATGTTCGGAGTTGTTGGTATTTTGTTGTGTAATCTAATGGAAAGATGATTGATAAAGATGCAGAAGCCCACAAGACCTCCAGCAAATTAATGGAGATTGTGGCTTGACGGGAGCTATCACTTAGCTGGTTAAGAGACCAACAACATATGTGGTCTTCGCGATTGATTTGACTGACTAAGGATGTTTCGTCGGGTTGACAAGAACACACTCCACAGGTAGTGGGTGCACCTACTACACATGTCTCCTGTTAGCAACCAAGCTTGGATATACTGCCCTGGATACTCGGATGTTCGTGGCAATGAAATAACCGAGAAGTTGGCGGGGTCTGCAATTACGCAAGAAATATTACAAAATTGACATGTATCACATAATGATGGCTTTAAAAGAACACCTGTCACAGGATGGCTACAAGAAAACTGAGGATAACCCACGGATCAAAAGAATGGTGGAACACGGCGTCATGAAGGACGAAAGCAGGAAGGAACCCAACACGGTCAATGAATACAGGACATGAACCATCAGTGGATGAACGTTTCTATGGTTGCTGGAACGGGCGGTGGAGCAGATATAGGAATGCCCTGACTTCGGAGACGCCAGTTCGTACTAAAGACTAACATAATATGGAATCATAGAAGGAAGAGGTATGTGTTAGCACTCGGAAAAAATGACAAATAAACAACAGAAAAAAACAAAGAACAATATATGGTCCGAAGCAAGATCGAACCCGTACTCCATGGCACTGCGCCTTGTCACGAGAAGCCGAACGCTTGGTACACTGCCACTCAGCTAAAAAAAATTCGCTATTGTGAGCAATGTCTTACACGAAGGTGTTCTCATGACTATAACATAGGGTTACGATCACAGATAAAAAAAAATTAGAAAAAAAATGAACCTGATAGAAATAGCATTTGATGAAATAAATCACTTGATATAAATCAGAAGCTGCATTGATCAAGAAGAAGACACAGATACATACTTTAGAATCGGAAGAGTAAAGGCAGCAATGACTTTCGAAAAAATGGAAATCAAAATTCCTCAGCACAAAAACAAAGCTTAGAATTTTTAAAACAAATGTAGTGTTCACCCTTACTTATGTATACGAGAGAAGAAAAAACGAATGTATTAAGAATATGAAAGAAAGATAATTCTCAAAATCTCGCATAAGGATAAAACGCATGGAACAGACAGACTCACTGCGGAGTTCTATAAACAGTTTTTCCCCTTCATAGGAACACTCCTGCTGAAGGTTTTTAAGGATTCCTTCAACAAAGGACATCTACCTCCGAGGATCAGCGTGTCATACATCTCCTTACTCCTGAAGAACAATATAGATAAGACACAAGTAACAAACTACAGAGTCAGACAGGCTGTGTTCTGTCACCGGATTTGTTTTCACTTTACAGCGAATATATTATGAGATCAATAGTAGACAAAAAAGGAATTGAAGTCAACGGTCACAACATAAATAATTTACGATATGCGGAGGACACAGTCTTAATAGCAGAGACAGAGAACGAACTGCAAGAAAGGATAGACATAATAGTAAAAGAAAGCAACAAGAAAGGTCTCAGTCTGAATAGTAAGAAAACAGAAGTAAAGGTTATATCGAAGAAACAATCATCACCATTATGCAGCATAAAAATAAACGATACAAATCTGAAACAAGTGCAACGTTTTAAATACTTAGGCACAATAATAACATCAGATAGGAGATGCACCATATAAATAAAAAGCAGAATAGCTGAGGCCAAAATAGCATTTCAGAAAATGAAAAATATCTTATGCAACAAATCTATGTCAATAAAAATGAGAAAGAGAGTTCATCGGTGCTATATAGAACCGATTCTTACCTATGGAAGCGAATCACGGACAGTAGACAAACAAATGAAAAGACGATTAGAGGCCACAGAGATGGGATTTCTCAGAAGAATGTTGAAAGTTCCCTGGACAGCTAAAGAGACTAATGAGGAAGTTCTCAAAGAGGCCAACACAAAGGGGGAGCTCTTAAAAAACACCAGAAAGAAGTAATCAACATTTTTCGGGCACATCATGAGAAGAGGAAAGATGGAATACTTGGTTACAACTGGCAAAATAAAAGGAAATTGAGATCGCGGGCGACAAAGAGAGAAAACACTGGATGGCTTGGTGTCATGGCATGGAAAACAGTCAACAACAGAACTGATACGATGCACTGTAGATAGAAGATTGTGGAGGGACATGATCACCTACGCCAACCGGTATGGCACATGATGATGAACAAACTACAGACCAATATCGCTGCTCAACGTAGACTATAAAATACTGACAAAGTCCCTGACGAATAAGCTAAAGCCGTTCATGTTCTCACTCGTCCCCGAAGACCAGCAATGCAGCATCCAAGGTTAAAATAAAAACAACCACTCCATAGGACACATCATCACCTACACACATACAAGAAACATACCTTCATCGATTCTGTCCTTGGACCGAAAAGGCTTTTGACAGGATATACATCGTACAGTCCCACTTGCAGAAAACGCTGCGCAACTGAAATATGGGAGACAACTTTCGACGATGCATCAACATCCTGTACTCTAGATCTGAGTGCCTTGTCCTTGTAAATCGCACATTCACGGATTCCTTCACACTAACCAGGTCGTGTCAAACAAGGATGCCCTCTGACTCCGCTGCTCTACCTCATAGTCTTAGAGCCGCTAATCGAGAAGACAAGACAACGCCATCAACTGTAAATTTATATCAGGAGGACAACAAAAGCTCAAGCATACTCCGACAACACCATCTTCTTCCACACCAGCGACCGCTCAATAACCAAGTGAGATGTGTGTATATCATCATCATCATCATCAGCATTATCATCAAGTACCGGGCCTGCTGGCGTAGGTGATCATGTCTCTCCACAACTTTCGATCTCGACAGCTATTTATCATTTCTGTTGTTGACCTTCTGCTAAGCCATTCATTTTGTATATATCCGTATATATATATTTTATTGTGTTGCTGTTTGTTGTTTCAATTGAAGGCCTACTTGGCCGAAACGTCGACTTTTGTTTTGTTAATTACCACGTAAAGCTGTTATCATATCACTTTTTTCTTATTCCTTTTTTTGAAAATTGACCAAATTCTGTGAATGTATTGAGGAGGCTGTCTATTGATCTAGTATTTGATGGAAAGAAGACAGTGACGTCAGCATACGCTAACAATATCTGCTTTCCTTCTGCTTTCACTGACATGAATGTGCCCTTTATGGAACTGTCTCGTATGATACTCTCAAGGAACGGTTCTACGTAAAAAAAGTGTTCTACCGTTGAATTGTTGATGAAAATATTAATATATAATCTGCCTAACAAATTAAAAATGATCTGGCTTTATTACAAGGGAAGCAACTCCCGTTAGATTAATAGTGATTCTTTAAAATATGGATATGTTGTAAGTAATCTAAAGTATTAATGATATGCATATCACTTTTCAAAAAATAGTTTTCACATAAACTCTGCATGTTCCTTGATAAAATCTAAAAGAAATGACAATTATTAATGTATCAATCTAAAAGAAATGTATCGTCACTTTGTAGTTAAAAATATCAATTATTTATTATTTATTTTTAATTAAAAGTTATCTTCTTAAGTAACACGAATTTGTATTAATATACATGTACTGCTCTTGGCTGGCTTGTATTGGGTAAAGAAGTTGTTCACACGATGGAGTTGTGTTCACAGCATGTGTTCAAAATATTCACTGCATGACTCAAAGCATTCTGAGACTTGTCTCTTACTATTTCGAAAACCTTCTGGATCTATATATCTATCTTTCGTTCGCCTGAAATATTGTCTATATCTGCAATGTCGTTTCCTGTATACATGTTACCGTCTTTTGTCATTCTTGCAGTGGTGCATCTAGTCTTGTCTGTAGTGTTGTATTAATGGTATAAGTGGACTTTCCTCAGTTTACTATATTTAGTGCATTATTGAAATATGCGTTCCGCTGTCTGGGGCGCCTGTACACATGTACATGTAGTTGAGGTACCGATCTTGAATTTTGTAGTCACGTGACTGTGGAGTCAATCGTGTCCTGTTCTAATGCATATAATGATAACTTGTTCGCATCTATTCATATTATGAAATGCATCCTGATTTGGATCATTTTATCTTCTGATTGATTTGATTATCTGGTTGTTATGATGGTATGTAACCGGCGCATCTGGTTGTGTGCCTGTTGCACCTTCTTTTGAAAGCTGATCTGCTCTCTAGTTTCCTGGTATTCCATAGTGAGATGGGATCCACTGCAGGGCAATCATGTGGTGATTGTAGAGTTCAGTCAATAAAGTTTGCAGATCTAACAACTTTCTGGATTGCTTTGCCTGGAGCATTTGATCTTGCATCTGTCAAAAACTATACAGGCTGTGTGCTAAGATTACTGTTCAGCAGTTTTTTCTATTGCCAACTTTATTGCTTGCATTTCTGCATCGTAATTGTGACAATATTTCCCTGTTGCTATCTTATTCATTTGAGATGTAATTGTCTATCTCTATTTTCATAACAGGATTTTAAGCTGCTTTCATTTTCATATTAGCATTATTAACTGTTTCTGTCTTAACAGTAGACTTTTTAACTGTATCTCTTTTCATACCAAGATTTTAAACTGCTTTCCTTTTCATGCTGGTATTTTAGATTTTCTCTCTGGTCATTCTAGGATTTTCAAAAGTTAACTTTTCATGCTAGAAATATAAACTCTCTCAACTCCTACATTTTACTCTATATCTATTACTGCTAGAAATTTAAACTGCCTCTCTCTCATTCTACAATCTATATCTAAATGTTTAATATATGTAACTGCATCTATCTTTTTTGCTCTCTCTGTGTTAATGTTAGGATTTTAAACTGCCTCTCTCCCTCTCCCAGTGACATGAATTATGTGCAATTGTATATCTCCAACTACCCTTCCTTTTTCTACTAGAATTTTGAAATTTCAACTGCTTAATATTTTTTTGTGTTATTGGTACCTCCCTCTCTCTCTCTAAAATTATCTCTTCTAGATTCTACAGTGAAATGATGAGACGGCATTAGTTAATTTTTGTAAATTAAATCCTTTTGCACCTGTCATCTATAAAAATGCTTAGAAACTTTATACAGTTGATTATCAGCTATGAAAAATAATAATTCTTTAAAGAATATCTATATTTAAATGTTGCATAATATTTACAGGCACGGTTCGTTCTAACATATCAAACATAAAAGCAAAAAAAGTGTTCTACCGTTGAATTGTTGATGAAAATGTTAATATATAATCTGCCTAACAAATTAAAAATGATCTGGCTTTATTAAAAGGGAAGCAACTCCTGTTAGATTAATAGTGACTTTTTTAAAAATATGGATACGTTGTAAGTTATCTAAAGTATTAATAATATGCATATCACTTTCCAAAAAATAGTTTTCACATAAACTCTGCATGTTCCTTGATAAAATCTATAAGAAATGACAATTATTAATGTATCAATCTAAAAGAAATGTATCGTCACTTTGTAGTTGAAAATATCAATTATTTATTATTTATTTTTAAATCAAAAGTTATCTTCCTTAAGTAACACGAATTTGTATTAATATACATGCTACTGCTCTTGGCTGGCTTGTATTGGGTAAAGAAGTTGTTCACACGATGGAGTTGTGTTCACAGCATGTGTTCAAAATATTCACTGCATGACTCAAAGCATTCTGAGACTTGTCTCTTACTATTTCGAAAACCTTCTGGATCTATATATCTATCTTTCGTTCGCCTGAAGTATTGTCTATATCTGCAATGTCGTTTCCTGTATACATGTACCGTCTTTTGTCATTCTTGCAGTGGTGCATCTAGTCTTGTCTGTAGTGTTGTATTAATGGTATAAGTGGACTTTCCTCAGTTTACTATATTTAGTGCATTATTGAAATATGCGTTCCGCTGTCTGGGGCGCCTGTACACATGTACATGTAGTTGAGGTACCGATCTTGAATTTTGTAGTCACGTGACTGTGGAGTCAATCGTGTCCTGTTCTAATGCGTATAATGATAACTTGTTCGCATCTATTCATATTATGAAATGCATCCTGATTTGGATCATTTTATCTTCTGATTGATTTGATTATCTGGTTGTTATGATGGTATGTAACCGGCGCATCTGGTTGTGTGCCTGTTGCACCTTCTTTTGAAAGCTGATCTGCTCTCTAGTTTCCTGGTATTCCATAGTGAGATGGGATCCACTGCAGGGCAATCATGTGGTGTTTGTAGAGTTCAGTCAATAAAGTTTGCAGATCTAACAACTTTCTGGATTGCTTTGCCTGGAGCATTTGATCTTGCATCTGTCAAAAACTATACAGGCTGTATGCTAAGATTACTGTTCAGCAGTTTTTTCTATTGCCAACTTTATTGCTTGCATTTCTGCATCGTAATTGTGACAATATTTCCCTGTTGCTATCTTATTCATTTGAGATGTAATTGTCTATCTCTATTTTCATAACAGGATTTTAAGCTGCTTTCATTTTCATATTAGCATTATTAACTGTTTCTGTCTTAACAGTAGACTTTTTAACTGTATCTCTTTTCATACCAAGATTTTAAACTGCTTTCCTTTTCATGCTGGTATTTTAGATTTTCTCTCTGGTCATTCTAGGATTTTCAAAAGTTAACTTTTCATGCTAGAAATATAAACTCTCTCAACTCCTACATTTTACTCTATATCTATTACTGCTAGAAATTTAAACTGCCTCTCTCTCATTCTACAATCTATATCTAAATGTTTAATATATGTAACTGCATCTATCTTTTTGCTCTCTCTCTGTTAATGTTAGGATTTTAAACTGCCTCTCTCCCTCTCCCAGTGACATGAATTATGTGCAATTGTATATCTCCAACTCTCCTTCCTTTTTCTACTAGAATTTTGAAATTTCAACTGCTTAATATTTTTTTGTGTTATTGGTACCTCCTCTCTCTCTAAAATTATCTCTTCTAGATTCTACAGTGAAATGATGAGACGGCATTAGTTAATTTTTGTAAATTAAATCCTTTTGCACCTGTCATCTATAAAAATGCTTAGAAACTTTATACAGTTGATTATCAGCTATGAAAAATAATAATTCTTTAAAGAATATCTATATTTAAATGTTGCATAATATTTACAGGCACGGTTCGTTCTAACATATCAAACATAAAAGCAAAAAAAGTGTTCTACCGTTGAATTGTTGATGAAAATGTTAATATATAATCTGCCTAACAATTAAAAATGTTATGGCTTTATTAAAAGGGAAGCAACTCCTGTTAGATTAATAGTGACTTTTTTTTTAAAATATGGATACGTTGTAAGTTATCTAAAGTATTAATGATATGCATATCACTTTCCAAAAAATAGTTTTCACATAAACTCTGCATGTTCCTTGATAAAATCTATAAGAAATGACAATTATTAATGTATCAATCTAAAAGAAATGTATCGTCACTTTGTAGTTGAAAATATCAATTATTTATTATTTATTTTTAAATCAAAAGTTATCTTCCTTAAGTAACACGAATTTGTATTAATATACATGCTACTGCTCTTGGCTGGCTTGTATTGGGTAAAGAAGTTGTTCACACGATGGAGTTGTGTTCACAGCATGTGTTCAAAATATTCACTGCATGACTCAAAGCATTCTGAGACTTGTCTCTTACTATTTCGAAAACCTTCTGGATCTATATATCTATCTTTCGTTCGCCTGAAATATTGTCTATATCTGCAATGTCGTTTCCTGTATACATGTTACCGTCTTTTGTCATTCTTGCAGTGGTGCATCTAGTCTTGTCTGTAGTGTTGTATTAATGGTATAAGTGGACTTTCCTCAGTTTACTATATTTAGTGCATTATTGAAATATGCGTTCCGCTGTCTGGGGCGCCTGTACACATGTACATGTAGTTGAGGTACCGATCTTGAATTTTGTAGTCACGTGACTGTGGAGTCAATCGTGTCCTGTTCTAATGCATATAATGATAACTTGTTCGCATCTATTCATATTATGAAATGCATCCTGATTTGGATCATTTTATCTTCTGATTGATTTGATTATCTGGTTGTTATGATGGTATGTAACCGGCGCATCTGGTTGTGTGCCTGTTGCACCTTCTTTTGAAAGCTGATCTGCTCTCTAGTTTCCTGGTATTCCATAGTGAGATGGGATCCACTGCAGGGCAATCATGTGGTGTTTGTAGAGTTCAGTCAATAAAGTTTGCAGATCTAACAACTTTCTGGATTGCTTTGCCTGGAGCATTTGATCTTGCATCTGTCAAAAACTATACAGGCTGTATGCTAAGATTACTGTTCAGCAGTTTTTTCTATTGCCAACTTTATTGCTTGCATTTCTGCATCGTAATTGTGACAATATTTCCCTGTTGCTATCTTATTCATTTGAGATGTAATTGTCTATCTCTATTTTCATAACAGGATTTTAAGCTGCTTTCATTTTCATATTAGCATTATTAACTGTTTCTGTCTTAACAGTAGACTTTTTAACTGTATCTCTTTTCATACCAAGATTTTAAACTGCTTTCCTTTTCATGCTGGTATTTTAGATTTTCTCTCTGGTCATTCTAGGATTTTCAAAAGTTAACTTTTCATGCTAGAAATATAAACTCTCTCAACTCCTACATTTTACTCTATATCTATTACTGCTAGAAATTTAAACTGCCTCTCTCTCATTCTACAATCTATATCTAAATGTTTAATATATGTAACTGCATCTATCTTTTTCGCTCTCTCTCTGTTAATGTTAGGATTTTAAACTGCCTCTCTCCCTCTCCCAGTGACATGAATTATGTGCAATTGTATATCTCCAACTCCCCTTCCTTTTTCTACTAGAATTTTGAAATTTCAACTGCTTAGTATTTTTTTGTGTTATTGGTACCTCTCTCTCTCTAAAATTATCTCTTCTAGATTCTACAGTGAAATGATGAGACGGCATTAGTTAATTTTTGTAAATTAAATCCTTTTGCACCTGTCATCTATAAAAATGCTTAGAAACTTTATACAGTTGATTATCAGCTATGAAAAATAATAATTCTTTAAAGAATATCTATATTTAAATGTTGCATAATATTTACAGGCACGGTTCGTTCTAACATATCAAACATAAAAGCAAAAAAAGTGTTCTACCGTTGAATTGTTGATGAAAATGTTAATATATAATCTGCCTAACAAATTAAAAATGTTCTGGCTTTATTAAAAGGGAAGCAACTCCTGTTAGATTAATAGTGACTTTTTTAAAATATGGATACGTTGTAAGTTATCTAAAGTATTAATGATATGCATATCACTTTCAAAAAAATAGTTTTCACATAAACTCTGCATGTTCCTTGATAAAATCTATAAGAAATGACATTTATTAATGTATCAATCTAAAAGAAATGTATCGTCACTTTGTAGTTGAAAATATCAATTATTTATTATTTATTTTTAAATCAAAAGTTATCTTCCTTAAGTAACACGAATTTGTATTAATATGCATGCTACTGCTCTTTGGCTGGCTTGTATTGGGTAAAGAAGTTGTTCACACGATGAGCAGTGTGTTAAAGAACACACGATGTTGTTCACAGCATGTGTTCAAAATATTCACTGCATGACTCAAAGCATTCTGAGACTTGTCTCTTACTATTTCGAAAACCTTCTGGATCTATATATCTATCTTTCGTTCGCCTGAAATATTGTCTATATCTGCAATGTCGTTTCCTGTATACATGTTACCGTCTTTTGTCATTCTTGCAGTGGTGCATCTAGTCTTGTCTGTAGTGTTGTATTAATGGTATAAGTGGACTTTCCTCAGTTTACTATATTTAGTGCATTATTGAAATATGCGTTCCGCTGTCTGGGGCGCCTGTACACATGTACATGTAGTTGAGGTACCGATCTTGAATTTTGTAGTCACGTGACTGTGGAGTCAATCGTGTCCTGTTCTAATGCGTATAATGATAACTTGTTCGCATCTATTCATATTATGAAATGCATCCTGATTTGGATCATTTTATCTTCTGATTGATTTGATTATCTGGTTGTTATGATGGTATGTAACCGGCGCATCTGGTTGTGTGCCTGTTGCACCTTCTTTTGAAAGCTGATCTGCTCTCTAGTTTCCTGGTATTCCATAGTGAGATGGGATCCACTGCAGGGCAATCATGTGGTGTTTGTAGAGTTCAGTCAATAAAGTTTGCAGATCTAACAACTTTCTGGATTGCTTTGCCTGGAGCATTTGATCTTGCATCTGTCAAAAACTATACAGGCTGTATGCTAAGATTACTGTTCAGCAGTTTTTTCTATTGCCAACTTTATTGCTTGCATTTCTGCATCGTAATTGTGACAATATTTCCCTGTTGCTATCTTATTCATTTGAGATGTAATTGTCTATCTCTATTTTCATAACAGGATTTTAAGCTGCTTTCATTTTCATATTAGCATTATTAACTGTTTCTGTCTTAACAGTAGACTTTTTAACTGTATCTCTTTTCATACCAAGATTTTAAACTGCTTTCCTTTTCATGCTGGTATTTTAGATTTTCTCTCTGGTCATTCTAGGATTTTCAAAAGTTAACTTTTCATGCTAGAAATATAAACTCTCTCAACTCCTACATTTTACTCTATATCTATTACTGCTAGAAATTTAAACTGCCTCTCTCTCATTCTACAATCTATATCTAAATGTTTAATATATGTAACTGCATCTATCTTTTTTGCTCTCTCTGTGTTAATGTTAGGATTTTAAACTGCCTCTCTCCCTCTCCCAGTGACATGAATTATGTGCAATTGTATATCTCCAACTACCCTTCCTTTTTCTACTAGAATTTTGAAATTTCAACTGCTTAATATTTTTTTGTGTTATTGGTACCTCTCTCTCTCTCTAAAATTATCTCTTCTAGATTCTACAGTGAAATGATGAGACGGCATTAGTTAATTTTTGTAAATTAAATCCTTTTGCACCTGTCATCTATAAAAATGCTTAGAAACTTTATACAGTTGATTATCAGCTATGAAAAATAATAATTCTTTAAAGAATATCTATATTTAAATGTTGCATAATATTTACAGGCACGGTTCGTTCTAACATATCAAACATAAAAGCAAAAAAAGTGTTCTACCGTTGAATTGTTGATGAAAATGTTAATATATAATCTGCCTAACAAATTAAAAATGTTCTGGCTTTATTAAAAGGGAAGCAACTCCTGTTAGATTAATAGTGACTTTTTTTAAAATATGGATACGTTGTAAGTTATCTAAAGTATTAATAATATGCATATCACTTTCCAAAAAATAGTTTTCACATAAACTCTGCATGTTCCTTGATAAAATCTATAAGAAATGACAATTATTAATGTATCAATCTAAAAGAAATGTATCGTCACTTTGTAGTTGAAAATATCAATTATTTATTATTTATTTTTAAATCAAAAGTTATCTTCCTTAAGTAACACGAATTTGTATTAATATACATGCTACTGCTCTTGGCTGGCTTGTATTGGGTAAAGAAGTTGTTCACACGATGGAGTTGTGTTCACAGCATGTGTTCAAAATATTCACTGCATGACTCAAAGCATTCTGAGACTTGTCTCTTACTATTTCGAAAACCTTCTGGATCTATATATCTATCTTTCGTTCGCCTGAAGTATTGTCTATATCTGCAATGTCGTTTCCTGTATACATGTTACCGTCTTTTGTCATTCTTGCAGTGGTGCATCTAGTCTTGTCTGTAGTGTTGTATTAATGGTATAAGTGGACTTTCCTCAGTTTACTATATTTAGTGCATTATTGAAATATGCGTTCCGCTGTCTGGGGCGCCTGTACACATGTACATGTAGTTGAGGTACCGATCTTGAATTTTGTAGTCACGTGACTGTGGAGTCAATCGTGTCCTGTTCTAATGCGTATAATGATAACTTGTTCGCATCTATTCATATTATGAAATGCATCCTGATTTGGATCATTTTATCTTCTGATTGATTTGATTATCTGGTTGTTATGATGGTATGTAACCGGCGCATCTGGTTGTGTGCCTGTTGCACCTTCTTTTGAAAGCTGATCTGCTCTCTAGTTTCCTGGTATTCCATAGTGAGATGGGATCCACTGCAGGGCAATCATGTGGTGTTTGTAGAGTTCAGTCAATAAAGTTTGCAGATCTAACAACTTTCTGGATTGCTTTGCCTGGAGCATTTGATCTTGCATCTGTCAAAAACTATACAGGCTGTATGCTAAGATTACTGTTCAGCAGTTTTTTCTATTGCCAACTTTATTGCTTGCATTTCTGCATCGTAATTGTGACAATATTTCCCTGTTGCTATCTTATTCATTTGAGATGTAATTGTCTATCTCTATTTTCATAACAGGATTTTAAGCTGCTTTCATTTTCATATTAGCATTATTAACTGTTTCTGTCTTAACAGTAGACTTTTTAACTGTATCTCTTTTCATACCAAGATTTTAAACTGCTTTCCTTTTCATGCTGGTATTTTAGATTTTCTCTCTGGTCATTCTAGGATTTTCAAAAGTTAACTTTTCATGCTAGAAATATAAACTCTCTCAACTCCTACATTTTACTCTATATCTATTACTGCTAGAAATTTAAACTGCCTCTCTCTCATTCTACAATCTATATCTAAATGTTTAATATATGTAACTGCATCTATCTTCTTTGCTCTCTCTCTGTTAATGTTAGGATTTTAAACTGCCTCTCTCCCTCTCCCAGTGACATGAATTATGTGCAATTGTATATCTCCAACTCTCCTTCCTTTTTCTACTAGAATTTTGAAATTTCAACTGCTTAATATTTTTTTGTGTTATTGGTACCTCCCTCTCTCTCTAAAATTATCTCTTCTAGATTCTACAGTGAAATGATGAGTCGGCATTAGTTAATTTTTGTAAATTAAATCCTTTTGCACCTGTCATCTATAAAAATGCTTAGAAACTTTATACAGTTGATTATCAGCTATGAAAAATAATAATTCTTTAAAGAATATCTATATTTAAATGTTGCATAATATTTACAGGCACGGTTCGTTCTAACATATCAAACATAAAAGCAAAAAAAGTGTTCTACCGTTGAATTGTTGATGAAAATGTTAATATATAATCTGCCTAACATATTAAAAATGTTATGGCTTTATTAAAAGGGAAGCAACTCCTGTTAGATTAATAGTGACTTTTTTAAAAATATGGATACGTTGTAAGTTATCTAAAGTATTAATAATATGCATATCACTTTCCAAAAAATAGTTTTCACATAAACTCTGCATGTTCCTTGATAAAATCTATAAGAAATGACAATTATTAATGTATCAATCTAAAAGAAATGTATCGTCACTTTGTAGTTGAAAATATCAATTATTTATTATTTATTTTTAAATCAAAAGTTATCTTCCTTAAGTAACACGAATTTGTATTAATATACATGCTACTGCTCTTGGCTGGCTTGTATTGGGTAAAGAAGTTGTTCACACGATGGAGTTGTGTTCACAGCATGTGTTCAAAATATTCACTGCATGACTCAAAGCATTCTGAGACTTGTCTCTTACTATTTCGAAAACCTTCTGGATCTATATATCTATCTTTCGTTCGCCTGAAGTATTGTCTATATCTGCAATGTCGTTTCCTGTATACATGTTACCGTCTTTTGTCATTCTTGCAGTGGTGCATCTAGTCTTGTCTGTAGTGTTGTATTAATGGTATAAGTGGACTTTCCTCAGTTTACTATATTTAGTGCATTATTGAAATATGCGTTCCGCTGTCTGGGGCGCCTGTACACATGTACATGTAGTTGAGGTACCGATCTTGAATTTTGTAGTCACGTGACTGTGGAGTCAATCGTGTCCTGTTCTAATGCGTATAATGATAACTTGTTCGCATCTATTCATATTATGAAATGCATCCTGATTTGGATCATTTTATCTTCTGATTGATTTGATTATCTGGTTGTTATGATGGTATGTAACCGGCGCATCTGGTTGTGTGCCTGTTGCACCTTCTTTTGAAAGCTGATCTGCTCTCTAGTTTCCTGGTATTCCATAGTGAGATGGGATCCACTGCAGGGCAATCATGTGGTGTTTGTAGAGTTCAGTCAATAAAGTTTGCAGATCTAACAACTTTCTGGATTGCTTTGCCTGGAGCATTTGATCTTGCATCTGTCAAAAACTATACAGGCTGTATGCTAAGATTACTGTTCAGCAGTTTTTTCTATTGCCAACTTTATTGCTTGCATTTCTGCATCGTAATTGTGACAATATTTCCCTGTTGCTATCTTATTCATTTGAGATGTAATTGTCTATCTCTATTTTCATAACAGGATTTTAAGCTGCTTTCATTTTCATATTAGCATTATTAACTGTTTCTGTCTTAACAGTAGACTTTTTAACTGTATCTCTTTTCATACCAAGATTTTAAACTGCTTTCCTTTTCATGCTGGTATTTTAGATTTTCTCTCTGGTCATTCTAGGATTTTCAAAAGTTAACTTTTCATGCTAGAAATATAAACTCTCTCAACTCCTACATTTTACTCTATATCTATTACTGCTAGAAATTTAAACTGCCTCTCTCTCATTCTACAATCTATATCTAAATGTTTAATATATGTAACTGCATCTATCTTTTTGCTCTCTCTCTGTTAATGTTAGGATTTTAAACTGCCTCTCTCCCTCTCCCAGTGACATGAATTATGTGCAATTGTATATCTCCAACTCCCTTCCTTTTTCTACTAGAATTTTGAAATTTCAACTGCTTAATATTTTTTTGTGTTATTGGTACCTCCCTCTCTCTCTAAAATTATCTCTTCTAGATTCTACAGTGAAATGATGAGACGGCATTAGTTAATTTTTGTAAATTAAATCCTTTTGCACCTGTCATCTATAAAAATGCTTAGAAACTTTATACAGTTGATTATCAGCTATGAAAAATAATAATTCTTTAAAGAATATCTATATTTAAATGTTGCATAATATTTACAGGCACGGTTCGTTCTAACATATCAAACATAAAAGCAAAAAAAGTGTTCTACCGTTGAATTGTTGATGAAAATGTTAATATATAATCTGCCTAACAAATTAAAAATGATCTGGCTTTATTAAAAGGGAAGCAACTCCTGTTAGATTAATAGTGACTTTTTTTAAAATATGGATACGTTGTAAGTTATCTAAAGTATTAATGATATGCATATCACTTTCCAAAAAATAGTTTTCACATAAACTCTGCATGTTCCTTGATAAAATCTATAAGAAATGACAATTATTAATGTATCAATCTAAAAGAAATGTATCGTCACTTTGTAGTTGAAAATATCAATTATTTATTATTTATTTTTAAATCAAAAGTTATCTTCCTTAAGTAACACGAATTTGTATTAATATACATGCTACTGCTCTTGGCTGGCTTGTATTGGGTAAAGAAGTTGTTCACACGATGGAGTTGTGTTCACAGCATGTGTTCAAAATATTCACTGCATGACTCAAAGCATTCTGAGACTTGTCTCTTACTATTTCGAAAACCTTCTGGATCTATATATCTATCTTTCGTTCGCCTGAAATATTGTCTATATCTGCAATGTCGTTTCCTGTATACATGTTACCGTCTTTTGTCATTCTTGCAGTGGTGCATCTAGTCTTGTCTGTAGTGTTGTATTAATGGTATAAGTGGACTTTCCTCAGTTTACTATATTTAGTGCATTATTGAAATATGCGTTCCGCTGTCTGGGGCGCCTGTACACATGTACATGTAGTTGAGGTACCGATCTTGAATTTTGTAGTCACGTGACTGTGGAGTCAATCGTGTCCTGTTCTAATGCGTATAATGATAACTTGTTCGCATCTATTCATATTATGAAATGCATCCTGATTTGGATCATTTTATCTTCTGATTGATTTGATTATCTGGTTGTTATGATGGTATGTAACCGGCGCATCTGGTTGTGTGCCTGTTGCACCTTCTTTTGAAAGCTGATCTGCTCTCTAGTTTCCTGGTATTCCATAGTGAGATGGGATCCACTGCAGGGCAATCATGTGGTGATTGTAGAGTTCAGTCAATAAAGTTTGCAGATCTAACAACTTTCTGGATTGCTTTGCCTGGAGCATTTGATCTTGCATCTGTCAAAAACTATACAGGCTGTATGCTAAGATTACTGTTCAGCAGTTTTTTCTATTGCCAACTTTATTGCTTGCATTTCTGCATCGTAATTGTGACAATATTTCCCTGTTGCTATCTTATTCATTTGAGATGTAATTGTCTATCTCTATTTTCATAACAGGATTTTAAGCTGCTTTCATTTTCATATTAGCATTATTAACTGTTTCTGTCTTAACAGTAGACTTTTTAACTGTATCTCTTTTCATACCAAGATTTTAAACTGCTTTCCTTTTCATGCTGGTATTTTAGATTTTCTCTCTGGTCATTCTAGGATTTTCAAAAGTTAACTTTTCATGCTAGAAATATAAACTCTCTCAACTCCTACATTTTACTCTATATCTATTACTGCTAGAAATTTAAACTGCCTCTCTCTCATTCTACAATCTATATCTAAATGTTTAATATATGTAACTGCATCTATCTTCTTTGCTCTCTCTCTGTTAATGTTAGGATTTTAAACTGCCTCTCTCCCTCTCCCAGTGACATGAATTATGTGCAATTGTATATCTCCAACTCTCCTTCCTTTTTCTACTAGAATTTTGAAATTTCAACTGCTTAATATTTTTTTGTGTTATTGGTACCTCCTCTCTCTCTAAAATTATCTCTTCTAGATTCTACAGTGAAATGATGAGACGGCGTTAGTTAATTTTTGTAAATTAAATCCTTTTGCACCTGTCATCTATAAAAATGCTTAGAAACTTTATACAGTTGATTATCAGCTATGAAAAATAATAATTCTTTAAAGAATATCTATATTTAAATGTTGCATAATATTTACAGGCACGGTTCGTTCTAACATATCAAACATAAAAGCAAAAAAAGTGTTCTACCGTTGAATTGTGGATGAAAATGTTAATATATAATCTGCCTAACAAATTAAAAATGATATGGCTTTATTAAAAGGGAAGCAACTCCTGTTAGATTAATAGTGACTTTTTTTTAAAATATGGATACGTTGTAAGTTATCTAAAGTATTAATGATATGCATATCACTTTCCAAAAAATAGTTTTCACATAAACTCTGCATGTTCCTTGATAAAATCTATAAGAAATGACAATTATTAATGTATCAATCTAAAAGAAATGTATCGTCACTTTGTAGTTGAAAATATCAATTATTTATTATTTATTTTTAAATCAAAAGTTATCTTCCTTAAGTAACACGAATTTGTATTAATATACATGCTACTGCTCTTGGCTGGCTTGTATTGGGTAAAGAAGTTGTTCACACGATGGAGTTGTGTTCACAGCATGTGTTCAAAATATTCACTGCATGACTCAAAGCATTCTGAGACTTGTCTCTTACTATTTCGAAAACCTTCTGGATCTATATATCTATCTTTCGTTCGCCTGAAATATTGTCTATATCTGCAATGTCGTTTCCTGTATACATGTTACCGTCTTTTGTCATTCTTGCAGTGGTGCATCTAGTCTTGTCTGTAGTGTTGTATTAATGGTATAAGTGGACTTTCCTCAGTTTACTATATTTAGTGCATTATTGAAATATGCGTTCCGCTGTCTGGGGCGCCTGTACACATGTACATGTAGTTGAGGTACCGATCTTGAATTTTGTAGTCACGTGACTGTGGAGTCAATCGTGTCCTGTTCTAATGCGTATAATGATAACTTGTTCGCATCTATTCATATTATGAAATGCATCCTGATTTGGATCATTTTATCTTCTGATTGATTTGATTATCTGGTTGTTATGATGGTATGTAACCGGCGCATCTGGTTGTGTGCCTGTTGCACCTTCTTTTGAAAGCTGATCTGCTCTCTAGTTTCCTGGTATTCCATAGTGAGATGGGATCCACTGCAGGGCAATCATGTGGTGTTTGTAGAGTTCAGTCAATAAAGTTTGCAGATCTAACAACTTTCTGGATTGCTTTGCCTGGAGCATTTGATCTTGCATCTGTCAAAAACTATACAGGCTGTGTGCTAAGATTACTGTTCAGCAGTTTTTTCTATTGCCAACTTTATTGCTTGCATTTCTGCATCGTAATTGTGACAATATTTCCCTGTTGCTATCTTATTCATTTGAGATGTAATTGTCTATCTCTATTTTCATAACAGGATTTTAAGCTGCTTTCATTTTCAGATTAGCATTATTAACTGTTTCTGTCTTAACAGTAGACTTTTTAACTGTATCTCTTTTCATACCAAGATTTTAAACTGCTTTCCTTTTCATGCTGGTATTTTAGATTTTCTCTCTGGTCATTCTAGGATTTTCAAAAGTTAACTTTTCATGCTAGAAATATAAACTCTCTCAACTCCTACATTTTACTCTATATCTATTACTGCTAGAAATTTAAACTGCCTCTCTCTCATTCTACAATCTATATCTAAATGTTTAATATATGTAACTGCATCTATCTTTTTCGCTCTCTCTCTGTTAATGTTAGGATTGTAAACTGCCTCTCTCCCTCTCCCAGTGACATGAATTATGTGCAATTGTATATCTCCAACTACCCTTCCTTTTTCTACTAGAATTTTGAAATTTCAACTGCTTAGTATTTTTTTGTGTTATTGGTACCTCTCTCTCTCTAAAATTATCTCTTCTAGATTCTACAGTGAAATGATGAGTCGGCATTAGTTAATTTTTGTAAATTAAATCCTTTTGCACCTGTCATCTATAAAAATGCTTAGAAACTTTATACAGTTGATTATCAGCTATGAAAAATAATAATTCTTTAAAGAATATCTATATTTAAATGTTGCATAATATTTACAGGCACGGTTCGTTCTAACATATCAAACATAAAAGCAAAAAAAGTGTTCTACCGTTGAATTGTTGATGAAAATGTTAATATATAATCTGCCTAACAAATTAAAAATGATCTGGCTTTATTAAAAAGGAAGCAACTCCTGTTAGATTAATAGTGACTTTTTTAAAATATGGATACGTTGTAAGTTATCTAAAGTATTAATGATATGCATATCACTTTCAAAAAAATAGTTTTTACATAAACTCTGCATGTTCCTTGATAAAATCTATAAGAAATGACATTTATTAATGTATCAATCTAAAAGAAATGTATCGTCACTTTGTAGTTGAAAATATCAATTATTTATTATTTATTTTTAAATCAAAAGTTATCTTCCTTAAGTAACACGAATTTGTATTAATATGCATGCTACTGCTCTGGCTGGCTTCGTTCGTTGGCTTTGTCAGCTTTGACCTCTGACGGTCAAACTGAAGTTGTGTAAAGTCATGCAGGCAGAACTGGCTTGTATTGGGTAAAGAAGTTGTTCACACGATGGAGTTGTTTTCACAGCATGTGTTCAAAATATTCACTGCATGACTCGAAGCATTCTGAGACTTGTCTCTTACTATTTCGAAAACCTTCTGGATCTATATATCTATCTTTCGTTCGCCTGAAATATTGTCTATATCTGCAATGTCGTTTCCTGTATACATGTTACCGTCTTTTGTCATTCTTGCAGTCTAGTCTTGTCTGTAGTGTTGTATTAATGGTATAAGTGGACTTTCCTCAGTTTACTATATTTAGTGCATTATTGAAATATGCGTTCCGCTGTCTGGGGCGCCTGTACACATGTACATGTAGTTGAGGTACCGATCTTGAATTTTGTAGTCACGTGACTGTGGAGTCAATCGTGTCCTGTTCTAATGCATATAATGATAACTTGTTCGCATCTATTCATATTATGAAATGCATCCTGATTTGGATCATTTTATCTTCTGATTGATTTGATTATCTGGTTGTTATGATGGTATGTAACCGGCGCATCTGGTTGTGTGCCTGTTGCACCTTCTTTTGAAAACTGATCTGCTCTCTAGTTTCCTGGTATTCCATAGTGAGATGGGATCCACTGCAGGGCAATCATGTGGTGATTGTAGAGTTCAGTCAATAAAGTTTGCAGATCTAACAACTTTCTGGATTGCTTTGCCTGGAGCATTTGATCTTGCATCTGTCAAAAACTATACAGGCTGTATGCTAAGATTACTGTTCAGCAGTTTTTTCTATTGCCAACTTTATTGCTTGCATTTCTGCATCGTAATTGTGACAATATTTCCCTGTTGCTATCTTATTCATTTGAGATGTAATTGTCTATCTCTATTTTCATAACAGGATTTTAAGCTGCTTTCATTTTCAGATTAGCATAATTAACTGTTTCTGTCTTAACAGTAGACTTTTTAACTGTATCTCTTTTCATACCAAGATTTTAAACTGCTTTCCTTTTCATGCTGGTATTTTAGATTTTCTCTCTGGTCATTCTAGGATTTTCAAAAGTTAACTTTTCATGCTAGAAATATAAACTCTCTCAACTCCTACATTTTACTCTATATCTATTACTGCTAGAAATTTAAACTGCCTCTCTCTCATTCTACAATCTATATCTAAATGTTTAATATATGTAACTGCATCTATCTTCTTTGCTCTCTCTCTGTTAATGTTAGGATTTTAAACTGCCTCTCTCCCTCTCCCAGTGACATGAATTATGTGCAATTGTATATCTCCAACTCTCCTTCCTTTTTCTACTAGAATTTTGAAATTTCAACTGCTTAATATTTTTTTGTGTTATTGGTACCTCCCTCTCTCTCTAAAATTATCTCTTCTAGATTCTACAGTGAAATGATGAGTCGGCATTAGTTAATTTTTGTAAATTAAATCCTTTTGCACCTGTCATCTATAAAAATGCTTAGAAACTTTATACAGTTGATTATCAGCTATGAAAAATAATAATTCTTTAAAGAATATCTATATTTAAATGTTGCATAATATTTACAGGCACGGTTCGTTCTAACATATCAAACATAAAAGCAAAAAAAGTGTTCTACCGTTGAATTGTTGATGAAAATGTTAATATATAATCTGCCTAACAAATTAAAAATGATATGGCTTTATTAAAAGGGAAGCAACTCCTGTTAGATTAATAGTGACTTTTTTTTAAAATATGGATACGTTGTAAGTTATCTAAAGTATTAATGATATGCATATCACTTTCCAAAAAATAGTTTTCACATAAACTCTGCATGTTCCTTGATAAAATCTATAAGAAATGACAATTATTAATGTATCAATCTAAAAGAAATGTATCGTCACTTTGTAGTTGAAAATATCAATTATTTATTATTTATTTTTAAATCAAAAGTTATCTTCCTTAAGTAACACGAATTTGTATTAATATACATGTTACTGCTCTTGGCTGGCTTGTATTGGGTAAAGAAGTTGTTCACACAATGGAGTTGTGTTCACGGCATGTGTTCAAAATATTCACTGCATGACTCAAAGCATTCTGAGACTTGTCTCTTACTATTTCGAAAACCTTCTGGATCTATATATCTATCTTTCGTTCGCCTGAAATATTGTCTATATCTGCAATGTCGTTTCCTGTATACATGTTACCGTATTTTGTCATTCTTGCAGTGGTGCATCTAGTCTTGTCTGTAGTGTTGTATTAATGGTATAAGTGGACTTTCCTCAGTTTACTATATTTAGTGCATTATTGAAATATGCGTTCCGCTGTCTGGGGCGCCTGTACACATGTACATGTAGTTGAGGTACCGATCTTGAATTTTGTAGTCACGTGACTGTGGAGTCAATCGTGTCCTGTTCTAATGCATATTAATGATAACTTGTTCGCATCTATTCATATTATGAAATGCATCCTGATTTGGATCATTTTATCTTCTGATTGATTTGATTATCTGGTTGTTATGATGGTATGTAACCGGCGCATCTGGTTGTGTGCCTGTTGCACCTTCTTTTGAAAACTGATCTGCTCTCTAGTTTCCTGGTATTCCATAGTGAGATGGGATCCACTGCAGGGCAATCATGTGGTGATTGTAGAGTTCAGTCAATAAAGTTTGCAGATCTAACAACTTTCTGGATTGCTTTGCCTGGAGCATTTGATCTTGCATCTGTCAAAAACTATACAGGCTGTGTGCTAAGATTACTGTTCAGCAGTTTTTTCTATTGCCAACATTATTGCTTGCATTTCTACATCGTAATTGTGACAATATTTCCCTGTTGCTATCTTATTCATTTGAGATGTAATTGTCTATCTCTATTTTCATAACAGGATTTTAAGCTGCTTTCATTTTCAGATTAGCATAATTAACTGTTTCTGTCTTAACAGTAGACTTTTTAACTGTATCTCTTTTCATACCAAGATTTTAAACTGCTTTCCTTTTCATGCTGGTATTTTAGATTTTCTCTCTGGTCATTCTAGGATTTTCAAAAGTTAACTTTTCATGCTAGAAATATAAACTCTCTCAACTCCTACATTTTACTCTATATCTATTACTGCTAGAAATTTAAACTGCCTCTCTCTCATTCTACAATCTATATCTAAATGTTTAATATATGTAACTGCATCTATCTTCTTTGCTCTCTCTCTGTTAATGTTAGGATTTTAAACTGCCTCTCTCCCTCTCCCAGTGACATGAATTATGTGCAATTGTATATCTCCAACTCTCCTTCCTTTTTCTACTAGAATTTTGAAATTTCAACTGCTTAATATTTTTTTGTGTTATTGGTACCTCCCTCTCTCTCTAAAATTATCTCTTCTAGATTCTACAGTGAAATGATGAGTCGGCATTAGTTAATTTTTGTAAATTAAATCCTTTTGCACCTGTCATCTATAAAAATGCTTAGAAACTTTATACAGTTGATTATCAGCTATGAAAAATAATAATTCTTTAAAGAATATCTATATTTAAATGTTGCATAATATTTACAGGCACGGTTCGTTCTAACATATCAAACATAAAAGCAAAAAAAAGTGTTCTACCGTTGAATTGTGGATGAAAATGTTAATATATAATCTGCCTAACAAATTAAAAATGATATGGCTTTATTAAAAGGGAAGCAACTCCTGTTAGAATAATAGTGACTTTTTTTTAAAATATGGATACGTTGTAAGTTATCTAAAGTATTAATGATATGCATATCACTTTCCAAAAAATAGTTTTCACATAAACTCTGCATGTTCCTTGATAAAATCTATAAGAAATGACAATTATTAATGTATCAATCTAAAAGAAATGTATCGTCACTTTGTAGTTTAAAAATATCAATTATTTATTATTTATTTTTAAATCAAAAGTTATCTTCCTTAAGTAACACGAATTTGTATTAATATACATGTTACTGCTCTTGGCTGGCTTGTATTGGGTAAAGAAGTTGTTCACACGATGGAGTTGTGTTCACAGCATGTGTTCAAAATATTCACTGCATGACTCAAAGCATTCTGAGACTTGTCTCTTACTATTTCGAAAACCTTCTGATCTATATATCTATCTTTCGTTCGCCTGAAATATTGTCTATATCTGCAATGTCGTTTCCTGTATACATGTTACCGTCTTTTGTCATTCTTGCAGTGGTGCATCTAGTCTTGTCTGTAGTGTTGTATTAATGGTATAAGTGGACTTTCCTCAGTTTACTATATTTAGTGCATTATTGAAATATGCGTTCCGCTGTCTGGGGCGCCTGTACACATGTACATGTAGTTGAGGTACCGATCTTGAATTTTGTAGTCACGTGACTGTGGAGTCAATCGTGTCCTGTTCTAATGCATATAATGATAACTTGTTCGCATCTATTCATATTATGAAATGCATCCTGATTTGGATCATTTTATCTTCTGATTGATTTGATTATCTGGTTGTTATGATGGTATGTAACCGGCGCATCTGGTTGTGTGCCTGTTGCACCTTCTTTTGAAAGCTGATCTGCTCTCTAGTTTCCTGGTATTCCATAGTGAGATGGGATCCACTGCAGGGCAATCATGTGGTGTTTGTAGAGTTCAGTCAATAAAGTTTGCAGATCTAACAACTTTCTGGATTGCTTTGCCTGGAGCATTTGATCTTGCATCTGTCAAAAACTATACAGGCTGTGTGCTAAGATTACTGTTCAGCAGTTTTTTCTATTGCCAACTTTATTGCTTGCATTTCTACATCGTAATTGTGACAATATTTCCCTGTTGCTATCTTATTCATTTGAGATGTAATTGTCTATCTCTATTTTCATAACAGGATTTTAAGCTGCTTTCATTTTCAGATTAGCATTATTAACTGTTTCTGTCTTAACAGTAGACTTTTTAACTGTATCTCTTTTCATACCAAGATTTTAAACTGCTTTCCTTTTCATGCTGGTATTTTAGATTTTCTCTCTGGTCATTCTAGGATTTTCAAAAGTTAACTTTTCATGCTAGAAATATAAACTCTCTCAACTCCTACATTTTACTCTATATCTATTACTGCTAGAAATTTAAACTGCCTCTCTCTCTCATTCTACAATCTATATCTAAATGTTTAATATATGTAACTGCATCTATCTTTTTCGCTCTCTCTCTGTTAATGTTAGGATTTTAAACTGCCTCTCTCCCTCTCCCAGTGACATGAATTATGTGCAATTGTATATCTCCAACTACCCTTCCTTTTTCTACTAGAATTTTGAAATTTCAACTGCTTAGTATTTTTTTGTGTTATTGGTACCTCTCTCTCTCTAAAATTATCTCTTCTAGATTCTACAGTGAAATGATGAGACGGCATTAGTTAATTTTTGTAAATTAAATCCTTTTGCACCTGTCATCTATAAAAATGCTTAGAAACTTTATACAGTTGATTATCAGCTATGAAAATAATAATTCTTTAAAGAATATCTATATTTAAATGTTGCATAATATTTACAGGCACGGTTCGTTCTAACATATCAAACATAAAAGCAAAAAAAGTGTTCTACCGTTGAATTGTTGATGAAAATGTTAATATATAATCTGCCTAACAAATTAAAAATGATCTGGCTTTATTAAAAGGAAGCAACTCCTGTTAGATTAATAGTGACTTTTTTAAAATATGGATACGTTGTAAGTTATCTAAAGTATTAATGATATGCATATCACTTTCAAAAAAATAGTTTTTACATAAACTCTGCATGTTCCTTGATAAAATCTATAAGAAATGACATTTATTAATGTATCAATCTAAAAGAAATGTATCGTCACTTTGTAGTTTAAAAATATCAATTATTTATTATTTATTTTTAAATCAAAAGTTATCTTCCTTAAGTAACACGAATTTGTATTAATATGCATGCTACTGCTCTGGCTGCTTCGTTCGTTCGGCTTGTATTGACGAAGTCAAACTGAATTTTGCGTGTAAAGTCTGTTATCCCATTACAGGATGCCCCTCGCCATGCAGGCAGAACTGGCTTGTATTGGGTAAAGAAGTTGTTCACACGATGGAGTTGTTTTCACAGCATGTGTTCAAAATATTCACTGCATGACTCGAAGCATTCTGAGACTTGTCTCTTACTATTTCGAAAACCTTCTTGATCTATATATCTATCTTTCGTTCGCCTGAAATATTGTCTATATCTGCAATGCCGTTTCCTGTATACATGTTACCGTCTTTTGTCATTCTTGCAGTCTAGTCTTGTCTGTAGTGTTGTATTAATGGTATAAGTGGACTTTCCTCAGTTTACTATATTTAGTGCATTATTGAAATATGCGTTCCGCTGTCTGGGGCGCCTGTACACATGTACATGTAGTTGAGGTACCGATCTTGAATTTTGTAGTCACGTGACTGTGGAGTCAATCGTGTCCTGTTCTAATGCATATTAATGATAACTTGTTCGCATCTATTCATATTATGAAATGCATCCTGATTTGGATCATTTTATCTTCTGATTGATTTGATTATCTGGTTGTTATGATGGTATGTAACCGGCGCATCTGGTTGTGTGCCTGTTGCACCTTCTTTTGAAAACTGATCTGCTCTCTAGTTTCCTGGTATTCCATAGTGAGATGGGATCCACTGCAGGGCAATCATGTGGTGTTTGTAGAGTTCAGTCAATAAAGTTTGCAGATCTAACAACTTTCTGGATTGCTTTGCCTGGAGCATTTGATCTTGCATCTGTCAAAAACTATACAGGCTGTATGCTAAGATTACTGTTCAGCAGTTTTTTCTATTGCCAACTTTATTGCTTGCATTTCTGCATCGTAATTGTGACAATATTTCCCTGTTGCTATCTTATTCATTTGAGATGTAATTGTCTATCTCTATTTTCATAACAGGATTTTAAGCTGCTTTCATTTTCAGATTAGCATAATTAACTGTTTCTGTCTTAACAGTAGACTTTTTAACTGTATCTCTTTTCATACCAAGATTTTAAACTGCTTTCCTTTTCATGCTGGTATTTTAGATTTTCTCTCTGGTCATTCTAGGATTTTCAAAAGTTAACTTTTCATGCTAGAAATATAAACTCTCTCAACTCCTACATTTTACTCTATATCTATTACTGCTAGAAATTTAAACTGCCTCTCTCTCATTCTACAATCTATATCTAAATGTTTAATATATGTAACTGCATCTATTTTTTTGCTCTCTCTCTCTGTTAATGTTAGGATTTTAAACTGCCTCTCTCCCTCTCCCAGTGACATGAATTATGTGCAATTGTATATCTCCAACTCTCCTTCCTTTTTCTACTAGAATTTTGAAATTTCAACTGCTTAATATTTTTTTGTGTTATTGGTACCTCCCTCTCTCTCTAAAATTATCTCTTCTAGATTCTACAGTGAAATGATGAGTCGGCGTTAGTTAATTTTTGTAAATTAAATCCTTTTGCACCTGTCATCTATAAAAATGCTTAGAAACTTTATACAGTTGATTATCAGCTATGAAAAATAATAATTCTTTAAAGAATATCTATATTTAAATGTTGCATAATATTTACAGGCACGGTTCGTTCTAACATATCAAACATAAAAGCAAAAAAAAGTGTTCTACCGTTGAATTGTGGATGAAAATGTTAATATATAATCTGCCTAACAAATTAAAAATGATATGGCTTTATTAAAAGGGAAGCAACTCCTGTTAGAATAGTAGTGACTTTTTTTTAAAATATGGATCCGTTGTAAGTTATCTAAAGTATTAATGATATGCATATCACTTTCCAAAAAATAGTTTTCACATAAACTCTGCATGTTCCTTGATAAAATCTATAGGAAATGACAATTATTAATGTATCAATCTAAAAGAAATGTATCGTCACTTTGTAGTTTAAAAATATCAATTATTTATTATTTATTTTTAAATCAAAAGTTATCTTCCTTAAGTAACACGAATTTGTATTAATATACATGTTACTGCTCTTGGCTGGCTTGTATTGGGTAAAGAAGTTGTTCACACAATGGAGTTGTGTTCACGGCATGTGTTCAAAATATTCACTGCATGACTCAAAGCATTCTGAGACTTGTCTCTTACTATTTCGAAAACCTTCTTGATCTATATATCTATCTTTCGTTCGCCTGAAATATTGTCTATATCTGCAATGTCGTTTCCTGTATACATTTTACCGTATTTTGTCATTCTTGCAGTGGTGCATCTAGTCTTGTCTGTAGTGTTGTATTAATGGTATAAGTGGACTTTCCTCAGTTTACTATATTTAGTGCATTATTGAAATATGCGTTCCGCTGTCTGGGGCGCCTGTACACATGTACATGTAGTTGAGGTACCGATCTTGAATTTTGTAGTCACGTGACTGTGGAGTCAATCGTGTCCTGTTCTAATGCATATTAATGATAACTTGTTCGCATCTATTCATATTAATTAAATGCATCCTGATTTGGATCATTTTATCTTCTGATTGATTTGATTATCTGGTTGTTATGATGGTATGTAACCGGCGCATCTGGTTGTGTGCCTGTTGCACCTTCTTTTGAAAACTGATCTGCTCTCTAGTTTCCTGGTATTCCATAGTGAGATGGGATCCACTGCAGGGCAATCATGTGGTGATTGTAGAGTTCAGTCAATAAAGTTTGCAGATCTAACAACTTTCTGGATTGCTTTGCCTGGAGCATTTGATCTTGCATCTGTCAAAAACTATACAGGCTGTGTGCTAAGATTACTGTTCAGCAGTTTTTTCTATTGCCAACATTATTGCTTGCATTTCTACATCGTAATTGTGACAATATTTCCCTATTGCTATCTTATTCATTTGAGATGTAATTGTCTATCTCTATTTTCATAACAGGATTTTAAGCTGCTTTCATTTTCAGATTAGCATTATTAACTGTTTCTGTCTTAACAGTAGACTTTTTAACTGTATCTCTTTTCATACCAAGATTTTAAACTGCTTTCCTTTTCATGCTGGTATTTTAGATTTTCTCTCTGGTCATTCTAGGATTTTCAAAAGTTAACTTTTCATGCTAGAAATATAAACTCTCTCAACTCCTACATTTTACTCTATATCTATTACTGCTAGAAATTTAAACTGCCTCTCTCTCTCATTCTACAATCTATATCTAAATGTTTAATATATGTAACTGCATCTATCTTTTTCGCTCTCTCTCTGTTAATGTTAGGATTGTAAACTGCCTCTCTCCCTCTCCCAGTGACATGAATTATGTGCAATTGTATATCTCCAACTCCCCTTCCTTTTTCTACTAGAATTTTGAAATTTCAACTGCTTAGTATTTTTTTGTGTTATTGGTACCTCTCTCTCTCTAAAATTATCTCTTCTAGATTCTACAGTGAAATGATGAGTCGGCATTAGTTAATTTTTGTAAATTAAATCCTTTTGCACCTGTCATCTATAAAAATGCTTAGAAACTTTATACAGTTGATTATCAGCTATGAAACATAATGATTCGTTAAAGAATATCTATATTTAAATGTTGCATAATATTTACAGGCACGGTTCGTTCTAACATATCAAACATAAAAGCAAAAAAAGTGTTCTACCGTTGAATTGTTGATGAAAATGTTAATATATAATCTGCCGAACAAATTAAAAATGATCTGGCTTTATTAAAAGGAAGCAACTCCTGTTAGATTAATAGTGACTTTTTTAAAATATGGATACGTTGTAAGTTATCTAAAGTATTAATGATATGCATATCACTTTCAAAAAAATAGTTTTTACATAAACTCTGCATGTTCCTTGATAAAATCTATAAGAAATGACATTTATTAATGTATCAATCTAAAAGAAATGTATCGTCACTTTGTAGTTTAAAAATATCAATTATTTATTATTTATTTTTAAATCAAAAGTTATCTTCCTTAAGTAACACGAATTTGTATTAATATGCATGCTACTGCTCTTGGCTGGCTTCGTTCGTTCGTTCGCTTTCGTCAGCTTTGACCTCTGACGAAGTCCCACCCACTCAATTTTGTGGGACTGAATTTTGCGTGTAAAGTCTGTTTTATCCCATTACAGGATGCCCCTCGCCATGCAGGCAGAACTGGCTTGTATTGGGTAAAGAAGTTGTTCACACGATGGAGTTGTTTTCACAGCATGTGTTCAAAATATTCACTGCATGACTCGAAGCATTCTGAGACTTGTCTCTTACTATTTCGAAAACCTTCTGGATCTATATATCTATCTTTCGTTCGCCTGAAATATTGTCTATATCTGCAATGCCGTTTCCTGTATACATGTTACCGTCTTTTGTCATTCTTGCAGTCTAGTCTTGTCTGTAGTGTTGTATTAATGGTATAAGTGGACTTTCCTCAGTTTACTATATTTAGTGCATTATTGAAATATGCGTTCCGCTGTCTGGGGCGCCTGTACACATGTACATGTAGTTGAGGTACCGATCTTGAATTTTGTAGTCACGTGACTGTGGAGTCAATCGTGTCCTGTTCTAATGCATATTAATGATAACTTGTTCGCATCTATTCATATTAATGAAATGCATCCTGATTTGGATCATTTTATCTTCTGATTGATTTGATTATCTGGTTGTTATGATGGTATGTAACCGGCGCATCTGGTTGTGTGCCTGTTACACCTTCTTTTGAAAACTGATCTGCTCTCTAGTTTCCTGGTATTCCATAGTGAGATGGGATCCACTGCAGGGCAATCATGTGGTGATTGTAGAGTTCAGTCAATAAAGTTTGCAGATCTAACAACTTTCTGGATTGCTTTGCCTGGAGCATTTGATCTTGCATCTGTCAAAAACTATACAGGCTGTGTGCTAAGACACTATTCAGCAGTTTTTTCTATTGCCAACATTATTGCTTGCATTTCTGCATCGTAATTGTGACAATATTTCCCTGTTGCTATCTTATTCATTTGAGATGTAATTGTCTATCTCTATTTTCATAACATGATTTTAAGCTGCTTTCATTTTCAGATTAGCATAATTAACTGTTTCTGTCTTAACAGTAGACTTTTTAACTGTATCTCTTTTCATACCAAGATTTTAAACTGCTTTCCTTTTCATGCTGGTATTTTAGATTTTCTCTCTGGTCATTCTAGGATTTTCAAAAGTTAACTTTTCATGCTAGAAATATAAACTCTCTCAACTCCTACATTTTACTCTATATCTATTACTGCTAGAAATTTAAACTGCCTCTCTCTCATTCTACAATCTATATCTAAATGTTTAATATATGTAACTGCATCTATTTTTTTTGCTCTCTCTCTCTGTTAATGTTAGGATTTTAAACTGCCTCTCTCCCTCTCCCAGTGACATGAATTATGTGCAATTGTATATCTCCAACTCTCCTTCCTTTTTCTACTAGAATTTTGAAATTTCAACTGCTTAATATTTTTTTTGTGTTATTGGTACCTCCCTCTCTCTCTAAAATTATTTCTTCTAGATTCTACAGTGAAATGATGAGTCGGCGTTAGTTAATTTTTGTAAATTAAATCCTTTTGCACCTGTCATCTATAAAAATGCTTAGAAACTTTATACAGTTGATTATCAGCTATGAAAAATAATAATTCTTTAAAGAATATCTATATTTAAATGTTGCATAATATTTACAGGCACGGTTCGTTCTAACATATCAAACATAAAAGCAAAAAAAAGTGTTCTACCGTTGAATTGTTGATGAAAATGTTAATATATAATCTGCCTAACAAATTAAAAATGATATGGCTTTATTAAAAGGGAAGCAACTCCTGTTAGAATAGTAGTGACTTTTTTTTTTAAATATGGATCCGTTGTAAGTTATCTAAAGTATTAATGATATGCATATCACTTTCCAAAAAATAGTTTTCACATAAACTCTGCATGTTCCTTGATAAAATCTATAGGAAATGACATTTATTAATGTATCAATCTAAAAGAAATGTACCGTCACTTTGTAGTTTAAAAATATCAATTATTTATTATTTATTTTTAAATCAAAAGTTATCTTCCTTAAGTAACACGAATTTGTATTAATATACATGTTACTGCTCTTGGCTGGCTTGTATTGGGTAAAGAAGTTGTTCACACAATGGAGTTGTGTTCACGGCATGTGTTCAAAATATTCACTGCATGACTCAAAGCATTCTGAGACTTGTCTCTTACTATTTCGAAAACCTTCTGGATCTATATATCTATCTTTCGTTCGCCTGAAATATTGTCTATATCTGCAATGTCGTTTCCTGTATACATTTTACCGTATTTTGTCATTCTTGCAGTGGTGCATCTAGTCTTGTCTGTAGTGTTGTATTAATGGTATAAGTGGACTTTCCTCAGTTTACTATATTTAGTGCATTATTGAAATATGCGTTCCGCTGTCTGGGGCGCCTGTACACATGTACATGTAGTTGAGGTACCGATCTTGAATTTTGTAGTCACGTGACTGTGGAGTCAATCGTGTCCTGTTCTAATGCATATTAATGATAACTTGTTCGCATCTATTCATATTAATGAAATGCATCCTGATTTGGATCATTTTATCTTCTGATTGATTTGATTATCTGGTTGTTATGATGGTATGTAACCGGCGCATCTGGTTGTGTGCCTGTTGCACCTTCTTTTGAAAACTGATCTGCTCTCTAGTTTCCTGGTATTCCATAGTGAGATGGGATCCACTGCAGGGCAATCATGTGGTGATTGTAGAGTTCAGTCAATAAAGTTTGCAGATCTAACAACTTTCTGGATTGCTTTGCCTGGAGCATTTGATCTTGCATCTGTCAAAAACTATACAGGCTGTGTGCTAAGATTACTGTTCAGCAGTTTTTTCTATTGCCAACATTATTGCTTGCATTTCTACATCGTAATTGTGACAATATTTCCCTATTGCTATCTTATTCATTTGAGATATTCGATGAGCATGATAAAAAAAGTGGAGGCGGGCTATGTACGCATGCAATGGGTAGAGTCGTTGAAGAAATCCAAAATACGTAAGGTCACCTTTGTCTATGTCCCTGGACATGCGGGAGTACGGGGAAATGAGAGAGCGGACAGGTTGGCTAGCTGCGCTGTCGTTGAGGACGGGCAACCGATGGATCGGGCGGACATCATCAATGCCCTTCGAGATGTTGGAAGAGCACAGGACATCGACAAACACAGATCAACGTCACTTCTTCGGATGATGGAAATGGGAGTTAAGATGGGCACGGCCAGAAATGAGAAACTTGGTGGCCGTGTAAGAAGGCTTATCAACCAACATAGAACTGGAGTCGTCAGTCGCTGGACACTGAGGGAATTGCTGAGGAGGGGATCTGAGCACCTATGGACATGTTCGGAGTGCAATGATGATGATCCGCAAATGACTCAATAACTCAATAACTCATTTGAGATGTAATTGTCTATCTCTATTTTCATAACAGGATTTTAAGCTGCTTTCATTTTCAGATTAGCATTATTAACTGTTTCTGTCTTAACAGTAGACTTTTTAACTGTATCTCTTTTCATACCAAGATTTTAAACTGCTTTCCTTTTCATGCTGGTATTTTAGATTTTCTCTCTGGTCATTCTAGGATTTTCAAAAGTTAACTTTTCATGCTAGAAATATAAACTCTCTCAACTCCTACATTTTACTCTATATCTATTACTGCTAGAAATTTAAACTGCCTCTCTCTCTCATTCTACAATCTATATCTAAATGTTTAATATATGTAACTGCATCTATCTTTTTTGCTCTCTCTCTGTTAATGTTAGGATTTTAAACTGCCTCTCTCCCTCTCCCAGTGACATGAATTATGTGCAATTGTATATCTCCAACTACCCTTCCTTTTTCTACTAGAATTTTGAAATTTCAACTGCTTAGTATTTTTTTGTGTTATTGGTACCTCTCTCTCTCTAAAATTATCTCTTCTAGATTCTACAGTGAAATGATGAGTCGGCATTAGTTAATTTTTGTAAATTAAATCCTTTTGCACCTGTCATCTATAAAAATGCTTAGAAACTTTATACAGTTGATTATCAGCTATGAAACATAATTATTCGTTAAAGAATATCTATATTTAAATGTTGCATAATATTTACAGGCACGGTTCGTTCTAACATATCAAACATAAAAGCAAAAAAAGTGTTCTACCGTTGAATTGTTGATGAAAATGTTAATATATAATCTGCCGAACAAATTAAAAATGATCTGGCTTTATTAAAAAGGAAGCAACTCCTGTTAGATTAATAGTGACTTTTTTAAAATATGGATACGTTGTAAGTTATCTAAAGTATTAATGATATGCATATCACTTTCAAAAAAATAGTTTTTACATAAACTTTGCATGTTCCTTGATAAAATCTATAAGAAATGACATTTATTAATGTATCAATCTAAAAGAAATGTATCGTCACTTTGTAGTTTAAAAATATCAATTATTTATTATTTATTTTTAAATCAAAAGTTATCTTCCTTAAGTAACACGAATTTGTATTAATATGCATGCTACTGCTCTTGGCTGGCTTGTATTGGGTAAAGAAGTTGTTCACACGATGGAGTTGTGTTTACAGCATGTGTTCAAAATATTCACTGCATGACTCAAAGCATTCTGAGACTTGTCTCTTACTATTTCGAAAACCTTCTGGATCTATATATCTATCGTTCGTTCGCCTGAAATATTGTCTATATCTGCAATGCCGTTTCCTGTATACATGTTACCGTCTTTTGTCATTCTTGCAGTGGTGCATCTAGTCTTGTCGGTAGTGTTGTATTAATGGTATAAGTAGACTTTCCTCAGTTTACTATATTTAGTGCATTATTGAAATATGCGTTCCGCTGTCTGGGGCGCCTGTACACATGTACATGTAGTTGAGGTACCGATCTTGAATTTTGTAGTCACGTGACTGTGGAGTCAATCGTGTCCTGTTCTAATGCATATTAATGATAACTTGTTCGCATCTATTCATATTAATTAAATGCATCCTGATTTGGATCATTTTATCTTCTGATTGATTTGATTATCTGGTTGTTATGATGGTATGTAACCGGCGCATCTGGTTGTGTGCCTGTTACACCTTCTTTTGAAAACTGATCTGCTCTCTAGTTTCCTGGTATTCCATAGTGAGATGGGATCCACTGCAGGGCAATCATGTGGTGATTGTAGAGTTCAGTCAATAAAGTTTGCAGATCTAACAACTTTCTGGATTGCTTTGCCTGGAGCATTTGATCTTGCATCTGTCAAAAACTATACAGGCTGTGTGCTAAGATTACTGTTCAGCAGTTTTTTCTATTGCCAACTTTATTGCTTGCATTTCTACATCGTAATTGTGACAATATTTCCCTGTTGCTATCTTATTCATTTGAGATGTAATTGTCTATCTCTATTTTCATAACAGGATTTTAAGCTGCTTTCATTTTCAGATTAGTATTATTAACTGTTTCTGTCTTAACAGTAGACTTTTTAACTGTATCTCTTTTCATACCAAGATTTTAAACTGCTTTCCTTTTCATGCTGGTATTTTAGATTTTCTCTCTGGTCATTCTAGGATTTTCAAAAGTTAACTTTTCATGCTAGAAATATAAACTCTCTCAACTCCTACATTTTACTCTATATCTATTACTGCTAGAAATTTAAACTGCCTCTCTCTCTCATTCTACAATCTATATCTAAATGTTTAATATATGTAACTGCATCTATCTTTTTTGCTCTCTCTCTGTTAATGTTAGGATTTTAAACTGCCTCTCTCCCTCTCCCAGTGACATGAATTATGTGCAATTGTATATCTCCAACTCCCCTTCCTTTTTCTACTAGAATTTTGACATTTCAACTGCTTAGTATTTTTTTGTGTTATTGGTACCTCTCTCTCTCTAAAATTATCTCTTCTAGATTCTACAGTGAAATGATGAGTCGGCATTAGTTAATTTTTGTAAATTAAATCCTTTTGCACCTGTCATCTATAAAAATGCTTAGAAACTTTATACAGTTGATTATCAGCTATGAAACATAATGATTCGTTAAAGAATATCTATATTTAAATGTTGCATAATATTTACAGGCACGGTTCGTTCTAACATATCAAACATAAAAGCAAAAAAAGTGTTCTACCGTTGAATTGTTGATGAAAATGTTAATATATAATCTGCCTAACAAATTAAAAATGATCTGGCTTTATTAAAAAGGAAGCAACTCCTGTTAGATTAATAGTGACTTTTTTAAAATATGGATACGTTGTAAGTTATCTAAAGTATTAATGATATGCATATCACTTTCAAAAAAATAGTTTTTACATAAACTCTGCATGTTCCTTGATAAAATCTATAAGAAATGACATTCATTAATGTATCAATCTAAAAGAAATGTATCGTCACTTTGTAGTTGAAAATATCAATTATTTATTATTTATTTTTAAATCAAAAGTTATCTTCCTTAAGTAACACGAATTTGTATTAATATGCATGCTACTGCTCTTGGCTGGCTTCGTTCGTTCGTTCGCTTTCGTCAGCTTTGACCTCTGACGAAGTCCCACCCACTCAATTTTGTGGGACTGAATTTTGCGTGTAAAGTCTGTTTTATCCCATTACAGGATGCCCCTCGCCATGCAGGCAGAACTGGCTTGTATTGGGTAAAGAAGTTGTTCACACGATGGAGTTGTTTTCACAGCATGTGTTCAAAATATTCACTGCATGACTCGAAGCATTCTGAGACTTGTCTCTTACTATTTCGAAAACCTTCTTGATCTATATATCTATCTTTCGTTCGCCTGAAATATTGTCTATATCTGCAATGCCGTTTCCTGTATACATGTTACCGTCTTTTGTCATTCTTGCAGTCTAGTCTTGTCTGTAGTGTTGTATTAATGGTATAAGTGGACTTTCCTCAGTTTACTATATTTAGTGCATTATTGAAATATGCGTTCCGCTGTCTGGGGCGCCTGTACACATGTACATGTAGTTGAGGTACCGATCTTGAATTTTGTAGTCACGTGACTGTGGAGTCAATCGTGTCCTGTTCTAATGCATATTAATGATAACTTGTTCGCATCTATTCATATTAATGAAATGCATCCTGATTTGGATCATTTTATCTTCTGATTGATTTGATTATCTGGTTGTTATGATGGTATGTAACCGGCGCATCTGGTTGTGTGCCTGTTGCACCTTCTTTTGAAAACTGATCTGCTCTCTAGTTTCCTGGTATTCCATAGTGAGATGGGATCCACTGCAGGGCAATCATGTGGTGATTGTAGAGTTCAGTCAATAAAGTTTGCAGATCTAACAACTTTCTGGATTGCTTTGCCTGGAGCATTTGATCTTGCATCTGTCAAAAACTATACAGGCTGTGTGCTAAGATACCGTTCAGCAGTTTTTTCTATTGCCAACATTATTGCTTGCATTTCTGCATCGCAATTGTGACAATATTTCCCTGTTACTATCTTATTCATTTGAGATGTAATTGTCTATCTCTATTTTCATATCAGGATTTTAAGCTGCTTTCATTTTCAGATTAGCATAATTAACTGTTTCTGTCTTAACAGTAGACTTTTTAACTGTATCTTTTTTCATAACAAGATTTTAAACTGCTTTCCTTTTCATGCTGGTATTTTCTCTCTGGTCATTCTAGAATTTTCAAAAGTTAACTTTTCATGCTAGAAATATAAACTCTCTCAACTCCTACATTTTACTCTATATCTATTACTGCTAGAAATTTAAACTGCCTCTCTCTCATTCTACAATCTATATCTAAATGTTTAATATATGTAACTGCATCTATCTTTTTTGCTCTCTCTCTGTTAATGTTAGGATTTTAAACTGCCTCTCTCCCTCTCCCAGTGACATGAATTATGTGCAATTGTATGTCTCCAACTCCCCTTCCTTTTTCTACTAGAATTTTGAAATTTCAACTGCTTAATATTTTTGTGTGTTATTGGTACCTCTCTCTCTCTCTAAAATTATCTCTTCTAGATTCTACAGTGAAATGATGAGACGGCATTAGTTAATTTTTGTAAATTAAATCCTTTTGCACCTGTCATCTATAAAAATGCTTAGAAACCTTATACAGTTGATTATCAGCTATGAAAAATAATAATTCTTTAAAGAATATCTATATTTAAATGTTGCATAATATTTACAGGCACGGTTCGTTCTAACATATCAAACATAAAAGCAAAAAAAGTGTTCTACCGTTGAATTGTTGATGAAAATGTTAATATATAATCTGCCTAACAAATTAAAAATGATCTGGCTTTATTAAAAGGGAAGCAACTCCTGTTAGATTAATAGTGACTTTTTTTCAAAATATGGATACGTTGTAAGTTATCTAAAGTATTAATGATATGCATATCACTTTCAAAAAATAGTTTTTACATAAACTCTGCATGTTCCTTGATAAAATCTATAAGAAATGACATTTATTAATGTATCAATCTAAAAGAATTGTATCTTCACTTTGTAATTTAAAAATATCAATTATTTATTATTTATTTTTAAATCAAAAGTTATCTTCCTTAAGTAACACGAATTTGTATTAATATACATGCTACTGCTCTTGGCTGGCTTGTATTGGGTAAAGAAGTTGTTCACACGATGGAGTTGTGTTCACAGCATGTGTTCAAAATATTCACTGCATGACTCAAAGCATTCTGAGACTTGTCTCTTACTATTTCGAAAACCTTCTGGATCTATATATCTATCTTTCGTTCGCCTGAAATATTGTCTATATCTGCAATGTCGTTTCCTGTATACATGATACCGTCTTTTGTCATTCTTGCAGTGGTGCATCTAGTCTTGTCTGTAGTGTTGTATTAATGGTATAAGTGGACTTTCCTCAGTCTATTATATTTAGTGCATTATTGAAATATGCGTTCCGCTGTCTGGGGCGCCTGTACACATGTACATGTATTTGAGGTACCGATCTTGGATTTTGTAGTCATTTTTCAGTAACAAAATTTGTTTAGGTCCATGTGTCGACTCATTTTTCAGTAACAAAATTGTTTAGGTCCATGTGTCGACTCATTTTTCAGTAACAAAATTTGTTTAGGTCCATGTGTCGACTCATTTTTCAGTAACAACGTTTGTTTGTTTAGATTCATATGATGACTCATCTTGGAAACAGTCAGGAAGAAAATTGATCGACTCGAAACAAAATGCTGCAGAACAATCCATAAGATACTCTAGATTGTGAAAAAAGAGCAATGAAGACATGCTAAAAGATTACAAAATTAAAGAGAATTGGCTTGTAAACAGCATTCTACAGAGGAAATTAAAATAATATGGTCATGTCAAAAGACACACAGTTGACTGGAAAAGAGCAGTAAGGGGAGGAATGATTCCTGGGCGACGCAACAGGGGCAGAGAAGTTTTCAAGACACTGAAGTGACACTGAAAATGACAACAGAAGCAGTGGGAGATCTGGCTAGAGACAGAGATTCTTTCAGACAGACCGTGATGAATGCAACGTTCTGTGGGAGATCTGGCTAGCGACAGAGATTCTTTCAGACGGGTTGTGGTGAATGCAACGTTCTGTGGGAGAATTGGTTAGAGACAGAGATTCTTTAAGACAGGCTGTGGCGAATGCAACGTTCTTTGGGAGATCTGGCTAGAGACAGAGATTCTTTAAGACAGGCTGTGGTGAATGCAACGTTCTTTGGGAGATCTGGCTAGCGACAGAGATTCTTTCAGACGGGTTGTGGTGAATGCAACGTTCTGTGGGAGAATTGGTTAGAGACAGAGATTCTTTAAGACAGGCTGTGGCGAATGCAACGTTCTGTGGGAGATCTGGCTAGAGACAGAGATTCTTTAAGACAGGCTGTGGTGAATGCAACGTTCTTTGGGAGATCTGGCTAGAGACAGAGATTCTTTACGACAGGCTGTGCAATGTTTACATTGAACAACACGATATATGTTATTGCAGCGAGTTGGCAGATTTTTGAAAATGTTTTCAAGGGTTTGAACATAAATGTTTGTTCACAGTTCGTTAACCTTCGCTGTAGATAAAGTCGTTAATTCGATGGCTTCGTTTCGGACGTTTGGTAGCTAAGGACCTAACTTGTGCAAACGGATGGCATTGGCAAGGATCATTTTGAATCTATGAAGTGGGCTAATTTTGTGTTTAACTCAAAATAATATGTGCTTTTTAACCAAAGACCTTTTTTTGGGGACTCAATGAAGATATCCCCGATGGAAGAATAAATTGTACTATTAGTCCCATAAATGATTCGCTTCCAGAGGTTTATGATGTAAACAAAGCAGTTTTGGTATTGCAAGTGAATAATGTCCACACCTATAATTGGTCAGGATTGTGTAGCAGCAGCAGCTTTATAGCGAACACAGAAAACATCACAGGATTGTGCTGTTCTGAAACAGCTATGCCATGCTACCCTAGAATTGCCTTTAATGGGATTACTGTGACCACAAACCACTCTCCATGTGTGTGCCACATATTTACACCCCAGAAAGAAACACTGAATATAACAACATCATGTGCCGTCTGTGATATTAATGACCACAGACCAGGAGCCTCCAGTATGATTGATACAACTGTTGCACCAAGCATTTCATCAGCAGAGCCATATCTATGGAATGTTAATCTGACATTGTTTTTGAATGATGTCCAAGTTAATGAGACATCAGAATCGTGTGGCGTCAGCTACAAGAAGGGAGCGGAGAACATCAAGTTCTGCTGCTATAAAGGAGACTTGCCTTGCTATCCCAGAATTGCCTTAAATGGAATCACTGTAGTTGAAAACGTCTCCTCTTGTGTAAACTACACATTCACATCTAAGAGTGAATCAGTGAAGGTCACAAAATCATATTCTCTCTGTGGTTTTACTAACTACAGGTCATGTGGCTTCCGTTGGATTGGAAATGATAACTTACCACCACTGTGTGTCTATATGTTTGGAATTGGAGCCATCAATGATGGCCTAACATCATCAAGTGCTATGACGATCATCATTTTCGGGAGGACTTGAGCTCCCATGGTATATGGCGGATAGGCGACAGGAACCATTGAAGGCTATGTATGAAAAGTGTTCCTTCTTGCAGTTTCCTCATATTCCAAGTCCGGCTTGTTGCAGGAGCTACTGAGTTAAGTGCTCTGTGCACACCGTGAGCTGTGTGTCTCATCCGTTTTGATCCTGCTTCGATATCCCGCTTGTTTACGATGAATGATGATATCGTATAACAGGGAACAGTTGGCTGTGTTCACTTTCTGCGCGGTTTCGCCTTATGTCTTTTGGCGTGTGCTGAGACTGCTACGATGGGGACTACAGTTACCTTTCTTTGTTTGGGAGATGAGTTAGTAATTTGGATGATTCCACTGGCACGGGCGGTTGAGTAATTATGGATTTAATTCGTTTGCTGTGATACCGAGGCCTTCCATAACCAATAATAATAATAATAATTTTAACCTCGGATGGTAGATGTACAACATAGCTGAGATGTAGAATAGCTCAGGAAATAGCAGCTTTCTAAAAAAATGAGGAAGATACTGTGCTATCCATTTTTGACAATGGAAACAAAAAAAAAGTACTTAAATGTTATTTAGAACCAGTCTTATCTTATGGATGTGAATCATAGAAAATAAAAAAAAAAGACAAGAAAATAAACGGAGACTGTAGAAATGTGGTTTTACAGAACAATGTTCATAATACCATGGACAGCTAGAATAATGAAAACGTTCGGAAAGAGGTCGAATCAAAGAGAGCTAATTTTTTTTTTTAAATAGGAAAAAACAATCATTATTTTTGGCCATGTAACGAGAAGTCAATAGCTGGAATATATTGTGACGACTGGGAAAAATGAGGCACGAAGATATAGAGGGAAGCAAAGAGAAAAAATATCAGACAGCTTAAGAGAATGGCTTTGCAGAAGGTCAACAACAGAAATGATAAATAACTGTCGAGATCGAAAGTTGATGAGAGACATGATCACCTATGCCATCGTGTATGGCACTTGAAGATGGAGACCAATTTTTTTTCAACGGTAACGGTTGTTTATCTAAATCCTTATGTTGACCCAGTTTCATAAAAAAAAGTAAGTACCCCCCTGACCGGTCAGAGAAGGAATGATCTTAGAGAAAAGAGTAGCGAAACGTGCTCCTAATAAAGATATAGCCCTATCAATATTTAAAGAATTATTTCCCACTGTACAAAAGCATCAATGCTATAAGTATTCCTTAAATTTCTTAGTACGATATATATAAATGCATAATATGTGTGTGTTGTCATATCAAGAGTTGATGTGTTTAACATATATGTGTATATAAAGTGCTCTGTAAACTAAATGGTATGAGTACATTGCGACAAGAAATATCTAGTTTTACTAGGGCAAAATCTGATTATCGTCACTTGGTGGGAGGAGGTCATTCAAACTTAGGATTATCGCCCCCTGTTGAAATTTTGAAATGGACTTTTACGTCCCCTACCTGTTGACGTCACATGGATCAAATATTGTTTTGTAATAGAAAATACGAAAAATATGAGTTTCTGTAGACTGGACAGGTTGAAAGGGGAGGTGGGGGAAGGGTACATTTTGTAGAATAGCTAGAATATCATGTAGAGCCGCATCTACGCTAGTTTATGTAGCAGTGTCACGTGATGAGGCATTCATTTATAGCATCACGGAGCAACCAATGAGCTAACCTACAAGCCAACTAATTAATTAAGCAAGCAATAAATAATTTAACCATTAACTCAATCGGCAATGAACACTTTTATAACCCAAACCGATTAATAAAGCAACGGACTCATAAATAAGGCAACCAATAAACAAATAAAGCAACGGACTCATAAATAAGGCAACCAATAAACAAATAAAGCAACGGACTCATAAATAAGGCAACCAATAAACAAATAAAGCAACGGACTTATAAATAAGGCAACCAATAAACAAATAAAGCAACGGACTCATAAATCATCCACACGTTCGCATCGACTGAGGAGGCTAGAGCAATCTGTGAAATGGCGCATAATTAACGTCCCGAGGCGTGCCATGTCAAATGACTGGCTCATTTTGTCAATGTTAAATGTTACTCGTCTACGTTCCTGTCTCTGTGAGTTTGTAAGATTTGTGTCATGTCATAGCCCTATAGTCTATGGGGTCATTCCATTCTTCGTATTCTATGGACTATGCCCACCATTGATCGTCTTTCTATGCTATTATGATGTTCGATATAACTAAAATATGTTTATTTTCTTTGCTTATTTCAGTTTCAGAGCTAACACTCAGAAAAGCAACATTTTATATCTTCTCAACATTCGTGTAAGGTGCAGAAACATCTATACTAGACGAGGAAAAAAAAAAGAACAGAGAATTGAATCCTTTGAAATGTGGATTTATAGAAGAATAGGTAAAATTGGACGGAAAGAAAAAAACAAACAAACGATGAAGTCTTAAAACAACTAAAATGAAAAGAGAATTACTAAACACAATTCAAACAAGACAAATGATAATTTTTAGGGCACGTTAAAAGATACAACAGCCTACTACAAGTAATCTTGGAATGGAAAATAGAAGGTAAAAGAGGCAGAGGCAGACCAAGGCAAACATGGACGAATAGCATCAACAATTGGACAAGTCAACCTATGACAACCTACACCATTAAAGCAAGAAACGAAATGTCGCTCCATGGTAACCAACCTTCGTTGTGGAGATGGAACTCGATGATGATGATGATGATAATGATGATGAGCGCAACTAACGACCAACAAGCTTAGCGACGTCATAACGGGCAACCAAGAAAGCATCAATTCACATTGACTTGTCTATGGCAATTTTCATAAGTGAGCTCCAAGTCTGGCCCACATCCAACCTTATTTTCTCCACCAACCTGTCTGTGGTTTGCATTTATCCATTTCGTGTCTGTTCTTGATTTCTTATCTAGATCTCTTCCCAGTGCTTGCCCTAATCATAACCATCTCCTGTCTATTGTTACATTTCTTCTTGGCTGCATCTATAAGTGCTTCGCTGTTATTGAACTTGTTTGGCCCAATTTCTTTACATTTTGTTTATATTTTTTCGGCTTCTTCTTCTCTCGTTCTTTCTTTCTTTTTTCTTTCTTTCTTTCTGTCTTTCTTTCTTCCTTTCTTTCTTTCTTTCCTCATTTGCCTTTCAGTGGAGATATAATTTTGGGATCTTTTGCTCTTCTGTTGGCCTCTGCTGCTGTTATGTTTCCAAGTGTTTCTAAATATTCTATCAATTCATTGTTTTCAGCCCTTGAGTCTGGTGTTCTCTCTAACGTTTGTTAGAGGCTCGTTGTGTTTTGGCCTTTCTGTCTTATCACGTGACCAAATCATTTTATAGTTGTTTCTGTATGTATTCTATAACGGAAATTATTTCTGGTTTTTTTTTTCAAATACTTTTAAATGATAATTTCACTTGAACAGACAACTGACTTCATGAGAGAGTCTGGAATCCTACTCTGAATGAGTCTTGATCGCAGAGAGAGAGAGAGAGAGAGAGAGAGAGAGAGAGAGAGGATCCTTTCTGAGGTTAATTAAATGGAACTAGGAGAGCTCGATGATTTGTCTCCAACATAATGGACAGAAAGTGTTGATATTAGTCTCACCAACAGTTCACTTGTTCACTTGTTCACAATTCACTTGATCTTTTAGTTCACTTGTTCACAGTTCACTTGATCTTTTAGTGTGAACGGAAACTCAATCAACTGCAATGTTAACTTATAAGGAAAGCTGTTTACATACAAACAATATAATTCTCGCCATATGTATGTCGATCCTTACATCGATCACATAAAAGACCATGCACTCCCTATTGACCAAAACTCAACATATCTTGGCGTCACCATGAATCGCAAAATGACTTGGAAAAATCAGATAGACAGAGCAAGAAAAAAAGCCAGAAAACGAACTAATATTATGAAGAAATTGGCAGGAACGGACTGGGGACTAGACAGCAATATCTTGAAACTACTATACGTAGGAAGAGTCAGACCAGTTCTAGAATATGGAGTCACAGCCTGGGCCATGGCTTCCAAATCACACCTTAGCAAAATTAACAGAACACAGAACCAAGCTGCCCGTATCATCACTGGTGCTTTGAAATCTACACCTATCAAGACTCTAGAAACAGATAACAGGTTTACAACCCTTAGATGACAGACGGGTTACTAAAGTATTGCAACAAGCGTAGAAATATATAGAAGGCTCCTTAGCCACCCCATGCAACAAAGAATATCTGGTTTCGGAATTGTACGACTAAAGAGGAGCAACTTCGCTGCAATCGCCAATGAACTAATTACTGGAGACCCAGTACTTTCCCAAACAATACCGAAGCCCTTGGGCCCATCTGATATGTCTCCACATGGGAAACATAAAATATCAGAACTTAAGGAAAATATAACAGGAATCATGAAAAAAGGCACTCAATCAGACACAGAAAGAAAACACGTAGCAGAAAAAACATACACGATACCTACCCACAGGGCTCTTGGTCCCACATATACACAGATGGCTCTGCTACAAATACTACCAGAAATGAAGGGGGAGGTGAGTTATTGATGCTGAATAACCAGGACGAGATCACCAAGTCAATAGCTACTGGGAAATTCTCTAACAACTTTAAAGCAGAAACTGAGGCCCTCAGAGATGCTGCAACACTGGCTACTCAACACAAAAATAACATGCACAATAAATTGGTGATTCTGACTGATGCACTGTCAGTATTATCAGCTCTAAAAAGCCCCAAGAACAATGAACTAGATGACTTGAGAACAACCCTGGACCAACTATGCAATAACTTCCAGAGAGTAGTCATTCAGCGGATACCATCACACTGTAATATACACGGGAACGAACGCGCAGACAAATTAGCTAAAGAGGGAGGGAGATTACCACAAGAGAACCATGCGCTCAGTTATGATGAAGCCAAATCCATCATCAAAGGCCAGTACCATGAAAAATGGAAACGAGAACACCCAAAGTATAACGAGAGGGACGGATACCTCCAACTATCAAGGAGAGATCAAGTCATCATACTTCGCATACGCACTGGCCACAATAGAATGAGAAATCACATGTTCACCAAATTCAAAATAGGTACAACCAGCCTGTGCCACTGTACACTGGACAATATGACTACAAAACATGTTCTACAGAATTGCCAGCCCCCCCCCTCTCCCCCCAGTACACAAACCTGAGAAGGACAATGTGGTCCACACCCATCTCCCTGGAAGAGAAACTATATGGGGCAACCGAATCACTTAGACAGCTGACTTCGTAAGTGAGTCTGGAATCCTACTCTGATTGAGTCTTGATCGCAGAGAGAGACATCGGTCACACCAAGGGAGGGTATTCTCAAAGCATTGTAAAACAGCTACATCTAGAAACGACATTTATTATCGTACACACATTACAGTGCAGTTTGTTCACTAGTTCCTATAATATAAATTTGATGATAAAATATTATTGATATTAGAGATTGGTTTTATTCGAATTTTACTTTTACTTTTACCGCATCAGTCGCTGGACACTGCGAGACTTGCTGAGGAGGGGATCTCAGCACCTATTGACATGTTCGGGTTGCAATGATGATGACCCGCTAATAACTCAATAGATTACTTTTACTTTTATGGTTGCACGACTAAGGGAGAGTATTCTTGCAGGGGAGAGAAATCAACACATTTTAGAATAGTTACTCGTTTGTATCATTTGATTGGTCATGTTGGTCACGTGATGGTCATGTGATGAGAAGAGACAGCAAGCGAATCACAAGGTAAGCCGTCAAATGGGAAACAGAAGGTACAAGATAGAGACCGGTCTAGAGAAATACTGAAATTAACACTTAGGCGAGAATCTACAACATCAGGTATCAGCTCCTTTGTCACGTTTGAGAGGCTCACCACAAGCGGATATTTGGCGAGTCTATGGGACCTGGGCGAGATGTAGTACGGGATCTGGGCGATATGTAATACGGAAACTAAGCGAGATGAAGTACGGGACCTTGGCGAGATGTAATAGGGGACCTGGGCGAGATGCAGTACGGGACCTTGGCGAGATGTAATAGGGGACCTGGGCGAGATGCAGTACGGGACCTTGGCGAGATGCAGTACGGGACCTTGGCGAGATGTAATAGGGGACCTGGGCGAGATGCAGTACGGGACCTTGGCGAGATGTAATAGGGGACCTGGGCGAGATGCAGTACGGGACCTTGGCGAGATGTAATAGGGGACCTGTGCGAGATGCAGTACGGGACCTTGGCGAGATGTAATAGGGGACCTGGGCGAGATGCAGTACCGGACCTTGGCGAGATGTAATAGGGGACCTGGGCGAGATGCAGTACCGGACCTTGGCGAGATGTAATAGGGGACCTGGGCGAGATGCAGTACCGGACCTTGGCGAGATGTAATAGGGGACCTGGGCGAGATGCAGTACGGGACCTTGGCGAGATGCAGTACGGGACCTTGGCGAGATGTAATAGGGGACCTGGGCGAGATGCAGTACGGGACCTTGGCGAGATGTAATAGGGGACCTGGGCGAGATGCAGTACGGGACCTTGGCGAGATGTAATAGGGGACCTGGGCGAGATGCAGTACGGGATCTTGGCGAGATGCAGTACGGGACCTTGGCGAGATGTAATAGGGGACCTGGGCGAGATGCAGTAAGGGACCTTGGCGAGATGTAAGAGGGGACCTAGGCGAGATGCAGTACGGGACCTTGGCGAGATGTAATAGGGGACCTGGGCGAGATGCAGTACGGGACCTTGGCGAGATGTAATAGGGGACCTGGGCGAGATGCAGTACGGGACCTTGGCGAGATGTAATAGGGGACCTGGGCGAGATGCAGTACGGGATCTTGGCGAGATGCAGTACGGGACCTTGGCGAGATGTAATAGGGGACCTGGGCGAGATGCAGTAAGGGACCTTGGCGAGATGTAAGAGGGGACCTAGGCGAGATGCAGTACGGGACCTTGGCGAGATGAATAGGGTACCTGAGCGAGATGTAATAGGGGACCTGGGCGAGATGTAATAGGAGACCTGGGCGAGATGTAGTACGGGACCTTGGCGAGATGTAATAGGGGACCTGGGCGAGATGCAGTACGGGATCTTGGCGAGATGTAATTGGGGACCTGGGCGAGATGCAGTACGGGATCTTGGCGAGGTGTAATAGGGGACCTGGGCGAGATGCAGTGCGGGATCTTAGCGAGGTGTAATAGGGGACCTGGGCGAGATGCAGTGCGGGATCTTGGCGAGGTGTAATAGGGGACCTGGGCGAGATGCAGTACGGGACCTTGGCGAGATGCAGTACGGGACCTTGGCGAGATGCAGTACAGGACCTTGGCGAGATGTAATAGGGGACCTGGGCGAGATGCAGTACGGGACCTTGGCGAGATGTAATAGGGGACCTGGGCGAGATGCAGTACGGGACCTTGGGGAGATGCAGTACGGGACCTTGGCGAGATGCAGTACAGGACCTTGGCGAGATGTAATAGGGGACCTGGGCGAGATGCAGTACGGGACCTTGGCGAGATGTAATAGGGGACCTGGGCGAGATGCAGTACGGGACCTTGGGGAGATGTAATAGGGGACCTTGGTGTGATGTATTAGGGGACCTGGGAGAGATGCAGTACAGGACCTTAACGATATGCAGTACGGGACCTGGGCGAGATGCAGTATGGGACCTGGGCGAGATGGGACACTTGATAGCAAATATCGTCAAACATGGAGAGTTCATCATTTCTGCCTTATGTGCTGTTTTGGGCTTGTAAAACAATATATTGACAAACAGATAAACAGATTATATCAATCACTAATGACGAGTTATCAGCTAATAATAAACTGACACGTACAACGTTATAACTGCTGAGTTAGCTGTAGTAAACACTATACGCTTTGCAACTCTAAACAAGAAATTAAATTCACTTGACATTTGTCCTAAATAAAAAGTCGACATATTTTATCATTATCATCCTACCTGTCCTGATATGATTAGCCATCACTGTCCCAAACACCAGGACTAGAATCATCATCGCAAGCGTTGACATTTTGATAGAGTTATTGAGTTATTTGCGGGTCATCATCATCATCATTGCACTCTGAACATGTCCATAGGTGCTCAGATCCCCTCCTCAGCAAGTCCCACAGTGTTCAGCGACTGATGACTCCAGCTCTATGTTGGTTAATAAATCTTCTTACACGGCCACTAAGTTTCACATTTCTTGCTGTGCCTATCTTAACTCCCATTTCCATCATCCGAAGAAGTGACGTGGATCAGTGTTTATCGAAATCCTGTGCTCTTCCCACATCTCGGGGGGCATTGATGATGTCCGCCCGATCAATTGGTTGACAGTCCTCAACGATAGCGCAGCTAGCCAACCTATCCGCTCTTTCATTTTGCTTCTGGAGAGTTAACAAACACTACTGTCGATATAGACAAATGGCAGAATATATTTGTTATATGGTGTGTTGAACTTGTACTAATATGTTTAGCTTGTGATCATTGCTAGCTGGTATATGTGGGCATTCAATGTAGCATGGAAACATGCTTATTTGACAGTATTGTTGACTTTAATTTTCAAGCAGAAAACAGACTAAAAAATGGGAACATAGACTACCTTTGTCTTTAATCTCTGGAGTAAACAAACTCTGTGGTGCAAAGAAAAATAGGAATCGATAAAAACAGATAAAATAACTTAATCACGTTATAATAAACTTCTTCCTCTTTTCTTCTTCTTCTTTCCTTCCTCATCTGCCTTTCAGCGTCGAGTGGAGATACAATTTGCGATCTTTTGCTCTTCTGTTCGCTTCTGCTGCTATTACATTTCCTAGTGCTTCTAATATTCCATCAATCCAATTTTTTCGTGGTCGACGCTTGTGTCTGGTTGTATTATGTATAATATTATCTATTCGTTTGGATTTCTGTCTTGATTTCTGTTTTGATTTCTGTCTTGATTGTTGGTTTGGTTTCCTTTTTGAATTCTGTCTTGATTGTTGTTTTGATTGATGTCTTAATTTCTGACTTGATTGTTGTCTTGATTTCTGTCTTGATTGTTGTCTTGATTTCTGTCTTGATTGTTGGTTTGATTACAGTATTGATTGTTGGTTTGATTTCTGTCTTGATTGTTGGTTTCATTTCTGTTCTGAATTCTGTCTTGATTGTTGGTTTGATTTCTGTCTTGATTGTTGGTTTGATTTCTGTTTTGAATTCTGTCTTGGTTGTTGTTTTGAATTCTGTCTTAATTTCTGTCTTGATTGTTGGTTTGATTTCTGTCTCGATTGTTCGTTTGATTTCTGTCTTGATTGTTGGTTTGATTTCTGTATTTATTGTTGGTTTGATTGTTGGTTTGATTTATATCTTGATTGTTGGTTTGATTTATGTCTTGATTGTTGGTTTGATTTATGTTTTGATTGTTGGTTTGATTTCTGTCTTGATTGTTGGTTTGATTTCTGTCTTGATTGTTGGTTTGATTTCTGTCTTGGTTGTTGGTTTGATTTCTGTATTGATTGTTGGTTTGATTTCTGTTTTGATTGTTGGTTTGATTTATGTCTTGATTTTTGGTTTGATTTCTGTCTTGATTGTTGGTTTGATTTATGTCTTGATTGTTAGTTTGATTTATGTCTTGATTGTTGGTTTGATTGATGTTCTGAATTCTGGCTTGATTGTTGGTTTGATTTCTATTATGAATTCTGTCTTGATTGTTGGTTTGAATTCTGAGTTGATTGTTGGTTTGATTTCTGTCTTGATTGTTGGTTTGATTTCTGTTTTGAATTCTGTCTTGGTTGTTGTTTTGAATTCTGTCTTAATTTCTGTCTTGACTGTTGGTTTGAATTCTGTCTTGGTTGTTGGTTTGATTTATGTCTTGATTGTTGGTTTGATTTCTGTTTTGAATTCTGTCTTGGTTGTTGTTTTGAATTCTGTCTTAATTTCTGTTTTGATTGTTGGTTTGATTTCTGTCTTGATTGTTGGTTTGATTTATGTCTTGATTGTTGGTTTGATTTATGTCTTGATTGTTGGTTTGATTTCTGTTTTGATTGTTGGTTTGATTTCTGTTTTGATTGTTGGTTTGATTTATGTCTTGATTGTTAGTTTGATTTCTGTATCTTGATTGTTGGTTTTATTTATGTCTTGATTGTTGGTTTGATTTCTGTTTTGAATTCTTTCTTAATTTCTGTTTTGAATTATGTCTTAATTTCTGCTTTGAATTCTGCCTTGATTGTTTTTCTGATTACTCTCTTGATTTATGTCTTCATGCCTGTCTTGATTTCTGTGACTACGGTGGCTACACTGGGTATGCGGTCATTATTCTTCATCTTTGCGAGCTTCTCCGAAAAAAACCGAATAAGTTGTATAACTAACGAATGAAGAGAAAAAAATCATTTCTGGTCGTGCAGTGATAAAAGAATATCTGAAATGTTTTGTTACAACCGGACAATTGAGGCAAGAGAAGTAGAGGAAAACTGAAAACTTAAACATATAGTTTGAGAAAATGGTGTTGAAGAAAGTCAATTTTAAAGTTGCGAAGAGACAACCTCACGTACGCTAACAAACATGATTCCAGATAAATGAATGAGAGAGTACAAAGAAAAATAAACAAGAAATAAGACGACAAGAGAAGATTTCGAGATAATGATGAAGCTACTGCTGATGATAATGATGATGTTTAACAAAGTAAACAATTTTACTTTGAATTTAAAAATGACAAACCTGAACCAACAACAACATCTGTGGCTTCTGAACGTGACCTTGTAAATAAACGAGGCATTTGTCAATAGGTCACGTGACTCAAAGCGCGCGTAAATTAAGCGGTTATAATATATGCTAGTTATACCAGCAGCAGAATCAAGGACGACAACGAACGGTAAAATGTCGATCATTTATGCTAATGTTGTCAATATATTTTGTTATTAGTGTGGACTGTACTTTTATTATTTCAAATTGGGGGTACTTGCTGGCAGACTTAGGAATGCATGGGAGATAGAACAAACATTTGAATCAAGACGGAAGAATGGACGTACATTAATCAAGCTCATGGCAAAGTAGAAGGTTCAAGTTGAGACATCAATTGAGCTATAAGTCTAGTTGTAAAGTAGGATACCTTCTTTATTTAGATCACAAAAGTAGAAGGTTCAAGTTGAGACATCAATTGAGCTATAAGTCTAGTTGTAAAGCAAGATACCTTCTTTATTTAGATCATAAAAGTAGAAAGTGCAAGTTGAGACATCAATTGAACTATAAGACTAGTTGTAAAGTAGGATACCTTCTTTATTTAGATCACAAAAGTAGAAGGTGCAAGTTGAGACATCAATTGAACTATAAGACTAGTTGTAAAGCAGGATACCTTCTTTATTTAGATCACAAAAGTAGAAAGTGCAAGTTGAGACATCAATTGAAATATAAGACTAGTTGTAAAGCAAGATACCTTCTTTATTTAGATCATAAAAGTAGAAAGTGCAAGTTGAGACATCAATTGAACTATAAGACTAGTTGTAAAGTAGGATACCTTCTTTATTTAGATCACAAAAGTAGAAGGTGCAAGTTGAGACATCAATTGAACTATAAGACTAGTTGTAAAGCAGGATACCTTCTTTATTTAGATCACAAAAGTAGAAAGTGCAAGTTGAGACATCAATTGAAATATAAGACTAGTTGTAAAGCAAGATACCTTCTTTATTTAGATCACAAAAGCAGAAAGTGCAAGTTGAGACATCAATTGAACTATAAGACTAGCTGTAAAGCAGGATATCTTCTTTATTTAGATCATAAAAGTAGAAAGTGCAAGTTGAGACATCAATTGAACTATAAGACTAGTTGTAAAGCAGGATACCTTCTTTATTTAGATCACAAAAGTAGAAAGTGCAAGTTGAGACATCAATTGAACTATAAGACTAGTTGTAAAGCAGGATATCTTCTTTATTTAGATCATAAAAGCAGAAAGTGCAAGTTGAGACATCAATTGAACTATAGGACTAATTGTCAAGCAGGATACCTTCTTTAGTTAGATAAAAAAAAAAAACCACTCTTTCTTAGTTTGATGATAAAAAACGATGTATAATTAATTGTTAATTTATATGCAGCAAAAACGTCACTAAAAACAAAGTTCACGATTTTCAAATCAAATGTATTATCCACCCTCACTTATTCACATATAAGCTGGAAAACAAATAAAGAAATAGAAAATAAATTAGACTCATTTGAACACAATTGCCTCAAGAAAACATTTCATATGCCACTATGTGGGCTAAATTATAGGATATGTACTATATGACTGTCCTGTATTTGACCATAGGAATATGTACGCTGGTCCAAAGATGAAAAACCTTACAATAAAAACTATACGAAGCGAAACACGACGTTCAGACAGCGCTCAAGCACTTGTCTAATGATAAAATGATCAAAATTATAGTAATGAGAAGATAAAAGAAGAAGAAAGTATATTCTATTCGTTGCTATCCAAGCAACAGATGTTTTTTTTTTATTTCAGTTTCGGTCATTACAATGAAGGTACTGACAATCATTGAAGCTGAAGAAATGTGTTTGCTTTGTTGGAGCGCACCAGAGGACGGAATTGATTTCAAACTAGTGATTTTTATTATATAAACTGGGGGACTGGTTGGTCTCGAGATAAGACACCGGTCTCAAGTCTCGAGACAGAGAGGTTGTGGGTTCAGATCCCGGATGTGCCAGTTTGGATGTTTATGATTTCTCTCTGTGGCAACCACCCCTGGTCTCAACAGCCAGGCCCGGCTTGAAACGTCAATTACTCATTGTCGAATAAAATATTAGTACCTCCGAAGTCGGAGTCATCGGCCTGTGCGGCGAGGGACCCCTGTACACACGGCTGTCGGGGACAAACGGATTAACCGGCAAAATCCAGTTTTTAGACTCTATGGACTTCGCCGAAGGTCAACAAAAGAGACAAAAATGCCAAAGAACAGGACATTAACTGGTCGGAATGTTGCGGGCGATGCACTCTTTTGAAATTTTTCAACTCCGGTCGTCTCATTAAACTTCAATGCACTCCAAATGTATATAAGCTCAAGTCACTTCTCGCAGCGTTCACAGACAAAGCTTTGTGCAGTGACAGGAAACTCCTAGTACAGAGCTCCGCAGTAGAAGGCAGTCTCATCATCTCCCTGGTGAGTTCTAAGTCCTTATTGTTCAAGACTGTTTATTAATTCTATAAAGTCACGCTCCTTTGTTTAACCATGTTCTGTTATATCGAAGTAAGATGGTTTTTTTGCCAATGAAGAGATTTCACGGCGGTTGAAACGTGGCCGTAGAGTTTTATTTTTTTAAAGATGACTCTTTTTAACTTGCCTCTAAATCACGTGATTGTAATCTCATTTCAGGCTGGTACATATTGATCATGTTGTTTTTTTCCCTACAATTTAATAATTTACATTTGTCTCTTCAGACTAATTAGCGATCTTCAAAATTTCTGACAAAACCAATTATTTCTATTATTTATCTGTATTATTTATCTCCCCCGTGTGTTACCGGGGCCTCATTATGAGGGAAGTAAAGAATAGTGACACTGTGACCGTCCAGGCATGTCGTATGAGGCGACTAAGGAGGTTGATCGATGGCTTGACAAGCTGTCATTGTAAAAAGTATTGTTATGGAAACAGCGCCATATATTTTAGAGCAGTGATCTCTGCAATATGTGCCGCTTTGGCACGCAAGGTTTCTGATTTTGAGATTGTGGCTCTGCCCTATGTGCCGTCTTCGGCTCAAAAGGACAATAGATTATTTATCTATATTATTTATCTGTATTATTTATCTGTATTATTTATCTGTATTAATTATTTGTATTATTTATTCATTTTTTAAATGTTTAATATTATTTTATTAGCCTCCTAAAAGTAATCCTGGAGGGGAAAATACAAGGTAAAAGAGGCAGAGGCAGACCAAGACTAACATAGACGAGTAACATCAAAAGATGGACAAATCAGCCTATGACAACCTGCACTATCAAAGCAAGAGACAGGGCAGAATGGCGCTCCATGGTGACCAACCTTCGTTGCGGAGAAGGTACTCGATGATGATGATGATGATGACTATTATTTTGGAAAATGTATTCTTTCTTCTTTATTGTATGCGTCTACTTTCAGACTTCAGTGTTAATAATCTCAATGAAATTAAAGCATTGGCCGGCTCAAGGCTGGTGATCTCCGTACAGCTTGTCCAGATATGCTGTTTTGTACAAGAATTGTACTTTTAAGTTTGCGCTGTCGCGAGTCAGACTAAAATACATATATCGCTGACAAAACAGCTTGAGCAAACAGAGGTACAAAAGTAAAGACATTACAATAATTATAGGCCATAATAGTAAGGATACAAAACTGTGAAATAAGAAGGGAAATGATATTTTGTTGCTTCTGTACACAGATCGAGAACAAGATGAAAACATCAATTGTGTTTGTTTTTCTGGGCCTTGTTGTGGCTGTAATGGTGGCCGCTGATAAGCCAGGTAAGATATCATCCATCTTTCTAAATCTGAACTCTTCTTCTGTCCTGCCTCATTTACCTTTCAGCGTCGAGGGGAGATTTAATGTGCAGTCTTTTGCTCTTCTGTTCGCTTATGTTCTGTTATGTTTTCTAGTCCTTTTAATATTCCATCGATTCCTCTTTCTCGTGGTCGACCCTTAGGTCTGGTATTCTCACAAAGTTTGTTTAGGGCTCGTTGTGTTGTGTTTTGATTGCTCTGCCTTGTCACGTGACCAAACCATTTTATCTGTTGTTTCTTTAAATATTATATATTATAAGGCGTGGGCTATTCCTAGCTTTTTTCCCCCTCAGTTCTTCATTTTTGATCTCTCATGCTGTTTCCTGTCATTCGTCTAACACATTTAATCTCAGTAGAGGTTATTTTTCTTATTGTTCTTGCATCTAGGGTCCAGGTCTGGCATTGGTAGCACAACGTTGGAATGAAGATTATATTATAGAGGGCCCATTTTACATCTAGAGTTATTTCCCTATTGGACAATAGTGGTGATAGCTGTCCAATGATTTTACAAGCTTTGATGCATCTTGAGTCTATCTCTGCTGTTTGTGAATTGTCGATTGTCACCAAAAACTTCCTAGGTATTTGAATTCTTCTACTTGTTTTAGTTGCCTGCCTTCTATAGTTATGTTGATGTTCTGTTTCTCTTCTTATCTCAGGGGACATTAATCTAAAAGTACACAGAAGTAAACAAACCAATATATGCCTGCTTCATAGACTACACCAAAGCTTTTGAAAGAATACACCATAAACAACTTATAGACTGTCTAAAAATATACATCTAGATGGCACAGACATACGACTAATATGTAATTTATACTGGGAGCAAGCAATAACAAAATATAACAAAGAGAACTCTACACATATTGATATAAAAAGATGAGTAAGACAGGGAGTCATCCTACCACCAAGCTTGTTCAATCTATACACTGAGCAAATCTTTAAAATCATCTCAAAGATGCCAGGCCTAAACATTAAGGGAAAGATAATCAATAACCTAAGATATGCTGATGATACTGTTCCACTAGCAGAAAATCCTAAAGATCTACAACAATTACTTAATGTAATAAACATGACAAGCAAAAAATATGGACAAGATATGAATATCAAAAAGATTAAAACTATGATCATAAACAAACAAAAATTATCAAGACCTACAAATGGATATTAAAGTTGAAGGAATAGACCTGGAGACAGTTCAGAACAACAACTACTTTGGATATACTATAACCAGTGATGGAAATGTAAAGCTGAAATAAACAATAATAAAGACAAAAAAGCTGCAGGAAATAGATGTATTGCAAACAAAGAGAGAAAAATGCTAACAGACAACAAAGATATAATAGATAGATGGCAAGAATATATAACAGAATTATTTCATGACGAAAGGGACAAAAAGCCAGACATAAAATGTACATTCAACTAGAAAATCCTGAAATCTGAAGTAGAAAAAGCTATAAAAACTATGTAAAAGGGAAAAGCAGAAGGACCTGACAATATACAGATAGAGATGATACAGGCTCTAGAAGATTTTGACATCGAAGTGATCACAGACACATGCAATGACATATACCATACAGGATACATACCAAACGAACTAAAAACATCAACTTTCATTGCATTGCCTAAAAAGAATGGTGCAGTTAAATGCAGTGATTTCAGAACAATAAGCCTAATGAGCCAGGTAACACAAATTTTACTAACATTTATACGGGGAAGGATTCAAAATAAAATCAATACTGAATTAGATGAGCAACAATTTGGATTCAGGAAAAACAGTGGAACAAAAGAAGCCATATTTAGCATGAGAACATTGATTGAAAAGTACATAGAAGTAAACAAACCAATATATGCCTGCTTCATAGACTACACCAAAGCTTTCGATAGAATACACCATAACTAACTTATAGACTGCCTAAAGGATATAAATCTAGACGACACAGACATACGACTAATATGTAATTTGTACTGGGAGTGAAAAGCAATAATAAAATATAACAAGGAGAACTGTACACCCATGGACATAAAAAGAGGAGTAAGGCAAGGATGCATCCTATCACCAAGCTTGTTCAATCTATACACTGAGCAAATATTTAAAAACATTTCATAGATGTCAGGCCTAAACATTAATGGAAAGATAATGAATAACCTAAGATATGCTGATGATACTGTACTACTAGCAGAAAATCCTAAAGACCTACAACAATTGCTTAATGTGATAAACATAACAAGCAAAAAATATGGACTAGATATGAATATCAAAAAGACTAAAACTATGATCATAAACATAGAAAATTCTCAAGACCTACAATTAAATATCACAGTTGAGGGAATACATCTGGAGACAGTCCAGAGCTACAACTACCTGGGACATACTATAACCAATTATGGAAAATGTAAAACTGAAATAAACAAAAGAATAGACATGGCAAAAAGTAATTTTAATGCCATGAAAAATATACTAACAACAAAACAAATATCAGCAGGGCTGAAACTAAGAATGGCAAAATGTTACATCTTCTCAGTATCCTTGTATGGTGCAGAAACATGGACATTAGACAAGAAAACAGAACAGAAAATTTAAGCCTTTGAAATGTGGATTTATAGAAGAATAGGTAGAATTGGATGGAAAGAAAAGAAAACAAACGATGAAGTTTTAAAACAACTGAAAATAAAAAGAGAACTACTAAATACAATTAAGACAAGACAAATGGAATTTTTGGGGTATGTTAAAAGACACAACAGCCTACTAAAAGTAATATTAGAAGGGAAAATACAAGGTAAAAGAGGACGAGGCAGACCAAGACTACCATGGACGAGTTACATCAAAAGATAGACAAGTCAATCTATGACAGCCTGCACCATTAAATCAAGAAACAGAGTAGAATGGCGATCCATGGAGGCTAACCTTCGTTGCGGAGAAGGCACTCGATGATGATGAAATAAACAAAAGAATAGGTATGTCAAAAAGTAATTTTGATGTCATGAAAAATATACTAACATCAAAACAAATATCAACAGGGCTAAAACTAAGAATAGCAAAATATTATATCTTCTCAACATTCCTATATGGTGCAGAAACATGGACATTAGACAAGAAAACAGAACATAAAATTGAAGCCTTTGAAATGTGGATTCATAGAAGAAAAGGAAGAAGTGCGAAAACAAAGTAGTAATGGTTATTTTTTTTTAAATAGCAGAACGCAATAACTGTCTTGTCCTTGCCTCTGGCAAACCACATTACAGACGCCATTGGTCTTAGCACGACCAACTATCGTACGTAGGGAGGTCAAAAAGTAATGCACACCAATTTTTTTCTCGGAAACTATTCGGGCAAAATGTGTGAAATTTTCACAGATTGTAGCTAAACATCCCCTTTACGCTACCTATTTTTCAACATAATCTCCGTCCAAGCGTATTGCCTTACGCCAACGCGAAACTAGGTCATGAATGCCTCGTTTGTACCAAGTTTTTGTCCTGCTCGCGTAGCCATTTTTTAACTGCACGGATCACATCCTCATCATTGTCAAAGTGTGTCCCACGCAGGAATTTTTTGAGTGGTCCAAACAGATGGAAATCTGAGGGAGCCAGATCAGGGCTGTAAGGAGGATGGGGCAGTACAGTCCAACCAAATTTGTTGATTGCTTCCCGTGTTACCAGACTTGTGTGAGGGCGTGCATTGTCATGTTGAAGCAACAAATCTGCAGATGGCTTATTAGGCCAAACTCTGTGGAACCGATTTTTGAGTTTTGTCAGTGTATTGATGTAAGCTGTCGAATTGATTGTCTCACCTCTTGTCATTACATCAACAAGAATCACACCATCAATGTCCCAGAAGACAGTGATCATCACCTTTCCGGCTGATGGAGATGTTTTGAATTTTTTTCATTTTGGTGACTGCGGATGATGCCATTCCATTGACTGCATTTTTGTTTCAGGCTCATAATAATGTGCCCACGTTTCGTCACCGGTAACAATTTTTGACAAAAACATTTCTCCTTCAACACCGAAACGCTCCAACAATTCAGAACAGAATGTTTTCCTTTGAACTCTGTGATCATTTGTTAGGCACCGAGGAACCCATCGAGCGCAAATCTTTGAATATCCGAGAGTTTTAAAAATTGCGATTGCACTTCCCTTGCTGACTGTAAGCTGCAATGCCAATTGCTGACTAGTGATACGCCTATCCTTACGAATAATGGCATCAGCCCGGTTTAACATGTCTGTGCTGGTAGCCGAGGCAACACGTCCAGAACGCGGTAAATCATGCAGCTCCACTCGTACACTTTCTGCAGCTTTAATTCTCTGAACCCAGCGACTAACTGTGCTCCTATCGACTGCAGAACATTTGTACACTGCACACAGTCGTTTATGAATGTTTGCCACAGTTTCTTTTTCCGCAACCAGAAATTCTATGACAATTCGCTGTTTGTAACGGACATTGTTGACAAGCTCCATTTTAACGGTTCATAGATTGCGTAATATTTATCAGAATGCTGTGCAATTTGGTGCACATAATTGGAACATGTCATATTCCAAGTGTGCAAAATTTCATATTCCTATCTTTAGTATTAGCCGAGAAAAAAATTGGTGTGCATTACTTTTTGACCTCCCTTCAGTACAACAACTATAGACGGATGTTGAGTCGTAGATTCCCATTTTTTAAAAGTAAGCTGTTTAGTTGTATTTATGGCTGGTCAATAAAATAGTTTCAGACAAACGCGTTTTTTTTATTCCTTCAGAAATGTCAACCTTGGAGGTAATAACCTCTGACCCTGTTGTCAACTTCTAGAAACTGCTCAACAAAGTCTCCAGTTTTACAAATTCCACATCGTCATCATCGAGTGCCGTCTCGGCGTCGAAGGTTGGCTACCATGGAGCGCCATTCCACTCTGTCTCTTGCTTTGATAGTCCAGGTTGTCATAGGCTGACTTGTCCATCTTTTGATGTCACTCGTCTATGTTAGTCTTGGTTTGCCTCTTTTACCCTGATTTGTCCCTTCCAAGATTACCTTTAGCAGGTTGCTATGTCTTTTAACATGCCCCAAAAATTGTATTTCTCTTGTTTGAAATGTGTTTATATTATAACAATATTGTTACTATAATAATAATAATAATAATAGTAATAGTAATCATCATCATCATCATCAAGTATCGGGCCTACTAGCGAAGGTGATCATGTCTCTCCACAACTTTCGATCTCAACAATTATTTATAATTTCTGTTGTTGACCTTCTGCCAACCCATTCTCTTAAGCTGTCTGGTATTTTTGCTCTTTGCTTTCCTCTATCTCTTCGTTCCTCAATTTTCCCAGTTGTTACAATATATTCCAGTTGTTCTCTTCTCATTACATGGCCAAAAAATGATGATTGTTTGTTCCTAATATTGGAAATTATTAATAATAGTAATAAACACATATAATGAACATACTGCGGGGCAATCTAGGTTTGTAGGTTGGCAACTCTTGAAACAAGGCAAGCGTTGCGTCCCCTTACCAGATATTTCATTTGTTGTTGCTTTTTATTTTCTTCTGAAATGATGCGTGCCTCTAAAACGTTCTCCCAACAAGTTCTCTGTCATGTGCTCCTGGACTTTGAAAAAAAGTATTTGATAAAGTTGGCGTGTGGTTCTGTGGGCGACGATGATGGTGCACAACTTCGGTGCCAACATAGTTCGCGGCACAACATATATTAATCGAAACTCTACAAGCACTTATCAATGGGAACCAAAGTGGATGACTCAGAACAGTTCGACCACGGCCGATTACTTTCTCCTTGCCTTATTCAACATAGTCTTGAAGAGAATCATGACGTCAACTATGGGGAGACATTGGAGGTACAGTCAGTGTTTGTGGCAGAGCTATAAACAACCTGTGGTTTGCTGATGTCATCGAGACTATAAACAACCTGTGGTTTGCTGACGTCATCGAGACTATTAACAATCTGTGGTTTGCTGATGTCATCGAGACTATTAACAATCTGTGGTTGCCTGATGTCATCGAGACTATTAACAAACTGTGGTTTACTGATGTCATCGAGACTATTAACAATCTGTGGTTTGCTGATGTCATCGAGACTATTAACAAACTGTGGTTTGCTGATGTCATCGAGACTATAAACAATCTGTGGTTTGCTGACGAAATCGAGACTATTAACAACCTGTGGTTTGCTGATGTTATCGAGACTATTAACAATCTGTGGTTTGCTGATGTCATCGAGACTATAAACAACCTGTGGTTTCCTGACGTCATCGAGACTATTAACAATCTGTGGTTTGCTGATGTCATCGAGACTATTAACAATCTGTGGTTTGCTGATGTCATCGAGACTATTAACAAACTGTAGTTTGCTGATATCATCGAGACTATTAACAATCTGTGGTTTGCTGATATCATCGAGACTATTAACAATCTGTGGTTTGCTGATATCATCGAGACTATTAACAATCTGTGGTTTGCTGATATCATCGAGACTATTAACAACCTGTGGTTTGCTGATGTCATCGAGACTATTAACAACCTGTGGTTTGCTGATATCATCGAGACTATTAACAACCTGTGGTTTGCTGATATCATCGAGACTATTAACAACCTGTGGTTTGCTGATGTCATCGAGACTATTAACAACCTGTGGTTTGCTGATGTCATCGAGACTATTAACAACTTGCGGTTTACTGATATTATCGAGACTATTAACAACCTGTGGTTTGCTGATGTCATCGAGACTATTAACAACCTGCGGTTTACTGATATTATCGAGACTATTAACAACCTGTGGTTTGCTGATGTCAACGAGACTATTAACAAACTGTGGTTTGCTGATGTCATCGAGACTATTAACAACCTGTGGTTTCCTGATGTCATCGATACTATTAACAACTTGTGGTTTGCTGATGTCATCGAGACTATTAACAACCTGTGGTTTGCTGATACCATCGAGACTATTAACAACCTGCGGTTTACTGATATTATCCAGACTATTAACAACCTGTGGTTTGCTGATATCATCGAGACTATTAACAACCTGTGGTTTGCTGATATCATCGAGACTATTAACAATCTGTGGTTTGCTGATATCATCGAGACTATTAACAACCTGTGGTTTGCTGATATCATCGAGACTATTAAAAACCTGTGGTTTGCTGATGTCATCGAGACTATTAACAATCTGTGGTTTGCTGATGTCATCGAGACTATTAACAACCTGTGGTTTGCTGATGTCATCGAGACTATTAACAAACTGTGGTTTGCTGATGTCATCGAGACTATTAACAAACTGTGGTTTGCTGATGTCATCGAGACTATTAACAACCTGTGGTTTGCTGATATCATCGAGACTATTAACAACCTGTGGTTTGCTGATACCATCGAGACTATTAACAACCTGCGGTTTACTGATATTATCGAGACTATTAACAACCTGTGGTTTGCTGATATCATCGAGACTATTAACAACCTGTGGTTTGCTGATATCATCGAGACTATTAACAATCTGTAGTTTGCTGATATCATCGAGACTATTAACAACCTGTGGTTTGCTGATATCATCGAGACTATTAAAAACCTGTGGTTTGCTGATGTCATCGAGACTATTAACAATCTGTGGTTTGCTGATGTCATCGAGACTATTAACAAACTGTGGTTTGCTGATGTCATCGAGACTATTAACAAACTGTGGTTTGCTGATGTCATCGAGACTATTAACAAACTGTGGTTTGCTGATGTCATCGAGACTATTAACAATCTGTGGTTTGCTGATATCATCGAGACTATTAACAATCTGTGGTTTGCTGATTTCATCGAGACTATTAACAATCTGTGGTTTGCTGATATCATCGAGACTATTAACAATCTGTGGTTTGCTGATATCATCGAGACTATTAACAACCTGTGGTTTGCTGATGCCATCGAGACTATTAACAACCTGTGGTTTGCTGATGCCATCGAGACTATTAACAACCTGTGTTTTGCTGATGTCATCGAGATGAGTGGCCAAACCACTTATGTTGCGTTTCTTCACAATAATCTAACAACCATAAAGTGCTCCAATTGTTTGTTGCATCTTTTTTTGAACTATTTCATTTGTGATACGATCTAAGTAAGAGATGTCCAAAAGGGTTTATCAGGAGAAAACAAGAATAAACATAACACGGGGAATAGATGGTGCATATAGGACAAGGGGAGGTCAATGCTGGGGAAACATAAAAAGTAAAGTAAAGTAAAGTACCCCCGTCACGCCAAGTGGCGTATAGGGAAATATGGTGTTAGTGACCCTATATTTTACAGACCTTCAGCACATGATTTTTTTTTTTGGGGTAATGTGGTCGGTATTACGCCCGTGCTGCTTTTACTTTCCCAGAAAAAATCCGGTACCCATTTAAGGCTGGGTGAACCCGGAGCCGTCGGTTGGGATCGAACCCTACCCCTTGTCCGTAGTAGTCCAGTTCACTAACCACTGAGCTATCGCGGCTCCTACTAATTTTTAGGGAATTAGTAAAACCCAGGTGTCCTCGCCAGGATTACGAACCCCGGCTGTTGCCGTGGTAAGCCAACCGCCTATCGATTGCGCTAACCGGACACCCCTGGGGAAACATAGTTGTTGATAAATAACCCTGGGGAAAGGGGGAAAATGTGGGAGGCTGGGGATTTATTGCAAAAATCTAAATAAATGGACAAGATCTAGAAACATTGGACTTGTTTCAATACTTGGGGTCAATTGTCGTCGATGAACGCTCAAAACCTGACCAGATCGATTAGAATAGCACACACTGCAGCAGATCTCACAAAGCTAAAATCTATTTGGAGAGATCATAAGATCAGGCTAATGCACACCCTCGTTATAGCAATTCTATTTGTTTGCGAAACGTGGACCTTTACAGCAGGGCAGCAGAAGAGAATACAAGCTGTGGAAATGAAATGTTATTTTGTGGGCATCTCTGACTTCAATAAGGTGACCATATTTTTGAAATCCCATTCCGGGACGGAATAATTTTACTTCAATTTTCCACCAATAAAATTACATTTCTTCTTGCTGTCATTTTCAAGTGAATAATACATACATTTTAAAACATCTAATAATATAGACCTACAATACGCTATTAGGATAATCAGGAGATAAACAAAAAGACAGTGATACTCACTTAAATTGAAGATGAAACAGAGATGCAGTACTTTTCAGATGAGTGAATTTTCTGTAAAATGTCCTTCTTTGTATGCAGCATCTTATAAAATTCGACACATGTTCCCTCATAGTTCACTTTGGTGATCAACATGGCTTTTAAAGTTTCAACACCTAGTTGTGTTTTACCATTTGTCCACAAACTGTTCATCAGAGAAAACACTCGTTCTGTTGCAGCATTTGTTCCAGGTAGACACAAAAAGAACTCTGCCAACTTCAGAATATGTGAAACGGGCACATGATTGTTTCTGAAGTGGGAAGCTAGTTCAACCCAACGCTGCCCTGGTAATGTTTTATTAAGACCCCACTCACTAATTTTTTGTGAAGTAACGAACTGTTTCATGTAGACATATTCGTCATACATTTCATTTTCTGGAAAGTCGACTGAAGGCACTGTTTGACTCACTAATGATGAAGACTTCTCAATATCTTCCCAATTTGGTGTTCTGTTCAGCATTACCCAGCTGTAAGACTCTAGGTTTTGAAAATTATTTGCAGCCCATTTCTTCAAATAACTTAAAGCTGTTTCATAAAATGAAGAAACACTGGCGTTAAACTTTTTCACATCATCACGTGGAAATCCTTCCATTTCCAGCTTTTTAAGGATTATCTGAACTCTTGATGGCAAGAAGCCGTCTTCCAGCTTGGACTCCAAGATAGCTTTCAACCTATTGATGTTGTCAATGACTTCAAATACAGTGACCATCTGTCCCTCTACTTTCTGCACTGCTTCGTGGAAAGAGGATGCCTGACTGTGAACCAAAATAAGCCATGCCTCAGACAGTGGGTTTTCAAAGAATTCCTGTATAAAAACTGGGCATCTGTCTTGAGATTGAAAATATGATTTTAGAGGCAGGAACATGTAAAGAACCCTTTCAACAGCAGGCAAGAGCGCAAGCCACCTAGTTTGTGCATAACCTAAAATCATCTGGAAGTCTGTGTCGACAAACTGACAAAACTCCTTGAGACTTTCAACTCTAACTGTGTATGATTTGAAGTACAGATAAATGTTTGCAATAGTCATTTCAACATCAACAGGCAATACGTCTGCAGCTGCTCGAACAGTGTTGTGGAAAATATGGCAAGCACACCCAACACCTATCAAACTATGTCCAAGGTTTTCTTTCAGTTTTGTGAAAACATTGTTCTGTCCTTTTCTTTCAGCGCCCCCAAAGTTAGAATTTGTGTTGTCTGCACATAATCCAACTACTTTCAGTTCTAAACCATTTTCAGTTAGACAGTCAATAAGAAAACTACTTACTATATCAGATGTTTCACCCGGCAATGACTTCAACTCAAATATTTTAACTTTCAGTCCCTTATTGCGATCAAAGTATCTGACAAGCAAAGGAAAAATCTTGATTTCTTTGTGGTTGGAGGCATCTGTCAGTATGGAGATAAATGTTACGTTTTCTAGGTCACATCTCAACTCGTTTAGAGCATGGGGTGTGAACACATTCCGAATAATAGCTTCTGTTTTCGTACGTGCACAAGCAAATTTTGGTTCTAAAGTTACCTGAAGCAATTTTGATGTGCAGTCCATAGATCTAAACGTGTGATTGTGCATCACTGTATGATATGCAAAGGCACTTTCTGTAGCAGCTAACTGTTCTTCTTTGTCACCAACCTGTTCAGCTCGAAAAAAATTTGTCAACGACGAGCTTGATGCAGCAGTAGCGACGGCTCTCTTATGTTTATCACTATTTATGTGGCTCTTAATATCACCACGTCCACTATGGTTAATAGTAAACCCGGATTCCAAGAGAACCATCTGGTCAGATACGATGAAGCAAAATCCATCATCAAAGGCCAGTATCTTGTAAAATTGGAAACAAAAACACCCAAAGTATAACGAGAGGGACGGATACATCCAACTATCAAGGAGGGATCAAGTCATCTTACTTCGCCTACGTACAGGCCACAACAGAATGAGAAACCACATGTTCACCAAACTTAAAATAGGAACTACCAGCTAATACCACTGAACACTGGATACCATGACACCAAAACATGTTCTACTGGATTTCCCCCAGTACACAGACCTGAGAAGGACAATATGGTCCACACCCACCTCCCTGGAAGAGGAACACTAAGGGGCAATCGAATCACTTAAACAGACAGCTGCCTTCATAAGAGAGTCCGGAGTCCCAGTCTGAATGGCGTCATGATCGCAGAAGAGGGAGAAGAAAATACACACACAAATATTTACAGCTTATGACATTTTCAGACACATGTGCGCGCGCACTTTTTCTGCTTCTCCATCTCTCAAAAGTGATTTAAATTCCGAATTATTTGTCGAAATCTGCTGCCTGTTTCAGAATTTGAATTCGGTTTAATTTCTCTTGATAGATGGTGGATGCTTTATGAAGTTCTCTTCAATTCTGTCTGCAGGAGACAAAACACACAATGTAAATAAAGCAGAACATTTGAGTAAGCTAAAGCACCATAGAAATAAGTGAGGAACAATGTGGATTTGTGGAAGGAAAGGGCACCAATAATGCAATATACATCGTAAGAACATTGATAGAAAGATCTATAGAGGTAAAGAAAGATCTATATATGTGCTTTATAGAATACACGAAAGCATTTGACAAGGTAAAGCATGTGGAAATAATCAATATGCTGGAGAAATTAAACATTGATGGCAAGGATCTGCGAATCATAAAAAACATGTACTGGCAACAAACAGCAGCTATACGAATTAACAACCAAACAGGACAATTCCAATATATAAAACAAGGAGTCAGACAAAGCTGTGTTCTGTTACCGGATTTGTTTTCACTTTACAGCGAATATATTATGAGATCAATAGTAGACTAAAAAGGAATTGAAGTCAACGGTCACAACATAAATAATTTGCGATATGCGGATGACACAGTCTTAATAGCAGATAGAGAGAACGAACTACAAGAAATGATAGACATAATAGTAAAAGAAAGCAACATGAAAGGTCTCAGTTTGAATAGTAAGAAAACAGAAGTAATGGTTATATCGAAGATACAATCACCACCATCATGCAGCATAAAAATAAACGAGACAAATTTGAAACAAGTGCAACGTTTCAAATACTTGGGCACAATAATAACATCAGATGAGAGATGCACCACAGAAATAAAGAGCAGAATATCTCAGGCCAAAATAGCATTTCAGAAAATGAAAAATATCTTATGCAACACATCTATGTCAATAAAAATGAGAAAGAGCTATCGATGCTATATAGAACCAATTCTGACCTATGAAAGCGAATCATGGACAGTAGACAAACAAATGAAAAGACGATTAGAGGCCACAGAGATGGGATTTCTCAGAAGAATGTTGAAAGTGCCCTTGACAGCTAAAAAGACCAATAAGGAATTTCTCAAAGAGGCCAACACAAAAAAGGAGCTCTAAAAAATACCAGAAAGAAGCAATCAACATTTTTCGGGCACATCATGAGAAGAGGAAAGTTGGAATACTTGGTTACAACTGGCAAAATAAAAGGAAAGAAAGATCGCGGACGACAAAGAGAGAAAATACTGGATAGCTTGGTGTCATGGCATGGAAAACAGTCAACAACAGAACTGATACGATGCACTGTAGATAGAAGATTGTGGAGGGACATGATCACCTACGCCAATCGGTAAGGCACATGATGATGATGATGAAAGCACCATAAACGTCTAACTTGTTTGCATACATATCTATAAATATCAAGAACTAATTCTCCCATTATTTGTCTACATGCCCATCAGTTTGCCCACCTGTGTGTGCGAATCTTTGTCACCATGGCAGGGTTCGTGACTCCAATGGCTGCCCGACCTGCACCTGCTGTAAGGAATGCCCTTGTAAAGACGATCTCTGCGTTTGGGATAAACGAGGGTGTCGCATTTGCAGGATCACGAAATCGTAGTTAGCGCTGCCCATGATGTCGGCCAGGCCTGTCACAGCTGTGTGTCACTGTCACTTTAGTTGCTTTTCTCGTGTGTGTCTTTCCAAGAATATAAACTACACTTGATTCTTCTAGTATACATTTTAATTGATCAAAAAATGCTGTACCTTAAAAAAAAAAACAACTTGTGGTTAAAAATTAAAAATTTGCATCCCCCAAAACTCGCATATTCGCTACTCTTTTATCATTTTGTTACTAGTAATACTTTACTAATATAAATCATATAGATAAGAACATTCACACAAAGACGACAGAACGCAATCAAAATGTGTACATCGCTTTCATTGACCAGGGAAAAAGTATTCGACCGAGTAAACAGAGATTAACTGTGGGAGATACTAACAACATACGGAGTAAGCCAACATCTAACCAACCTTATTAAAAGTCTCTACATCAACAGCAGCTGCAGGGTCAGAACAGCAGCAGGCTGCACAGACCACTTCAAGATTAGATCAGGTGTAAGACAGGAGTACGTATTTTCCACCCTATTGTTCATTAAATACATGGATTATATATGCAAGTTACTCAACCCATCAGAGACAGAGATTAACGAGCTTCTCTTCGCAGAGAATAATAGAACAAAGAAGTATGTGTTAGCACTCGGAAAAATTGACAGACAAACAACAATAGAAAAAAACGAAGAACAATATATGGTCCGAAGTGGGATCGAACCCGTACTCAGTGGCACCGCGCCTTGCCACGAGAAGCCGAACGCTTGGCACACTACCACGCAGCCAACTAAAAAAATTGGCTATTGCAGTAGTGTCTTACACGATGACGTTCTCAATGACTATAGCATAGGGTAACGATCACAGACCGGAAATAAATTGTATATTTGTACTTTCCTATTAATGCAAGTATCTCCCAGTAGGGCTGAATACTTGTGTTGTAGACAAACATTTATTGGACGAAACAGCACGAATAGTAGTTCCCAGTGTTTATATACTGGGTACAAATAATAATACATAAATATTATTATATGGGGAACTTCCGAGGCGATAATAGGGAATAATAGAACAAAGAAGTATGTGTTAGCACTCGGAAAAATTGACAGACAAACAACAATAGAAAAAAACGAAGAACAATATATGGTCCGAAGTGGGATCGAACCCGTACTCAGTGGCACCGCGCCTTGCCACGAGAAGCCGAACGCTTGGCACACTACCACGCAGCCAACTAAAAAAATTGGCTATTGCAGTAGTGTCTTACACGATAACGTTCTCAATGACTATAGCATAGGGTAACGATCACAGACCGGAAATAAATTGTATATTTGTACTTTCCTATTAATGCAAGTATCTCCCAGTAGGGCTGAATACTTGTGTTGTAGACAAACATTTATTGGACGAAACAGCACGAATAGTAGTTCCCAGTGTTTATATACTGGGTACAAATAATAATACATAAATATTATTATATGGGGAACTTCCGAGGCGATAATAGGGAATAATAGAACAAAGAAGTATGTGTTAGCACTCGGAAAAATTGACAGACAAACAACAATAGAAAAAAACGAAGAACAATATATGGTCCGAAGTGGGATCGAACCCGTACTCAGTGGCACCGCGCCTTGCCACGAGAAGCCGAACGCTTGGCACACTACCACGCAGCCAACTAAAAAACAATTAATTAATTAATCCTACTATTAATCATTAATTAATTCTCTTCGCAGACCAGCATGCACTAATACATGGGAAAATAGAAGATCTACAAGAACACTTAAATAGTCTCAACAGCACAGGCACAAAATATAACATGAAAATCAACATCAACAAAACAAAAGTCATGAATATTGCAAAAGAGAAACAGAATATCAGCATAACTATAGACGGCAGACAACTTAAACAAGTAATTGAATTGAAATACCTTGGAAGTCTAGTAAAAAACGACAATTCACAAACAGCAGAAATAGACTCAAGATGCAACAAAGCTTGTAAAATCATTGGACATTTATCATAACTATTGTCCAACAAGGAAATAACTCTGGAGGCAAAACGGGCACTCTACAATACACTCATCATAACGTTGTGCCACCAATGCCAGACCTGGACCCTAGATGCAAGAACAATAAGGAAAATAACCTCTACTGAGATTAAATGTGTTAGACGAATGACAGGAAACAGTCTAAGAGATAAGATAAGAAATGAAGAATTGAGAAAAGCTAGAAATAGCCCCCGTCATAGAATATATGAAGAAACAACAGATAAAATGGTTTATCCACGTGATAAGACAAAAAGATAAAAGCACAACTCAACGAGCATTCAATAAATGCTACGAGAGCACCATACTCAAGAGCCGACCAGGAAAAAGATTGATCGGCGAAATATTAGAAAAACTAGAAAACAGAATAGCAACAGAGTTAAACAGAATAGCAAAAGATCAATTGACGGAATATTAAAGATACAAGAAAACATAATAGCAGCAGAGGCCAACACAAGAACATAAGACAGCAAATTATATTTTCCTTCCGCACTGAAAAGCAACAAAGGAAGAAAGCATAAGAAGAAAAGGATATATTATCATATCTCATCGAATATAAATATTGACTTGAGCTCAAATGTTCACGTTTCGTGTGTAGTGTCACAAGCTGGAACCACTTCCATATATTATCAGTTTTAATTATAAATGGGATGTACCAGGCTCAGGGCATCCACATCCACACAAAGCTCAGGACATCCGCATCCACACCAGCCTCATGACATCCACATCCACACCAAGCTCAGTACATCCACATCCACATCAGCCTCAGGACACCCACATCCATACCAGCCTCAGGACACCCACATCCACACCAAATTCAGGACACCCATATCAACACCAGCCTCATGATACCCACATCCACACCAAGCTCAGGGCACCCACATCCACACCAAGCTCAGGATACCCACCTCCACACTAAGCTCTGGGCACCCACACCCACACCAAGCTCAGAATACCCACCTCCACACCAACCTCAGGACACCCACATACACAAAGCTCAGGATACCCACCTCCACACCATGCTCAGGACACCCACATCCACACCAAGCTCAGGATACCCACCTCCACACCAAGCTCAGGACACCCACATCCACACCAGCCTCAGGACACACACATCCACACCAGACTCAGGACACCCACATCCACATCAGCCTCAGGACACCCACATCCACACCAGACACAGGACACCCACATCCACACCAGACTGAGGACACCCACATCCATACTAGCCTCAGGACACCCACATCCACACCAAATTCAGGACACCCATATCCACACCAGCCTCATTATACCCACATCCACACCAAGCTCAGGGCACCCACAACCACACCAAGCTCAGGATACCCACCTCCACACCAACCTCAGGACACCCACATACACAAAGCTCAGGTTACCCACCTCCACACCATGCTCAGGACACCCACATCCACACCAAGCTCAGGATACCCACCTCCACACCAAGCTCAGGACACCCACATCCACACCAGCCTCAGGACACACACATCCACATCAGACTCAGGACACCCACATCCACATAAGCCTCAGGACACCCACATCCACACCAGACACAGGACACCCACATCCACACCAGATTGAGGACACCCACATCCATACTAGCCTCAGGACATCCACATCCACACCAAATTCAGGACACCCATATCCACACCAGCCTCATTATACCAATATCCACACCAAGCTCAGGATACCCACCTCCACACTAAGCTCAGGGCACCCACACCCACACCAAGTTCAGGATACCCACCTCCACACCAACCTCAGAACACCCACATACACAAAGCTCAGGATACCCACCTCCACACCAAGCTCAGGACACCCACATCCACACCAGCCTCAGAATACCCACCTCCACACCAGCCTCGACACACCCACATCCACACCTAGCTCAGGGCACCCACATCCACAACAACCTCAGCACACCCACATCCACACCAAGCTCTGGACATCCACATCCACACCAAGCTCAGTACAGCCATATCCACACCAGCCTCAGCACACCCACATCCACACCAAGTTCAGGACATCCACACCAAACTCTGGGCACCCACATCTACACCAGCCTCAGCACATCCACATCCACACCAATCACAGGACATCCACATCCACACCAAGCTCAGGGCACCCACATCCAGAAAGCCTCAGCACATCCACATCCACACCATGCTCAGGGCACCTACATCCACACCAGCCTCAGCACATCCACATCCACACCAAGCACAGGACATCCACATCCACACCAAGCTCAGGGCACCCACATCCACACAAGCCTCAGCACATCCACACCAAGCTCAGGGCACCCACATCCACACCAGCCCCCGCACACCCACATCCACACCAGCCTCCGCACACGCACATCCACACCAAGCTCAGGACATCCACATCCACACAATGCTCAAGACACCCACATCCACACCAGCCTCAGCACACCCACATCCACACCAAGCTCAGGGCACCCACATCCACACACGCCTCAGCACATCCACATCCACACCAAGCTCAGGACATCCACACCAAGCTCAGGGCACCCACATCCACACCAGCCTCAGCACATCGACATCAACACCAAGCTCAGGGCACCCACATCCACACCAAGCTCAGGACATCCACACCAAGCTCAGGACATCCACACCAAGCTCAGGACATTCACACCAAGCTCAGGACATCCACACCAGCCTCAGCACACCCACATCCACACCAAGCTCAGGACATCCACACCAAGCTCAGGGCACCCACATCCACACCAGCCTCAGCACATCCACATCCACCCCAAGCTCAGAACATCCACATCCGCACCAAGCTCAGGACATCCACACCAAGCTCAGGACACACACATTCACACCAGCCTCAGCACACCCACATCCACACTAGCAACAGGACACCCACATCCACACCAAGCTCAAGACATCCACATCCACACCAGCTTCAGGACATCTACATCAGCCTCAGTACACCCACATCCGCACCACGCTCAGGACACCCACATCCACACCATCCTCTGGACATCAACACCAAGCTTATGACATCCACACCAGCCTCAGGACATCCACATCCACACCTGCCTCAGGACATCCACATCCACACCAGCCTCAGGACATCCACACTAGCATCAGGCCATCCACATCCACACCAGCCTGAGGACATCCACATCCACACCAGCCTCAGGACATTGACATCCACACCAGCCTCAGGAGATCCACATCCACACCAGTCTCAGGACATCCACATCAACATCAGGCTCAGGACATCTACATCCACATCACGCTCAGAACATCTACATCCACATCTAGCTCAGAACATCTACATCCACATCAAGCTCAGGACATCCACATCAAGCTCAGGACATCCACATCCACATCAAGCTCAGAACATCCACATCCACACCTGCCTCAGGACATCCACATCAACATCAGGCTCAGGACATCCACATCCACATCAAGCTCAGGACATCCACATCCGCATCAGGCTCAGGACATCCACATCAGGCTCAGGACATTCACATCCACAAACGCTGCAAACTTCCCATGATTACAACTAAAATTCTACATTTATATGAAAGCAAACAACTGTGACGAATGCCAGAAAAGTTTGACCTATGACCTTGTATCTCCTCGCTTACATGAAATTAACTATGGCAGACGATGTTTTTAGACTTCCATTTCTTCTTTTCCATTAATGCTAAGTTTCCAGTTGTATGAATCTTATGGTTGGTTGGTTGGTTGGTTGCGTTCACCCGATGACTAAAGTTTTCTCTCTCTCTCCCTCTCTGCGATCAAGACACAATCAGAGTAGGATTCCAGACTCTCTCATGAAGTCAGCTGTCTGTTTAAGTGAATTCCAGTGTATTATATTCAGCTGTTTCTTGAAGCCTTTCCGATCAGCGGTAGTTTCTATCATAATTAGAGTATGTTAGATCCAGTCTGATTTATCACTTGTTAAAACGTTGCACTGTGTTCTGCGCCAGTGACCCAGTGCATCCGATTTCAGCCAACATTTTATTCAGGTTTGCTTTCCTTAGCCTTTGATTGTCCCCAATCTTCCTGTAAGGCAGTAGATTGTCTTTTCTGTAGGGGTATTCTGCCCTTAGATGGTCGGCCCTCCCTGACTTACGAGCACCATCTGCCCAAGCTTGATGTAGTAATTAGTTAATCAGAGCTTTCGCAAAGAAGGTCAAAGAAGGTGTTGATCTCCTACTGTGTTAGTGGACGTATGGTTGTTTACTAATTAAGTTCATTTAAGGTTACAACTTGTCTGGTGAAACAATCGGTTACTAAAGTATTCTAGAGTATTCGTAGACTGTAGAAGTCCTCTTCGTCGTCCGCTGTTTTAATGTTATAATTAGTCTCGTATTTTATTTACAAATCGGTTTACATAAAGCCGTTATCATCATGAGCCGTGTTGCTAAGATCATCAGTCACCACAACTTCTAGTCTCAAGTACTATTATCGGTTCTAATGTTGAATCCGTTAACTAAATATCTAGTATAGTTCTTCCCATCCTATCTCTCCAACCCTATTTAGTGTTAATTCTTTCTTTCTTTCTTTTTTTATTTCTTCCTTTCTTTCTTTTCAAGCTTTAACCATATATCATCATCGTGTGCCATAACCTTTGGCGTAGGCGATCATGTCCTGCCACAATTCTCTATCCACAGTACATCGTATCAATTCTTCTGTTGTCTGTTTTCCGTGCTGTGACACCAAGCTATCCAGTATCTTCTCTCATTATCGCCCGCGATCTCGCTTTCCCTGTATTTCGCTAGTTGTAACCAAGTGTTCCAACTTTCCTCTTCCTATGAGTCCTCATCATAGAAACATAGCTCACGTCAAAAGACTTCAGGCGTATAGGCACCGAAAGTGAACGCAGCTGAACTGCCTTACGTAATACGATATCCTCATTCAACGTAAGCAATCGAAATCTAGAAACACCATTCGGATGAAAAACACAGTTAACGGTGTGCATAGAGCTCTAAACTCAGTAGCTCCGGCAGCAAACCGGGCTTTGATTATGAGAAAACTGCAACAGGGAACACTTTTTGACAGTGCCTCAACGATTCCTGCCGACTATCCACCATATTAATCGGAAGTCATCGAGTTTAGTTAGGTTCATGTGTCGGCCCATTTTCCAGTAACAAAATCTGTTTAGATCCATGTGTCGACCCATTTTCCAGTAACAAAATCTGTATAGATCCATGTGTCGACTCATTTTCAGTAACAAAATCTGTTTAGATCCATGTGTCGACTCATTTTTCAGTAACAAAATATGTTTAGGTCCATGTGTCGACCCATTTTTCAGTAACAAAATCTGTTTAGGTCCATGTGTCGACCCATTTTCCAGTATCAAAATCTGTTTAGATCCATGTGTCGACCCATTTTTCAGTAACCAAATCTGTTTAGGTGCATGTGTCGACCCATTTTCCAGTAACAAAATCTGTTTAGATCCATGTGTCGACCCATTTTTCAGTAACCAAATCTGTTTAGGTCCATGTGTCGACCCATTTTCCAGTAACAAAATCTGTTTAGATCCATGTGTCGACTCATTTTTCAGAAGCAAAATTTGTTTAGTTCCATGTGTCGACCCATTTTCCAGTAACAAAATCTGTTTAGGTCCATGTGTCGACTCATTTTCCAGTAACAACGTTTGTTTGTTTAGATTCATATGTTGACTCATCTTGCAATCAGTAAAGAAGAAAATTGATCCACTTGAAACAAAATACTGCAGAACAATCCATAAGATACTCTGGGTAGCAAAAACAAAGAATAATGAAGACATGCTAAAAGATTATAAAATTAAAGAGAACTGGCTTGTAAACAGCATTCTACAGAGGAAATTGAAATAATATGGTCATGTCAAGGGATACAGAAGGCTGGAAAAGAGCAATAAGGGAAGGAATGATTCCAGGGCGACGCGACAGAGGCAGATCAAGAAGGGGTTTTCAAGACACCGATGAGGCCCTGGAAATGACAACAGAAGAAGTAGGAGATCTGGATAGAGACAGAGATTCTTTCAGGTGGGCTGTAATGAATGCACTCTTCTGTGGGAGATCTGGCTAGAGACAGAGATTCTTTCAGATGGGCTGTGGTGAATGCAACCTTCTGTGGGAGATCTGGCTAGAGACAGAGATTCTTTCAGATGGGCTGTGGTGAATGCAACCTTCTGTGGGAGATCTGGCTAGAGACAGAGATTCTTTCAGATGGGCTGTGGTGAATGCAACCTTCTGTGGGAGATCTGGCTAGAGACAGAGATTCTTTCAGATGGGCTGTGGTGAATGCAACCTTCTGTGGGAGATCTGGCTAGAGACAGAGATTCTTTCAGATGGGCTGTGGTGAATGCAACCTTCTGTGGGAGATCTGGCTAGAGACAGAGATTCTTTCAGATGGGCTGTGGTGAATGCAACCTTCTGTGGGAGATCTGGCTAGAGACAGAGATTCTTTCAGATGGGCTGTAATGAATGCAACGTTCTGTGGGAGATCTGGCTAGAGACAGAGATTCTTTCAGATGGGCTGTAATGAATGCAACGTTCTGTGGGAGATCTGGCTAGAGACAGAGATTCTTTCAGATGGGCTGTGATGAATGCAACCTTCTGTAGGAAATCTGGCTAGAGACAGAGATTCTTTCAGATGGGCTGTGATGAATGCAACGTTCTGTGGGAGATCTGGCAAGAGACAGGGATTCTTTCAAGCGGTCTGGGGTGAATGCAACGTTCTGTGGGAGATCTGGCTAGTGACAAAAATTCTTTCTAAAGGGTTGTGGTGAATGCAACGTACTGTTTGATATCTGGGTAGAGACATATTTTTTAGACGGGCTGTGATGAATGCAACGTTCTGTGGGAGATCTGGCAAGAGACAGGGATTCTTTCAAGCGGTCTGGGGTGAATGCAACATTCTGTGGGAGATCTGGCTAGAGACAGAGATTCTTTCAAGCGGGCTGGGGTGAATGTAACCTTCTGTGGAAGATCTGGCTAGAGACAGAGATTCTTTCAGATGGGCTGTGGTGAATGCAACCTTCTGTGGGAGATCTGGCTAGAGACAGAAATTCTTTCTAAAGGGTTGTGGTGAATGCAACGTTCTGTTGGATATCTGGCTAGAGACAGAGATACTTTCAAGCGGGCTGTGGTGAATGCAACATTCTGTGGGAGATCTGACTAGAAACAGAGATTCTTTCAGACATACTGTGGTGAATGCAACATTTTGTGGGAAATCTGGGTAGAGAGAGAGATTCTTTCTGACATACTGTGGTGAATGCAACATTCTGTTGGAGATCTAGGTAGAGAGAGAGAGAGAGATTCTTTCAGACAGACTGTGGTGAATGCAACATTTTGTGAGAGATCTGGGAAGAGACATATATTATAGATATAACTAAAATATGTTTATTTTCTTTGCTTATTTTAGTTTCAGAGCTAACACTCAGAAAAGCAACATGCTATGTCTTCTCAACATTCCTGTATGGTGCTGAAATATCCACATTAGACGAGGAAAAAAAGAACAGAAAACTGAATCCTTTGAAATGTGAATTTATAGAAGAATAGGAAGAATTGAAGGAAAAAATGAAAACAAACAATGGAGTCTTAAAGCAACTAAAAATGAACAGAGAACTACTAAACACAATTCAAACAAGACAAATAAGATTTTTTTGTGGCACGTTAAAAGATACAGTAGCCTACTAAAAGTAATCTTGGAAGGGAAAATGCAAAGTGAAAGTAGCAGAGCCAGACAAAAGATAAACAAGGACGAATAACATCAACAATTGGACAAGTCAGCCTATGATAATGACAACCTACACAAGCAAAGCAAGAAATGAAATGGCGCTCCTTGGTAGCCAGCCTTCGATGCGGAGACGGCACTTGATGATAGTGATGATTTCATTTGCTACATAGTTGTCATTTATTTTCAGTTTTCCTAAGATAACTTTACAACACGATAACGATACAAGTGTATGCACCAACAGCAGACAGTCTAGAGGAAACAATTGATACATTTTACAACGATTTAAATAAGGCGCTTCAGAAATGCAAACCACATGAAAACACTATAGTTCTAGGGGATTTCAAGGCAAAAGTAGGAAAGGAAAGAGTTGAGGAAGTAGTTAGTCATTATGGCTTAGGCGAGAGGATTGAAAGAGGTGAGAAACTTATTGACTGGGCAAGAACCCACTACATGATGATAGAAAACACCTGGTTTAAGCAACATCCAAGACGTCTGTGGACATGGAAAAGCCAAGGGCTTAAACCAACGCACATAATCAAATTGATTATATAATGATAAGCAATAGATTTAGAAACAGTCTGGTGTGTGTGAAAACTAGATCAGGGGCAGATTACAATAGTGATCATGTACCAGTTGTGGGAAAGCTTAAAGTAAAATTAAAAACAACAAAACGAGCCTCAGTTAACATCAAGTTAAATTTAGATCTACTCAAATCATAAAAGAAGCTGCAAGACAAATATAAAATCACAATTCAGAACCGGTACAATGGATTGGAGAGAAGATACAAAGTATTGATGAACAGTGGGAAATGCTAAAAAAATCAATGTAACAAACATCAAAAGAGTTCATACCACCAGTGAGGACAAATTCAAGAAAGAAATGAATGACAGATGACATTTTGCAGCTAATAGATACAAGAAAAAGAAATAAAGATGAGTATAAGAGATTAAATAAAAAGAAATTGTAGTAAAATGCAATGAAGCATGGCTAAAAGAGAAATGCAAAGAGATTGAAATGCAACTAAAAGGAGATGCTAAAGCTAAATACAAACAAATTGAGGAATTAACAGGAAGAAAAACGCAATAAAAAAATGGATGCCTAATATCAAAGGAAGGAGAACTGTTGATTGATCAAGAAAACATAAGGGAACGATGGACAGAACACATTAAAGATCTTTATAATGATGAACGAACGGAAGTAAATATAAAGGATAATGGAGAAGGACCAGAAATACTCAGAGAGGAAGTGGAAGACGCCTTGCGCAATATGAAAGCAGGCAAAGCCCCTGGACCAGATAATATAACTAAAGAAGAAATTGAAGCCATGGGTGATTTTGGAATAGAAATAATAACAAAAATATTGAATGGTATCTACAACGGCGGATATATACCAAACGACATGCTCAAATCAATATTCATAGCCCTACCAAAGAATTCGGGTGCGATTGAATGACAGCGGCCATACGAACTGGAAAACAATTGGGAATGTTTCAACAAATAAACAAGGTGTTAGACAAGGTTGTGTGCTGTCATTAGATTTATTTAATATTTATAGTGAAATTATTTTAAGATCCATAAGGGAAATGCCTGGAATAACAATTGGAGGTCATAATATAACTAATCTAAGGTATGCTGATGATACAGTCTTAATCGCTAGGAGTGAAAATGAGTTACAAGAAATGTTGGACATTTTAGTGAAACAAAGCAAAAATAAAGGACTCAGCCTTAATAGCAAAGAGACAGGTAATGGTAACAACAAATAAAAAGACATCACCTCAGTGCAAAATAAAGACAAGTGGAGCAATATTAAAACAGGGAAATGAATTTAAATATTTGGGAACTTTGTTAACCTCAGACGGAAGATGTACAAAAGAGGCGAGATGCAGAATGGCTCAGGCAAAAGCAGCTTTCCAAAAAATGAGGAAGATACTATGCAATCCATTTATGACAAATAGAAACAAGAAAAAAAGTTCTTAAATGTTACGTAGAGCCAGTCTTAACATATGGATGCGAATCATGGACAATAGGACAAAAGACAAGAAAATCACTGGAGTCTGTAGAAATGTGGTTTTACAGAAGAATGTTGAGAGTACCATGGACAGCTGATGTCAGAGATCACACCCCTTCAGAACTTCCTGTTCCAACAGTTGCTAATCTGTTGATGACTTTCTACCTAACCATTCACATAAACTGCCTGCTACGTTCTTTCTTTCTCTCACTTTCTCTGCTCTCCCCTATCTCTGCTTAACTTATTCTCTTATTTGTCAAAGCTTGTTCCCTTTTTATTAGTTAATTCCTCTTGGACTGAAGACTTATTGAGCGGATGTTCTCCACGATTACCAACGATTTGCTGCTAGTTCTTGTATCTCTTGATTGTTTCTTAGTTCCATGGTTGATCCTTCCATAGTAATTGTACTGCGTAGCGATTCTCTTGGTTTGTCTTGTTTTATGACTTTTTACCAGATGGTTTCCACATGAATGCCTGATGGGGAAGTCTTTCTTCATTCACCACTTAGTGCATGACATATATATCTATAACGCCTTCTTCTTATAAAGCTATACACGTATTTTTGTTTAGTTTCATCTTTCATCTTATCGTTTGATATGCACTGTCTCCATATTAGGTTTGAGATTGTTAATAGACAGTTTTTTTTTTCAAAAACATTTAATTTATTTGCTATTAAAGCACAGTGTGGATGTCCAGCTTTCACTTCCATATGATAGCATTGGTATCATGGGAGTTGAACAATGTAAATTTTACTTGATCAAAGTTGATGACTACTTCATCCTGATGTTGGCTTCAATCTTTCTTATTTCATCATCATCAGGTGCCATGTCTGCTGGCGTAGGTGATCATGTCTCTCTACAACTTTCAATTTCGACAGTTATTTATCATTTCTTTTGTTGACTTTCTGCCAAGCCATTCTCTTAAGCTGTCTGGTATCTTTTCTCTTTGCTTCCCTCCATCTCTTCGTCCCTCAATTTTCCCAGTTGTCACAATATATTCCAGCTGTTCCTTTCTCATTGCATGGCCCAAAAATGATGAATGTTTCTTCCTATTATTTTAAATTAGCTCTCTTTTTTGCTTTGACCGCTTTACGAACGTTTTCATTACTCTTCTTAGCTGTCCATGGTATTCTCAACATACTTCCGTAAAACCACATTTCTAAATCTCCCACTGATTTTCTTGTCTGCTGTCATATTGTTCATGATTCACATCCATATGTTAAGACTGCTCTACATAACATTTAATCGTCTTCCTCTTTTCTCTTCTCACTGATACCTAAAAGGTGTCGTGGTTATATCATTTGTCGTTCTTGAGCTGCTCGAACTGTCTGAATTAGTGATTTCCCTTTGTTGTTACATGCATAGGTAATTCTACTTATTCGCACAAACTGTAAGAATAAATCACAAATAAATCACAAATAAATCACAAATAAATTCGTTCGAAATAGCACAAGAACGCTTGAATTTCTTTTACTACGGGCATTGAAATTCACTTATATCTTAAATTTGACATTACATTTAATAACTCTTTTTCTTGTTTCTATTGTCAAAAATGGATTGCACAGTATCTTTCCCTTATTTTGGAAAGCTGCTTCTGCCCGAGCTATTCCTCATCTAACTTCTGTTGTACATCTACCATTTCTTCTTTACTGTGGCTTATATTTTGTGTGTGCTGAAGTAAAACCCGCTCATATAATCTTGTAACTTTAATTTTATGGTCTAATTTTATTTTAAAATAATTAAAAACACAATAGCTTTGAAATTATAGAAACGTTAGCTCGATAAAATAATACAAATTCACAGTACGTTTATACGTAGTAATAGACATCATTTTTATTACTCAAACGTGATCTTCTGTTGGAGATTTCCACGTCACGTGAAGCCGTCTCGTGTGACTGTATGCACCGAGGTCAATGTCGAGGGCGACTGGAGGGCTGGGTGTGTTCAGATAGAGAGGTATGGTGGCGTATTAGAGGGAAGGAGAAGTAGCCTGTCAGGTTGTGTAGCCACAAGTGCGAGGCAGTAGCCACGTTTTAGTTTTTAGTATGGTCTAGGAATATTGTGGTTTTCGCTTTTTGGGCCAGGTACGTCCTGATAAAACAGGTGAGAAGTGAGTCTATTGTTTTGTGTGTGTGTGATTTTTAAGCTAACAAATTATCATTATGTGCCATATCGACCAGCGAAAAATGATCATGTCCTTCCACAATTTTCTGTCCTCAGTGAATCGTATCAATCATCATTTCTGTTGTTCATTGTTTACTCTGCCACGATAACAAACTATACACACGAAACTGATTTTAACAATGTCCCTATTGGCTGGTGTCTATTGGCTGGTGTCTATTGGCTGGTGTCTATTGGCTGGTGTCTATTGGCTGGTGTCTATTGGCTGGTGTCTATTGACTGGTGTCTATTGGCTGGTGTCTATTGGCTGGTGTCTATTGGCTGGTGACTATTGGCTGGTGTCTATTGACTGGTGTCTATTGGCTGGTGTCTATTGACTGGTGTCTATTGACTGGTGTCTATTGGCTGGTGTCTATTGGCTGGTGACTATTGGCTGGTGTCTATTGACTGGTGTCTATTGACTGGTGTCTATTGACTGGTGTCTATTGACTGGTGTCTATTGACTGGTGACTATTGACTGGTGTCTATTGGCTGGTGTCTATTGGCTGGTGTCTATTGGCTGGTGTCTATTGGCTGGTGTCTATTGGCTGGTGTCTATTGGCTGGTGTCTATTGGCTGGTGTCTATTGATTGGTGTCTATTGGCTGGTGTCTATTGGCTGGTGTCTATTGACTGGTGACTATTGACTGGTGTCTATTGGCTGGTGTCTATTGATTGGTGTCTATTGACTGGTGTCTATTGGCTGGTGTCTATTGGCTGGTGTCTATTGACTGGTGACTATTGACTGGTGTCTATTGGCTGGTGTCTATTGGCTGGTGTCTATTGGCTGGTGTCTATTGACTGGTGTCTATTGACTGGTGTCTATTGGCTGGTGTCTATTGACTGGTGTCTATTGGCTGGTGACTATTGACTGGTGTCTATTGGCTGGTGTCTATTGGCTGGTGTCTATTGACTGGTGACTATTGACTGGTGTCTAATGGCTGGTGTCTATTGGCTGGTGTCTATTGGCTGGTGTCTATTGGCTGGTGTCTATTGCCTGGTGTCTATTGGCTGGTGTCTATTGGCTGGTGTCTATTGGCTGGTGTCTATTGATTGGTGTCTATTGACTGGTTGACTGGAGTCTATTGACTGGTGTCTATTGACTGCTGTCTATTGAATGGTGTCTAATGGCTGCTGTCTATTGACTGGTGTCAATTGCAGGCTATTTGTTGTGGGCCATATGTAAATATATATGCATTTATATATATATATATATATATATATATATATAATTTGTATATTTATATTTAAAGTGCTCATGTGATGTACTAGTCAGAGCTTTGTTCTCCCACATCCCCCCCCCCCCCACACACACACACACACACACAACGGATGATTTTTTAACAAATAAAATCGCGTTTGAACGGAAGTTAATGAAATATTTGCCCACCTTGGTTCTAGAAAATGTATTTATTCGAACACATTAACTGACCCCCTCCACCCCTCCCCCCCCAAAAAAAAAATGTATATGGTTATAGTTAGTTGAAGGCCCAGGTATCACCGCAAACGAATTAAAATCCATAATTACTCTGACATTAGCTTGATGTCATGGCATGGAAAACAGTCAACAACAGAACTGATACGATGCACTGTAGATAGAAGATTGTGGAGGGACATGATCGCCTACGCCAACCGGTATGGCACATGATGATGATGATATATATATATATATATATATATATATATATATATATATATATATAATGTAGTACATTCACATTTGTATATTTGGACACATAATCCACTAGACAGGTTGAGCAACTTTAACCCTACCAATTGTATACGGTCACTCAAGCAACAAATTAATTGAAACACAAAAAACTCATTTAATGGCCCGCTGTACACTTTCTAAAGTTGTCACAATTACAAAGCTGCAGCTACTATAACTAGAACAGTGTATGAAAGGAGCCTGAGTGTTGCAATTTCTTGACTGCTGTCATTTGTTGTGTGCAGTGAACCGATTTTGATATGTCCAGGGGAGAGAACGTTGACTAGCCTCGGTCACACCACAGCCATCTATAGAATTACAGAGACCCGCCGGCAGAAGATAAAACCAGAAAACCCTATAACTAGCGTGACGTTATTAACTATAGACAGCTGACGTCACTCTACCCACGACAGCTGCTGCGTGCAAAGATGAAAACGTCACGCTTGTTGGAGATTGTACAGAAATTTTCTGTCAGCCCGAAGACCTTTTAAAATCTATAGATGGCTATGGTCAGATATAGGGCACTCTGTGAGGGTTGGATATGGACCACATGAAGTAAGAAAAAAAAAGTAAAGTACCCCCGTCACGCCAAGTGGCATATAGGGAATACGGTGTTAGTGACTATAAATTTTACATACATTTCGGCACATGATTTTTGGCGTAATGTGGTCGGTATTATGCTCGTGCCGCTTTACTTTCCCAGTAAAAAAGTCCGGTGCCCATATAAGGCTGGGTGAACCCGAACCCTACCCTTTGTCCTTTGTAGTCCAGTTCACTAACCACTGGGCTATCGCGGCTACGCGACCACACGAAGTGGACGAACTTTATTTGTTGCTATACGATGCCTAACATCCACATACTGTTTTGTATGTCAGTGAACTGGCGATAGAGAGTAAGTGGAGACCACTCGCAAGTGGGTTCTGGTCCTGCATCTATAGGGTCTCACAACCTTCCTGCCCAGTTGTACTGCCGAGAACTCGGTTGTACCCAAGACTAACTTTGCGATAACAGTGGGACTACGTGTAGGTATTGTCATAGTCGTAGCAGTGCAGTCTTCATCTACCTTTCAGCTTCCTGTGGAGCATAGGTCTTCAACAAACACTTTCCAAGTCGTTCTGTTTCTTGCCATTCTTTTAAGATCATTCCATGTCTTCCCAATCATCTTTATCTCTGGTTCTGTCTGTCTTCTCCAAGAACTCCTTGGTCTTCCTATTTGTCTTTTCCCCTGGGGATTCCAAAAAAGGGACTGTTGTGTAATACTCTCAGTTGGCTTCCGCAGTGTGTGTCCTATCCAACGCCATCGTCTTCGCTGTATCTCTTTATCCACAGGTGTTTGACCGGTACATTTCCATAATTCTATGTTAGTGATTTTGTCCTGCCATTTCCATCCTTTTATTCTGCGTAAGCATCCATTAATGAAAGTCTGTATCTTCATGATTGTCAATTGTATTGTTCTCCACGTTTCACAGCCATATATATAGGATTGACTTAATAGTAAGAGTGCAGTAGTGGAGGCAGTGATGAGGTATGGCATGCACTTCAAGGTATGGTGACAGCTGTCACCATACCTTAGAGTGTATGCCACACCCCACCACTGGCTCCATGCTACCAGCTTTACCGCAGCACTGCAATTAGTTGCCAGTTCCATAGTGTAATAGTGTCGAACTCAGGCCTACCAGAATCGCAGACACGATCATGTGGTTCAGTAACCACAGCACCTGGTCAATGTCACGCTTCACTTAACATTTAGTAGTGCCAAGAGCAAACACCCCCACCATCCAAACCACATTCTACTTTAGAAGATGAAACAACATGAAAAGGTAGAGAAAAAGAAGCCAAAGATTAATGGTAAGAGAAGTTCTAAACAAACAGACAGTCAATATTTCCATATAAGCCTTTCTTGAATCACGATGTTTATATCCATCACGAACATACATTTATGTCCAACTACACCATTAAAACAAAGTTTATCGTGTACACAGCTTTACAGATTTGTACACATATAACTACATACATAAAACATCAGCAGCTATGTCATTTACACATGGTGGGCTGGTCTTGTTTAGGAAATAAAGAAAATAGTAAACATTATGGTTTCATGTTTCTGTTGTTTATGTTGCAAATATTAGAGTAATTAAATAGACGCGGTGTTGTGACATCAGTTAATGCGTCATCTGAATGGCAGTATGCATAAATAGAGAAGTGTGTTTACAAAAGGATGTATTCATCGTGTCGTTTCTTCATCTCAATATCTGAATTTATTTGGCTGTGTGTATGTAGCGAACACAGCTTGAGGGCAGGGCATATCACACAGCCTGCAACGTTTGATTAATATATGATGATAGGTGGCCTTCGTTGCACTTGGAGACATGAAATCTAAAGAAATTAGGTTAAATACAAAAATAAAAATTTTAAACTCTAATATTAAGTCAGTCTTATTATATGGCTGTAAAACATGGAGAACAAAAAATTAAAATCACAAAGATACAGACTTTCATTAATGAATGATTACGCAGAATAAAAGGATGGAAATGGCAGGACAAAATCACTAACATAGAATTATGGAAATGTACCAGCCAAATGTCAGTAGATAAAGAGATACAGTGAGGACAATGGGGCTGGATAGGGCACACACTGCGGAAGCCAACAGAGTATTAAACAACAGGCCCTGTTTTGGAATCCTTATGGGAACAGACAAAGAGGAAGACTAACATATTTCTAGAGAAGACAGATGGAAGCAGAGATAAAGATGATGGGGAAGACATGGAATGATCTTAAAAGAATGGCAAGAAATAGAACGGTTGGAAAGTGTTTGTTGAAGATTTATGCTCCACAGGGAGCTGAAAGTGTTTATTAAAAATCTAAGCTCCACAGGGAGTCGAAAGTATTTGTTGAAGACCTATACTCCACAGGGAGCTGTAAGTGTTTGTTGAAGAGCTATACTCCACAGGGAGCTGTAAATGTTTTTGTTAAAGACCTATGCTCCACATGCAGCTGAAAGTGTTTATTAAAGATCTATGCTCCACAGGGAGCTGAAAGTGTTTGCTGAAGATCTATGCTCCACAGGGAGCTGAAAGTATTTGTTAAAGACCTATGCTCCACATGCAGCTGAAAGTGTTTATTAAAGACCTATGCTCCACAGGGAGCTGAAAGTGTTTGCTGAAGATCTATGCTCCACAGGGAGGGAGCAAAAAAATGACTCTTTCATTCAGTCTGAACCAGACTGCATACTTTATTACACAGTTTGAAGCTACAACATGCTAACGACACTAACGCCCAACTATTGTGTAACAGTCAGAAAAAAAAGAAGCAGATGAGGGAGAAGAAGAAGTAGATGAGAAAGAAAGATGTCGGTCCTAAGAGTGGATATAAAAGACCAAGGTTTTGGTCAGGATCAGTTTCCCATTTTGTTGTTTCAAATCACAGTTACACAAGCTTCAACATGAGCTGCAGTTAACGTGCCAGATAAGAAGATACAGCCAGACACAGTTTCATATCGCCTTCTCTGTCAACGGAGCCTCGGTGGCTGAGTGGTTAGTGTGCTCGCTACCTAACAAGAGAGGTCAGAGTTCGATCCCAGCAATGGTGGATTTTTTTTTCGGACTAACAAGGCTCCGGAGTTCACCCAGCCTTTAAAAATTGGTACCAGAGATTTTTCTGGGAAGTAAATGCGGCCTGGCGTGATACCGACCACATCACCCAAAATTGTGCCGTGGTCATAGAAAAATATGGTCATTAACACCATATTCCCCATACGCCTAGCAAAGCGTGAAGGAGGGAATCGTTACTTTACTCTGTAAACACAGACAATCATATCATAAACTTCAATAACAGAGACGATTGGCTGCATGTATGGACCAATGGAAAAGCAGGAATAAAACTCTTTAAATATACAATACAGCGACAAACTACCGCGACAATATTGAGAAGTTAACCAGAAGAGAACATTATTTGACAGCGGAAACGGAATAACTGGATATACTTTTATATAACTGCAGGTATCATATCCATATTAGTAATTCTCCTTCTTCGTCTTATTTCCTTCCTCATTTGCCTTTCAGAGTCGAGGGGAGATATAATTTGCGATCTTTTGCTCTTCTGTTCGCCTCTGCTACTGTTATGTTTCCTAGTGTTTCTGATATTAGAGTAGATAGAGTAGAGCGCGTGACCGTGCGGCTAAAACCACTGTTCCGCTGGCTGAAAAGCTGACGTACGGTGTTCGAAGCCCGCGGTAGACAGAAAGGATTTTTTCTATCAGGGGTGAAATAAAAATCCTGAGTCTCACACGTCGTGGCGACTGCTTTGACCAAGCGGCCTTTATTTCTCTGGTTCTATCGTTGCCCCCAGTCATACACCAGCAATGGTACTATGTGACGTAAAGATAGTTTTTTTTTCCCCCCTGATATTCCGTAAATCCATTTTTTTCGCGGTCGGCCCTTGAGTCTGGTGTTCTCACAACGTTTATTGAAGAATCGTTGTGTTGTGTTTTGATCTTTTTGCTTTGTCACGTGGCCACACCAATGTATCTGTTATTTCTTTATATATTCTTTGGCGGGAGTTATTCCAAGCTTTTTTCTCAGTTCTTCATTTCTGATCTTATCTCTCAGACTGTTTCCTGTCATTCGTCTAATAGATTTAATCTCTGTAGAGGTTATCTTTCTTATTGTTCTAGCATTCAGGGTGCAGGACCATGTGTCCAGGTAGCCGCGATTGCTCGGTGGTTAGTGAACTGGACTACAAAGGACAAGAGGTAGGGTTCGATCCCAACCGACGGCTTCCGGGTTCACCCAGCCTTAAATGGGTACCGGATTTTTTTCTGGGAAAGTAAAGCAGCACGGGCGTAATACCGACCACATTACTCCAAAAATCATGTGCTGAAGGTCTGTAAATTGTATAGTCACTAACACCATATTCCCTGTACGCCACTTGGCGTGACGGGGCGCTTTACTTTTTTACTTTCCATGTGTCACTACTAAAGTTGGGAGTTAACATTTTGTGTGCCGTCGTAACTAAAGTTGAATCAGATCTGTTCAGTTGACCATGTAGATAGGAGTTATCTACCGCTGGCTTCTATTACATAACGAAAGATCATGCTCTTCCTCTCTTGATGTTGATAGTGACTATTTGTTCGTAATTTGTTCTTAGAGAGGATTCTGTAATGGCTGATAGGCCTTATATTTTTTGTTCTTAGAGAGGATTCTGTAATGGCTGATAGGCCTTATATTTTTTGTTCTTAGAGAGGATTCTGTAATGGCTGATAGGCCTTATATTTTTTGTTCTTAGAGAGGATTCTGTAATGGCTTATAGGCCTCATATTTTTTGTTCTTAGAGAGGATTCTGTAATGGCTGATAGGCCTTATATTTTTTGTTCTTAGAGAGGATTCTGTAATGGCTTATAGGCCTTATATTTTTTGTTCGTAGAGAGGATTCTGTAATGGCTGATAGACCTTATATTCAAGCCTTATGCTCGAAAAGGAGCTGACAGTGTTTGTTCATGACCTGTACCACGCGGATCTTTTGCTCTTGAAGAAAAGAGATGCCGGACAGCTAAGAAGAGTAATGAAAACGTTCTGAGAGAGGTCAAAGCAAAAAGAGAGCTAATTTCCAATATTAAGAAGAAACAAACATAATTTTTTGGCCATGTAATGAGAAGGGAACAGATGGAATATATTGTAGCAACTGGGGAAATTGAGGGACGAAGAGATAGAGGAAAGCAAAGAGAAAAAAATACCAGACAGCTTAAGAGAATGGCTTTGGCAGAAGGTCAATAACAGAAATGATAAATAACTGTCGAGATCGTAAGTTGTGGAGAGACATGATCACCTACGCCAGCAGGTGCGGTGCTTGGTGATGATGATGATGATGATGATGATGAGTTTGAGTTATTGAGTTATTTGCGGGTCATCATCATTGCACTCCGAACATGTCCATAGGTGCTCAGATCCCCTCCTCAGCAATTCCCTCAGTGTCCAGCGACTGACGACTCCAGTTCTATGTTGGTTGATAAGTCTTCTTACACGGCCACCAAGCTTCTCATTTCTGGCTGTGCCTATCTTAACTCCCATTTCCATCATCCGAAGAAGCGACGTTGATCTGTGTTTGTCGAAGTCCTGTGCTCTTCCCACATCTCGGAGTGCATTGATGACGTCCGCCCGATCCATCGGTTGCCCGTCCTCAACGACAGCGCAGCTAGCCAACCTGTCCGCTCTCTGTCCCGTACTCCCGCATGTCCAGGGACATAGACAAAGGTGACCTTACGTATTTTGGATTTCTGCAACGACTCTACCCATTGCATGCGTACAAAGCCCGCCTCCACTTTTTTTATCATGCTCATCGAATCACTCAGTATACATGCGTGGATGTAGTCTTGTGACTCTAACCATTTGAATGCCTTGGTCACTGCCATCACCTCCATTGTCATGCTACTCGTGGTCATGGCGTATGCACCACTGTCTTCCTTGGCTATTCTGCCTGCCGAGCGTGCTGTAAATGCCCATGCACTTTTTTCGTGTCGTCTTACAGATCCGTCTGTATAGATGACTGCATCTTTCTCATCGGTGTTATCGCAGATGAGACCGTTGACCTCAGCATTAACCACGACTGGGTTCTGTTCCCTACTTTTCCTGTCGAGTGTGACAATACATGAGAAAGTCCCCTTGAATGACGTAGGCACCGGTACCCACTCCTCACTAACGCTGATATTGGTAAGCCCACAGACCTGTTTGATGACATCTTCTGCTCGGCCCACCCATGATTTGCCTCTTTTTAGCCTGGTACCTTTCTCTGTGTTGAGCACGTGGTGCAATGGATGCTCTGTATCTGTACTAATCTTCAGGTATGCTCGTGCTCTCCAGATCTTGATTCTGTCATCCATGGTTGGAAAGTCAAGAAGATACTTCATTGCCACACAGGGAGTGTCCCTCGTACATCCCAAGATAATGCGCATGGCTTCATTTTGTATTTTCTCCAGCCTATCAATTTGAGTCGTACTGACAGTAAGAATGGCCAGGGCATACTCGATTGGTGCGAGGACTAATCCCTGGAACAGAAGAGTAAGTAGCCTCTGCTCGATGTTGGCAGCTGCCATGGCCTTCAAGGCGGCTAATCCTTTGCGGGATTTTGTTATCACATGGTCAACGTGGTCCCGAAAACACAGGCTGCGATCAAACTTAACTCCGAGGTATGTCATCAACTTGTCCCTGGTCACCTCATCAGCTCCCATTCGTACTACCGGTGTGGTCGTATTAACGATATGATTGTTAAGGGAGAACCATGAAACTGATGCTTTATTAGGATTAACCAAGGCACCTGAAACCCCACACCAGGAAGAAATGCGATCGAGTTCGTCTTGCATTGTGGAGGCGATTCCCCGTCTGTCTCTTCCCTGTCGATATACCAGAATATCATCAGCAAAAGTCATAGTTCTTCCCCTCCCATCCAGCTGTTGGGCCGTGATCGTTATTGTGTACACATTAAATAGAACTGGTGACAATGGTGAGCCTTGTGGCAGCCCAGGACAAATGGATGTTGGCTCGGAAGACCAACTTCCACATCTGAGTATCACCTTCCTCTGAAACAGTGCCGCACTCCAGATGGTGTTCGGTATGATGACATAGGCGATTTAGCTGATGACGACTTGACAACACTGGCCAATGAGTTTAATGCCAGTATTCGGAGTGGCCAGATTAAGGAGGAGTGGCTACACAGCTACTTACTACCGCTACCGAAGCCAAACAAGGACCATTCTCAGATCAGTGCCTACAGAATCATCACAATGCAGAATACTGCGGGCAAGCTGCTGGAGAAAATAGTTGCCCGTGTCCTCACGTGTCGCCTTGAACAGAAACGCGTATTCCCATCCACACTCGGAGGTTATAGATATAACAAAGAGA
>JAVIAB010000160.1:65069032-65081532 GCA_032433765.1 Megaustenia siamemsis
CAAGAAGTTGCATTATCTCTGCATGTGGTGCTGCCATCTGTTTAAATTCATCAAAACTGTCGTCATCAGAAGAATCATCCAAAAGCATTACATTGGGCCATAATTTTCTCCATGCTTTCTTTAATGTGGATCGTTGCACTTGTTTCCAGGCAAATGCAATGTTGTCAATTGCATTCCTAATTGTATAGTCTGAAAGGAACTCTTCAACTGTAGCTTTGTTGACGAGCGTTTTCATTAGTGCACCTCTATAATGACATTTTATGTTTTGAATAATCCCTTGATCCATTGGCTGAATCAATGACGTGACATTTGGAGGAAGAGGAATAGCGAAAATTCGGCCACATTTTGACACTAAGTCATCTACACAAGGGTGTGCTCTACAATTATCCAGCAACAGTACAGCCTTGGGGTTGACGAGATTTGGTAATGAGGAGAGGTGATTTTTAACAGATGGCACAAAGTGGTGATGAAACCAATCTGCAAAAATGTCTCTGTCCATCCACGAATTCTTCTGTGCTCTATAGTCTACAGGCAGATTAGTTACGCCTTTCAAAGCTCTGGGACGCATCGATTTGCCTATCACCACTAGTTGAAGCTTGTGAGTACCAGCAGCATTTGCACAAGGCAATACTGTCTGGATTGAATAAAATATGTTCGCTCCTATTTGAAGTATATTACTGTAAATACACTATTGTAAACGCAATATTGTGTAATGATAGAGCCTGTAGAAGTAAGCGCAGCGCACAAACCGTGTTGTAGCGTTTTCGATTTCCGGATAAAGGCATTTAATTTAACTGAACAAAACATGATTCAAGCTTTCTCCCTATAATAATAAAAAAAAATAAAAAGTCCGTTAAATTGAGAATTCCGGATTATTGAGTACCGCATAATCGAAACTTTACTGTATTTTTAAAAAAATCACAATTGAAGACATATCTTGTTATCATAAATGTATATGCACCACAGAAGACTCAAAAATATATTATGTTTCTGTAAAGAGATAAATGAATAGAACAACGAAGATATCAATAAGAAGCAACATTGCTGTCTATTTGTGTGTCTGTTTAGTTGCGTTGCGCTATCAATGTCCAGTAAAACATAGAAGATCTTCTGTCTGCAACTCTTCACGGAGAAGATTGACAAAAGGAATAGGAGTTAAGATAGGGAAACCTTTCAATATAGCTAGATATATATATATAGAGAGAGAGAGAGATAGAGAGCTGGAGAGAGAGAGAAATTGATAGAGAGATAGAGAGATGGAGAGAGAGATAGAAATTGATAGAGAGATAGAGAGATGGAGAGAGAGAAATTGATATAGAGATAGAGAGATGGAGAGAGAGAGAAATTGATAGAGAGATAGAGAGATGGAGAGAGAGAGAAATTGATAGAGAGATAGAGAGATGGAGAGAGAGAGAAATTGATAGAGAGATAGATAGATGGAGAGAGAGAGAGAAATTGATAGAGAGATAGAGAGATGGAGAGAGAGAGAAAATTGATAGAGAGATAGAGAGATGGAGAGAGAGAGAAATTGATAGAGAGATAGAGAGATGGAGAGAGAGAGAAATTGATAGAGAGATAGAGAGATGGAGAGAGAGAGAAATTGATAGAGAGATAGAGAGATGGAGAGAGAGAGAAATTGATAGAGAGATAGAGAGATGGAGAGAGAGAGAGAAATTGACAGGTATAGCGCTGGATATCTTCAGAAATACGACCATGTAATTATAATGCCCGACTTAGCTACATTCTTTTGGATCACATTCTATGCAATACACGCCCATATCAGAACACGCTTGACTGACTTCGCAGTCCCGCTCAATACTTCTCTATGTTATCAAGCAATAGGAACGTTCAATATTGATCAGATTTCCACTGCTTGTTATCATCACCCACAATATCGGTTTGATTATTTGTTGCAACAGCTTGTTTGCTGCACTTGGGAGTATGTAGGAATATGTGATGTTAACTCATTTGGGGGGGGGGGGGTTAGTCTAGATGTATGACATCGACCTCCTGACAGAAGGGACCCTGGTTCAAAGCCGGCCAGAACTGTGGTGATTTCATCATCATCGAGTGTTATCCCCGCTACGAATGTTGGCTACCATGGAGCGCCATTACACTCTGTTTCTTGCTTTGATGGTGCAAGTTGTCATGGGCTGATTCGTCCATCTTTTAGTTTTCTCGTCCAGGTTAGTCTTGGTCTGCCTCGTCCTCTTTTACCTTGTATTTTCCCTTCCAATATTACTTTTAGTAGGCTGTTGTGTCTTTTAACAAGGCCCCAAAAATTTCATTTGTCTTGTTCTAATTGTATTTAGTAGTTCTCTTTTTATTTTCAGTTGTTTTAAAACTTCATCGTTTGTTTTCTTTTCTTTCCATCCAATTCTACCTATTCTTCTATAAATCCACATTTCAAAGGCTTCAATTTTCTGTTCTGTTTTCTTGTCTAATGTCCATGTTTCTGCATCATACAGGAATACTGAGAAGATGTAACATTTTGCCTTTCTTAGTTTCAGCCCTGCTGATATTTGTTTTGTTGTTAGTATATTTTTCATGGCATTAAAATTACTTTTTGCCATATCTATTCTTTTGTTTATTTCAATTTTACATTTTCTATCATTGGTTATAGTATGTCCCAGGTAGTTGTAGCTCTGGACTGTCTCCAGATGTATTCTCTCCACTGTGATATTTAATTGTAGGTCTTGATAATTTTCTATGTTTATGATCATAGTTTTAGTCATTTTGATATTCAAATCTAGTCCATATTTTTTGCTTGTTATGTTTATCACATTAAGCAATTGTTGTAGGTCTTTAGGATTTTCTGCTAGTAGAACAGTATCATCAGCATATCTTAGGTTATTGATTATCTTTCCATTAATGTTTAGGCCTGGCATCTCTGAGATGTTTTTAAATATTTGCTCAGTGTATAGATTGAACAAGCTTGGTGATAGGATGCATCCTTGTCTTACTTCTCTTTTTATGTCCATGGGTGTAGAGTTCTCTTTGTTATATCTTATTATTGCTGTTTGCTCCCAGTACACATTACATATTAGTCGTATGTCTGTGTCGTCTAGATTTATATCCTTTAGGCAGTCTATAAGTTGGTTATGGTTTATTCTATCGAAAACTTTGGTATAGTCTATGAAGCAGGCATATTTTGGTTTGTTTACTTCTATGTACTTTTCAATCAATGTTCTCATGCTAAATATGGCTTCTTTTGTGCCACTGTTTTTCATGAATCCAAATTGTTGCTCCTCTAATTCAGTATTGATTTTATTTTGAATCCTTCCCTGTATAACTTTAAGTAAAATTTCTGTTACCTGGCTCTTTAGGCTTATTGTTCTGAAATCACTGCATTCAACTGCACCATTCTTTTTTATACGATATTTGCGATATTGTACATGATTTACAACCAATGTTGATATCGGGAAGATATATGTCCTTAATCATTGTAATGTTACTGCCTTGCTGGTATTGTACCACAAGTTCTACCTGACTTTTCATTGTTTGTGTTTGCTATTGCTAATCTTCTTTTCAACTTCTTCTGGCAGTCTCCATTGTTATTTATTTCAGATACTAGATATTCATAGTTTGTTATAATTTAAAGTTCTCCGCGTTATAGAAACTAATATACTGGATTATTTCTCTTATTAATTTACCACTTTTATTATCTCTCTAATTTATGCACTGTTTTCACTACTTCTCTTAATTATGTACAGATTTTCAATATTTCTTTTATTTATGTACCATTTTCATTATTTCTCTTATTTATGTATCGCTCTCATTAATTCTCTTATTTATGTACAGATTTCAATATTTCTCTTATTTATGTACCACTTTCATTATTTCTCTTATTTATTTATGTATCGCTTTCATTATTTCTCTTATTTATGTACAGCTTTCATTATTTCTCTTATTTATGTACCGCTTTCATTATTTCTCTCTTCAATGCATCCCTTTGTTTACATTTAGACCGGGCATGTTTATCTCGTGATGTATCATTCATAAAAAGATCTATTTAGAACAATCTTCTGCAGTAACGATCTCTATACAATTTATACTACTGTCTATAGCTTCACATTTCAAGAAAATGCATGTTTTCAAATTCTTATTTTCTCGAAATAATAAAATAGTATATATATATTCCAATCAAATCGCCAACAAGTTTTAACACGTATCTCTCTGTATCATAATGTTTAAATTAACGAATTAATACAGTCATCATCATCATCATCATGTGCCGTACTGGTTGGTGTTGGCGATTATGTCCTTCCACAATCTTCTTTCCACAGTGCATAGTATGAGTTCTGTTGTTGACTGTTCTCCATGCCATGACACCAAGCTATCCAGTATTTTCTCTCTTTGTCGTCCGCGATCTCTCTTTCCTTTTATTTTGCCAGTTGTAACCAAGTATTCCAACTTTCCTCTTCTCATGATGTGCCCAAAAAATGTTGATTACTTCTTTCTGGTGTTTTTTAAGAGCTCCTTTTTTGTGTTGGCCTCTTTGAGAACTTTCTCATTGGTCTTTTTAGCTGTCCAGGGAACTTTCAACATTCTTCTGAAAAATCCCATCTCTGTGGCCTTTAATCGTCTTTTCATGTGTTTGTCTATTGTCCATGATTCGCTTGCATAGGTCAGAATTGGTTCTATATAGCATCGTTGAACCCTCCTTCTCATTATTATTGACATATAATTGTTTCATAAGATATATTTCATTTTCTGAAATGCTATTCTGGCCTGAGCTATTCTGCTTTTTTTAAAATATTAGTAGTAATAATAATGAGAATAATAATCAATACGTTATGGTAGTCACATATCTGGCTGTCTCATAAACTGCGTCAGTGATATTACTATGTTCATGCAGAGTACACGCCCTTGTTACACGCTGTGAATCAAGCTTAGGAATGAATCAATGACAACGTGTGAGTGTGTAGCGATTGATAATAACTGAGAATATTGATTTACCACACGAATGATATCTCACCTTATTTGTAAATCTAATCTCATCTTACGCATTCACTTTGTTCATATATCTGAATGGTTAATTTGCATTTGTATTTAGATTTGTTGCAGATGTTAGATTAGATTTGTTACAGATTATTCTGACATCTTTTTTTTAATCAGGTTGTGCATTTCAATGTCACTAAGTCTCGCAAATTAAGATTCTTTTTAAAATTACATTTAGACTATTTCTTTTGATCTGGCCTTAAAGGTGGGGTGTTCCTTTTTATTCAGACAACCAGGCCTGACTTCAAGTGAGCCAAGACTTGTTATTGTTGTTCCTGTAGAAATAATGAAATTATAAAAATGTGTAATGTATCATCATCAGCGATATTTTACATTTGTGATTCAGTAGCATAGCCCATATGTTGTTGTAATAGCCCATATGTTGTAGTAGTATAGCCCATATGTTGTAGTAAAAAAAAAATAAAGTGCCCCCGTCACGCCAAGTAACGTATAGAGAATATGGTGTTAGTGACCATAATTTTTACAGACCTTCGGCACATGATTCTTGGGGTAATGTGGTCGGTATTACGCCCGTGCCGCTTCACTTTCCTAGAAAAAAATCCGGTACCCATTTAAGGCTGGGTGAACCCGGAAGCCGTCGGTTGGGATCGAACCCTACCTCATGTCGTTTGTAGTCCAGTTCATATGTTGAAGTAGTATAGCCCATATGTTGTAGTAGAATAGCCCATATGTTGTAGTAGAATAGCCCATATGTTGTAGTAGTATAGCCCATATATAATGTTATAGTAGTATAGCCCATATATCATGTTATAGTAGTATAGCTTATATATCATGTTGTAGTAGTATGGCCCATATATCATGTTGTGGTAGTATAGTCCATATATCATGTTGTAGTAGTATAGCCTATATATCATGTTGTAGTAGTATAGCCCATATATCATGTTATAAATAATATAGCCCATATATCATGTTGTAGTAGTATAGCCCATATATCATGTTGTAGCAGTATAGCCCATATATCATGTTGTAGCAGTATAGCCCATATATCATGTTGTAGCAGTATAGCCCATATATCATGTTGTAGCAGTATAGCCCATATATCATGTTCTAGTAGTATAGCCCATATATCATGTTGTAGCAGTATAGCCTATATATCATGTTCTAGTAGTATAGCCCATATATCATGTTGTAGTAGTATAGTCCATATATCATGTTATAGTAGTATAGCCCATATATCATGTTGTAGTAGTATAGCCCATATATCATGTTGTAGTAGTATAGCCCATATATCATGTTATAGTAGTATAGCCCATATATCATGTTGTAGTAGTATAGCCCATATATCATGTTGTAGTAGTATAGCCCATATATCATGTTGTAGTAGTATAGCCCATATATCATGTTGTAGTAGTATAGCCCATATATCATGTTGTAGTAGTATAGCCCATATATCATGTTGTAGTAGTATAGCCCATATATCATGTTGTGGTAGTATAGGGGGTTAAGGCAAACAAATGCAAATGAATGCATACAAGCATGCATTCATTTGCATTTTAAAATGAATGCATATATCATGTTGTAGTAGTATCGCCCATATATCATGCTATAGTAGTATAGCCCATATATCATGTTGTAGTAGTATAGCCCATATATCATGTTGTAGTAGTATAGCCCATATATCATGTTGTAGTAGTATAGCCCATATATCATGTTGTAGTAGTATAGCCCATATATCATGTTGTAGTAGTATAGCCCATATATCATGTTGTAGTAGTATAGCCCATATATCATGTTATAGTAGTATAGCCCATATATCATGTTGTAGTAGTATAGCCCATATATCATGTTGTAGTAGTATAGCCCATATATCATGTTATAGTAGTATAGCCCATATATCATGTTGTAGTAGTATAGCCCATATATCATGTTGTAGTAGTATAGCCCATATATCATGTTGTAGTAGTATAGCCCATATATCATGTTGTAGTAGTATAGCCCATATATCATGTTGTAGTAGTATAGCCCATATATCATGTTATAGTAGTATAGCCCATATATCATGTTGTAGTAGTATAGCCCATATATCATGTTGTAGTAGTATAGCCCATATATCATGTTGTAGTAGTATAGCCCATATATCATGTTGTAGTAGTATAGCCCATATAAGTAGTATACAATGTTGTATTTGGGTCGAATTGTGGCGCTAAATTAACAAAGATATATAGGGCGGCGCGCGGCGCGCCTTTCGCGCGAAATGTACACGAGAGACAAGGGGAGTTAACCATGACCGCGCGTGTCCGGATGTTGACCTCTAGTCTCGGTGACCCCGGAAGTGACCTGTTTATGTCTGATGTGTGCTGACTTTGGAGCGCTTGGTGTACTTGAGCGATAGTGATAGGTTAGTAGATTATACATGACATCGGGGCGGATCGCGGGTGACTCCTCGGGGATTATCTCGAGTGTTTTCGGACAGCGTGCTATCGGATCGGGGATTAGTTCGATTCGGTGTGACGCTATGGCGCCAGGTAGACGTTAGAAAATATTTATAGCTATGTAGTTGGGTGTCTGCTTAACGTTGTACCATAAATGAAGCATAAGAGTAAAACAGTTAGAGATTACTGGTTAGTCTAAGCTGGTAGTGTAAATATGTTCCTCTGTGTTAGTGGTTCGCTATCTCTCTCTCTCTCTCTCTCTCTCTCTCTCTCTCTCTCTCTCTCTCTCTACTATTCCAGTCTAGATTTCCAGCCATTGAAACACTTACTCATTCTCTCCATTTATCCCTATCATCGCGCCTTCCTCTCTCTCTCTCTCTCTCTCTCTCTCTCTCTCTCGCTTTCTCCCCTAGCCTCTCTTAGACTTCTAACCTATCACTCCACCCTCCGCCTCTCCCTTTAGCTCCCCCGCCCTCCCTCATATTTTTAGCGTCCCTCCTATTGTAACACTTGATTATTCTCACCATTAATACATAGCATCTCGCCTTCTTTCTCATAGGCTTCTCTCTCTCTCTCTCTCTCTCTCTCTCTCTCTCTCGCTCTTCTAACCCCTACTAGACTTCTCTCCTACCATTCCACCTTTCTTCCTCTCTCTCTCTCTCTCTCTCTCTCTCTCTCTCTCTCTTTACCTCGCCTAGCGTTCCGTCTTCATTCGTATTTTTACCTTACCACCAGTGTAACACATTAATAACATTGAATATCAATTACAAAAAGACTTGAAATATCTACTTTTAAAGAACCAATAAGATAAACATATGAAAAACGAAGGAATAATACACTCGACAAGGCTTAACAGACGTACTTTATACACATCACCATTAATACAACTGAAATTCCTTTAATGATAACCTATCACATCGTTATGAGCTAAGAGAAAAACAGAAAAAAATTCAACTTACACCGTAAAATATTCCACTACAACACAGACCGCTAGACTGAACAGTACTATGAAAATAAACGTCCGTGAATCAAGCGCGCTTATAACACGAAGTCTCTCATCCGACTAGTTTAAATATAATCTGGTAAATAAAATTTGGACGACACTATTCCATCCTCGACTAACATCTAGGTTAACCAATCAGAGAAGACGATTTCTATCGGACACCCATCAACGAAATGACTGACCTCTGGATTAACTAATCAGAGAAGAGGATTACTGTTATCGTGATAACTGACCTCATTTTCGTTTTGAAGTGCTGTCGAGTCTGATGCATGGGTTACTTTAAATCGATTCGGCCCCTGATACAATCCACCTAGCGGGTCAATGGTGAGGGAAATAATACAAGTGGCGGGTTACTTGAACGCGTTTTGACCCCTGCTGCAATACCAGGAGCTCCATGACAGTTATAAATAGTTGGATACAACAATGTTTGCGATTTGGCGGGACTTTGGATGTAACTATCTGTTCGATGTGTCTAACTAGTATCAGTATGGAAGTAGATTTTTTAGGAATACAACTAGAGTGACAATTGAGCCTGAAGAAACACGTAGAGAATCTCACTAAGAAGGCAACACAAAGACCCCAACTAATGAAAATGTTAGAGAACGAGCAAGGGCATGTTAGAGAACGCTGGAGGCAATGTTAAAGAACGATGGTTCGTTAAGTCCGTGGTTCGTAGGGGTTGTGGTTTATTAAGTTTGTAGTTCGTTAAGTCCGTGGTTCGTTAAGTCCATGGTTCGTAGGGGTTGTGGTTCGCGGTTCGTGAGTTGAGGGTTTGTTAAGTTCGTTGTTCGTGAGTTTGTGGTTCGTTAGTTGATGGTTCGTTAAGTCCGTGGTTCGTGGGGTTGTGGTTCGTGGTTCGTTAGTTGATGGTTCGTTAAGTCCATGGTTCGTAGGGGTTGTGGTTCGCGGTTCGTGAGTTGAGGGCTCGTTAAGTCCGTGGTTCGTAGGGGTTGTGGTTCGTGGTTCGTTAGTTGATGGTTCGTTAAGTCCATGGTTCGTAGGGGTTGTGGTTCGCGGTTCGTGAGTTGAGGGCTCGTTAAGTCCGTGGTTCGTGGGGTTGTGGTTCGTGGTTCGTTAGTTGATGGTTCGTTAAGTCCGTGGTTCGTGGGTTGTGGTTCGTGGTTCGTTAGTTGACGGTTCGTTAAGTCCGTGTTTCGTAGGGGTTGTGGTTCGCGGTTCGTGAGTTGAGGGTTCGTTAAGTCCGTGGTTCTTGGGGTTGTGGTTCGTGGTTCGTTAGTTGATGGTTCGTTAAGTCCATGGTTCGTAGGGTTGTGGTTCGCGGTTCGTGAGTTGAGGGTTCGGTAAGTCCGTGGTTCGTGATTTGTTAAGTTCGTTGTTCGTGAGTTTGTGGTTTATTAAGTTTGTAGTTTGTTAAGTCCGTGGTTCGAGAGGTCATGGGCAAGGGCAGAAACCTAAGAGGCAAGGGCAGAAACCTAGGAGGCAAGGTCAGAAACCTAGGAGGCATGGGCAGAAACCTACTGACTAAGTCTTCCAAGGTGTATTTGATTGTCGCCCTATTTTTGTCTGTATAACCTAATATATCACTTTCATTTAATCTATCGATAAACGTTTCAAAGTCATTTCTGTTGTTAACTAACAAGGGTTTGTCTAATCCTGTCGCGTTATTTGAGCTTGTGTGTGAAAGTAACGCAGCCAAATAGAACTGACCTCTGAGGCAATACCGGATGTGTTACTAAAAAGATTTTGACGTATGATGGCAATTTTATGAGTTTAACTGATCATTTTTTAGGGATACGCCCATGAAATCGGTAAAAATCGTAAATTTTCACTCTAGGCATACCCCAAACTCTATTTTAGACATCCCCATTGCAAAAATTTACATTAAAAACCACTTTTAGGATTTTACTCCCTTATCATTTTTTGAGGGTTACGCCCATGGAATCGATAAAAAGCGTTAATTTAGCACGCAGGCTTACCTAAAACTTTATTTTAGACATCCCCACACCAAAAATTTACTTAAAAATCACTTTTGAAATTGTTACCCCCTTACCATTTTTTTAGGGTTACGCCCATGGAATTGATAAAAAATTGAAATATAACTGCAAGGCATACCCCAAACATAATATTTGACACCCCTACATATCAAACTCCATCAAAAAAATCAACAAAAACTAGTAGTGGTATAGTGGTTTTTGAGCCGTTCATACTACGCAGATACACGGTGCAGCACGTGCAATCGATAAAAAAATTGAAATATAACTGCAAGGCATACCCCAAACATAATATTTGACACCCCTACATATCAAACTCCATCAAAAAAATCAACAAAAACTAGTAGTGGTATAGTGGTTTTTGAGCCGTTCATACTACGCAGATGCACGGTGCAGCACGTGCAATCGATAAAAAAATTGAAATATAACTGCAAGGCATACCCCAAACATAATATTTGACACCCCTACATATCAAACTCCATCAAAAAATCAACAAAAACTAGTAGTGGTATAGTGGTTTTTGAGCCGTTCATACTACGCAGATGCACGGTGCAGCACGTGCAATCGATAAAAAAATTGAAATATAACTGCAAGGCATACCCCAAACATAATATTTGACACCCCTACATATCAAACTCCATCAAAAAATCAACAAAAACTAGTAGTGGTATAGTGGTTTTTGAGCCGTTCATACTACGCAGATGCACGGTGCAGCACGTGCAATCGATAAAAAAATTGAAATATAACATCAAGGCATACCCCAAACATAATATTTGACACCCCTACATATCAAATTCCAACAAAAAAAACAACAAACTAGTAGTGGTAAGGGTTTTTGAGCCGTGCATACTACGCAGATGTACGGTGCAGCACGCGGTGCAGCACGTGCAATCGATTAAAAAAAAATGAAATATAACCTCAAGGCATACCCCAAACATATTTTTTGACACCCCTACATATCAAATTTCAACAAAAAAACAACAAAAAAATCAAAACACCCTTCCTTACTACTATTTTTTTGTTGTTTTTTTGTTGGAATTTGATATGTAGGGGTGTCAAAAAATATGTTTGGGGTATGCCTTGAGGTTATATTTCAATTTTTTATCGATTGCACGTGCTGCACCGTACATCTGCGTAGTATGAACGGCTCAAAATCCACTATACCACTACTAGTTTTTGTTGATTTTTTTGATGGAGTTTGATATGTAGGGGTGTCAAATATTATGTTTGGGGTATGCCTTGAGGTTATATTTCAATTTTTTATCGATTTCAGGGGCGTAACCCTCAAAAATGGTAAGGGGGTAACAATTTCAAAAGTGATTTTTAAGTTAATTTTTAATGTGGGGATGTCTAAAATAAAGTTTTAGGTAAGCCTACGTGCTAAATTTACGATTTTTATCGATTTCAGGGGCGTAACCCTCAAAAATGGTAAGGGGGGTTACATTTTCAAAAGTGATTTTTAAGTTAATTTTTGGTGTGGGGATGTCTAAAATAAAGTTTTAGGTAAGTCTACGTGCTAAATTTACGATTTTTATCGATTTCAGTGGCGTAACCCTAAAAAAATGGTAAGGGGGTAAAATCCTAAAAGTGGTTTGTTAATGTAAATCTTTGTTATGGGGATGTCTAAAATAAAGTTTGGGGTATGCCTTGAGGTTATATTTCAATTTTTTATCAATTCCATGGGCGTAACCCTAAAAAATGGTAAGGGGGTAACAATTTCAAAAGTGATTTTTAAGTAAATTTTTGGTGTGGGGATGTCTAAAATAAAGTTTTAGGTAAGCCTGCGTGCTAAATTAACGCTTTTTATCGATTCCATGGGCGTAACCCTCAAAAAATGATAAGGGGGTAAAATCCTAAAAGTGGTTTTTAATGTAAATTTTTGCAATGGGGATGTCTAAAATAGAGTTTGGGGTATGCCTAGAGTGAAAATTTACGATTTTTACCGATTTCATGGGCGTATCCCTAAAAAATGATCAGGGGGTAAACTCATAAAATTGCCATCATACGTCAAAATCTTTTTAGTAACACATCCGGTATTGCCTCAGAGGTCAGTTCTATTTGGCTGCGTTACTTTCACACACAAGCTCAAATAACGCGACAGGATTAGACAAACCCTTGTTAGTTAACAACAGAAATGACTTTGAAACATTT